>JAEQBH010005155.1:0-73671 GCA_016808115.1 Tetrastigma voinierianum | reverse complement strand
GCGACCATGGAGGCTAAGTTGGATGCTATAATGCATAGGATGGACAAACAAGAGAGGAAGATGCATGCTTTGCTTTCATGAAATAGAGACGGTAGAAGAAATTGATGAGGAAGAGTGCGTGTGTAACGAAGAAGATTCTTATAGTGCAGGAGGTTAGTACGTGAGCGAGGAAAAAGTTATCATTCAAGCTAAATCCTAACACGCCCATACACCATAATCCAGCCTTTGAGGAACCATGAGGAATTTCTCATATGGTGGAGGGGCATTACATGGCCCAAGAGCGAGGCAACATCCTCGACAAGGATATCAGTGACTACAAAGGTTCAATGTGGCAAGGAGTGAGGGCGAAATGAATGCAGGTGGAGAGAGGCAAACCATTTGAGGAACAAATCTTGCCAGTTCATGGGGATAACAAAGAGGCTATTACAATTCCATGACAGAAACTATCGGCTTGGAAACTTTCAAGTCGATACCGAATGTTTCGAGGAAGAATGCTAGTGCTTCCTTTGAAAAATCTAGGGCACAAATAAGGCAATTGGACTGAATATGCCCGATAGGAACAAAGGGTACATTCACTGAGTGACACCGGAAGAACCCTAAAAATTTGCATGGCAATTCCAATTTGAGAAATTAGGAAGATTTGAGGCGACGGAAGACGGATAGAAAGAAATTTGAGGCGAGGAAAGAAGAAATTTGAAAAGAAAGAAGAGAAGAACAGCCTGATTGAACATATGAAAGGAAGAAATGACCAGAAAAAGAAAGAAGGAGTACCAGCTTATGCTCCTGCAGTGCCATTCCCATAGAGACTTCAGAAGTCAAAAAGAGAAGAACAGTTTTCTAAATTCTTGGATCTTTTCAAGAAAATAGAAATAAATATCCCATTCGCAGAGGTGATCAGTCAAATGCCTCTTTATCTGCAAAACCACGAAGGAGGTCTTGTGAAAAGAAAGATAGGCGAGGGTATAGTTAACTTGAAGTTTGCTTCATGCGGGTGCCATTATCAAACAAAGCTCCCAACAAAGATGAAAAGATACTGGCGAGTTTCACTATTCCACATTACATAGGTAAATGTGAGTTCAAGAAAGCTTTATGTGACACTGGAGCAAGTATAAATTTGATGCTTTGCTCGGTTGTGCGAGACTTAGTTTGGGGAACCTTAACCCCAGCGACAATTGTCTGAGATGGCTGATATATCGATGGCAAAACCCAGGAGGGGCGATACGGAAGATGTACTCATCAAGGTTGGGAAATTCATTTTTTCGGTAAGATTTTGTTATCATGCGAGATGGGGAAGATCCTCGAGTTCCTCTGTTCTTTGGGAAGACCTTTCTTAACGGGGCGTTTTGCCTTGTTGACGTCTGGAAAGGTGAACTAACACTTTCGAGTTGGGAATGAAAGCGGTGCATTTTAATATTAATAGAGTCTGGATCATCTAATGTAGAGGAAAACCAGTTGTATGGGTTGTAAGCAATAGCCTTCTCAATGATGAAGTGGTCGATTGTATCATTCGAAACTATCGATGAAATTGAGATGAATTTCGGTACCGCGAGCTTTGATTGTGAAGTTACGCCTTCAAATTTGTTTAATAATGAAGCCGATCCTCGAGTATAAAGTGAAATAGTCGAGATGAAGTGAAGCGACCCGGACACAACAAACTCATGGGTAGGAAACTAGTGCGAGAAAGTTTAACATTGAAGGAGTTGCCAGTCATTTGAAATATGAGTTTTTAGAGCGAAGAAAAAGAAAAACCAGTTATCATATCGAATTTGCATTGACTAAAGGCGAAGAGCGAAGGATTGTTGGTAATTTTGAGAAAATACAAAGGCGATTACTTGGTCAATTGAAGTCCCGAGCGGTATCAGTCCCTCTGTTGTATGCACAAAATATTCTTGGAAGATAATCTGAAAACTTATATTTGAGCATGAGAGGTGAACCAGTCATGAAGAAGTTGTCGAAAGAAGTTACGAAATGGTTAAATGCAAGTTTTATATATGCTATATCGGGCCCAGTTCTTAGGTAGCCAGTACATGTGGTTCCCGAGAAAGGCAGTTCAACCCATGTCAGAAATGAAAAAAATAGACATTCTAGGCTGTGACAAGATGGAGGTTTGTATCAGCTACAAATTGAATCTTTACTGACGGGAAAGGATCATTTTCCCCTACCTTTCATCGATCAAATGCTAGATAGGTTGGCAGGACATCCTCATTTTTGTTTTCTTGATGGATACTCTAGATATAACCAAATAGCTATTGCACTTGAACATCAGGAGAAAACCACTTTTACATGCCCATTTTAGTACTTTCTTTTAAGAGAATGCCATTTGAAGCGTATAATGCTCTGGTACCTTCCAAGATGCATGATGTCTATATTTTTCGATCTAGCGAAAGAAGTTAACAAGGAGATCTTCATGGATGATTTTAGTGTATGGATCCGATTTTGAACAATGCACGTAACACAGGGACTGATGCCAAAGGTGCGAAAGGCAAAATCTAGCTCAGATTGGGAAAAATGTCATTTTATGGTTACAAAGGATTGTCTTGGGGCACATGGTTTCTGCGACGAGGCTTGAGTAGGGCTTGACAAAGGTTTGATTATAAGGACCTAATTCCACCCACTACAGGTCAAGAGATCGGAAGTTTCTTAGGACATCTTGCGAAGATTTATGAGAGATTTCTCGAATTGCTAGACCGCTATGCGATTCTTTGGAGAAAGATACTAAGTTTTATTTGATGATCTGCTAAGCATTTGAAGAAATCAAATCAGGCCCAGTTGAAGCTCCCATCATGGCAAAACCAGATTAGAGCAGAGAATTTGAGATCATGTGTGATGCAGTGATTTCTCGATAGGAGAAATTTGTATTGGGACTGAAAAGATGAAAAAGTGTTCAAGGCCATCTACTATGCCAACAAACCTTTGTGGAAACACAAAGAAAAAGTATTCTACTGCGAAAAGGAGGTCTTGGCAATAGTGTTTAAATAATGAAAAATTTAGGCCATATATTTTGGGGTCCCATGTTGTTATACACCTTTGATCATGCAGCCGATTAAAATGTTTAATGGCAAAAGAAGGAAGCCAAGCGGGTGATCGGAATTAGGTATTATTGTTGCGGGAGGTGATTTAGAAATTAAAGACAAGAAGAGCGTGACAATATTTATAGCGGATCATATGAGGGTAGAGTATCACTTGTATAAGAAAAAGGAAGAGAAATAAGCGAGAAAATTTTCCGGATGAGCGGTTATTTAATTTGTCCTCCAGTCACCCCAGTATCGTGTGTGAATTTCTTAGCTTGTAGAATTATGCCACGAGTGACTACGTGAGGAAAAAGTTAAGGTGTGGCCAGGTACTACATACGGGATGATCCGTATTTGTTTAAAGGAGGTGATCGATTATAAGGAGATGTACGAAAGTGAAGCGAAGCAAGATTTTACAAGAATGTCATGCATCACCTTATGGAGGACACTGCGGGAGATCAGCATTACAAATTCTCAGTGAGTTTTTTACTAGCCCTCGATTTTAGAAATTTATTTTGAATGGGTAAAGTTATTGATCAATGCCAAAGAATGGGAAAATATCGACCAAAGGCATGAGATGCCCACTGCCAATTATCACAGTAGTGCAATTGTTTGATGTAATAGAATGGATTTTATGGGGCCTTTCGGTTCATTTGGAAATATATACATACTCCTAGTTGTGGATTATGTATCAAAATGAGTAAGCGGCGGCTTGTCCTAAGAATGATGCCAATACGAGTTGTGGGGTTTTTACAAAGAGGCATTCTTACTTGATTTGGGACACTAGAGCATAATTAGTGATGGAGGAAGCCATTTTGCAAATAAGGTGTTTAGAAGCAAACTCATGAGCGGATATGGTATCAAACACATTATGAGCTTGGCTTATCATCCTCGAACAAATGGGCATTTGAAATTTCCAACGGAGAAATAAGAAAATTACGGAAAAGAGCGCGGGTTCTAACGGAAAGATTGGTCTTTGAAGCTGATGATGCATTATGGGCATATGGGCGCTTTTAAAACTCATTGGAATGTCCCATCTGAGACTTGTCTTTGGAAAACCATGCTCACCTCCCTCTTGAAGCTGGAATACAAAGCCATGTGGGCCATCGAGCAGTGAACCACCAAAATTGCAAAAGGAAGAGAGACTTCTCATTGAATGAGCTGGAAGAACTGAAAGCGAAGCCTATGACAATCTGCTACAGGATATACAAAGGACAAGACAAAGGAAATGGCATGATCAAAGTTACGAGGAAAGAGTTCGAGGCTTGGAGATCGGGTTACCTATTTAACTCAGTTAAAGATTATTTCGAGGAAGTTGAAATCGAAATGGAGTGGACCATATCTGAGTGTTATTCGAGTACCACCTTTGGAGCGATAACACTCGGGACGATCTTGGGAAGAATTAAAGTTAATGGGCGAAAGGCGGAAGCACTATCTCGTGGGAGAAAGAAAGGAAGAACTCAATTTGGTGAGTGAGAAGAAAGCTTAAAACGACTAGTCAAATTGGGACTCAAAACGGAGCAGCTCATGGGAGGCAACCCATATAGATTTTTTTTTAATCACTCAATTTGATTTTTCTTAGTTTTGGTAATGATTTGTTAGGAATTGCTAAGTCAGTATTTGTTTAATGTAATTCTTGTTAAGTTGTTTCAGTTTGCTTATGCGAGCAATGAGGACTCGGGCGAGGAAGAACAAACTCGGGACTACTCCGGCCACTTCAGGAATGAGCAACCGAAAAGGGAGTACTTATCTCCCTACATAAATTTTGTGAAAATTGAATAGAATACATGTTTGAATTGATGTGTAGGAATGATTAAATGGATGCTAAGAATGTGCAAATTAATAAGAAGTAGAAAAGATGTCGATCATCAGAATTTAGAACTTGAAGTGCGGAGACTAGAAGTCGCGACCCGAGATTTTATGTCGCGACGAAGTTGAGTCGCGATAGTCGTGTGAAGGAAGAGCAAGGGCACGAGGTCCGCGACCCGAAGTTAAATTCGCGACGGAAGAAGGAAGGAAGAAAGCGGGGTTGCGGCCAGAACATGTGGGTCGCGACAAGAACAATTCCTTCAAAAGAGTTTAAGGGTCGCGACAACTCAACTATGTCATAAAATACATGATGTCGCAACCTGATGATAACTTGTCCTCTTATAGCTTACTTATGTCGCGATAAGCAATAATAAGTCGCGACATAAGAGAAAAGGTGCCAGCAGGGCAACACAAATATGCCTTATATTTAATGGATATATATGATTGCGGCTGATATTTAAGTCGCGACAAGCACAATTAATTGGAGTAATAAAGAGTCCACAATAATGATTTGATTGCAACTGTTGAGAAACTCCCTCCACTATCATCTCCTTCACTTGAACAAATCTGACTCTTCATCTTCGCCTACTCTCTGGTTTTCCATTCTTACTGGAAACCACTAGATCAAAGTGCTTCACGAAAACATTCCTATTTCTCAAATGTGGGACCAAAAATGAAACCTGGAGTCCCAAAATCCTAGCGAGATCATGGAAGGAGTATACACAGCGAGGAAGGGAGAGTTCGTCGGGGAGCAGGAAGGGGGGAGAACTGTAGTCGGAACCATGGAAGCTCGATGACTTCGAGAAACGGAGAAAAGGAAAGAAATCACAATGAGAAGAGGAAGACGAGTTCGTATCAGACGAAGCTTTCTCCATCTGGAAGAAGCATTATGTCGGGAAGGGGTTTGTCGGAGAAAGAGGCTTCAGAAACTTCATCTCTCCTTTTAAGGAATTAATAGAACAAAGAGGTTGGGGAGACTTCTGCAAGCATCAAAGGTCGGGATATGCAGCAGTAGTTCGCAAATTCTACTGAAATGTATGGGTGCCTTATGGAGCGAAGACTATTAATGAAATGTATGGAATGGAAGGGCAGAAGAATGGATCAAAATTCAAGAAGTTGATGAACAACCCTAACCGTGAGAAGATTGCAAGAAAATTGTGACGGTAAGGGAAGTGGAAGAGGAAAAGGAAGCGAGACCACTAAACATAGGAATTTGAAAGATGCAAAAGTGTGGTTTTACTTCCTGGCCTCTGTTATGGTCCCTACCATGCATGTCTGCACAGTAAGAGAACAAGAAGTAATCCTTCTTTATGCTATACTGAAGGGGTACAAGATTGATGATGGAACAGTTATTGAAAATTCTATAATGAGATACCATGAAGGGAACAAAAGAGGTTTGATCCCTCATCCAGCGACTATCACAAGGTTATGCTTGAGGTGGTGTGAGAAAGGCATTGGGAAGAAGAAGAAGAATACAAATGTCACCACTAACTCTACGGCGAGGAGTAAGCAAAGGCCCCGGGAATCAAGAAAAAAGGGGTTATAATGAAGCGGATTCGAAGAAAATGAGAGAATGCAAGGCGGAAGAGGACACTTTTGGTTGCGGATGCAGAAGAAGAGAATCGGGAAGCGCATCGGAGAGAACACCTTCATATTTGCCGATAATAGAGAACAAGGTAGAGGGAAGTCCTATAGATTTTTCCTTGCTTGGCCGACTCCTCCTACTAGGAATAGAGATTTCCGAGAACGTGGTGAAAGTTCTAGAGGAGCTCAAGGGAATAATCAAATAATGGAGATGCTCAGTTCCATTCAAAAGAAAATGGAAGAAAGGGAGGAGCAATGGAATCTCCGATAAAAATTCGAAGAAAGGGTGTATGAAAAAATTGAGGAGGAAAGGGATCAACAATGGGAAGAAGAAATGAAGCGAGAAGAAAAGAGATGTATAGTCGAAGCTGAAAAGAAAAGATCGTGATGGGAAGAAGAGATGAGCGAGAAGGGAAGATCGGATGAAGAAGATCTGGAGCATCAGAGGAAAAATTTAAGAAGGGAAATGGAGGAAAGGGTCGAGATCTTGAAGAAGTTAAAGCTAAGCCATGAATCATTCTCACAACCAATGTCCGTATGATCGTGATTCCTCAGCTCCACAAAACTCGTAGGAAAGAGACTCGAGATCAAAGCCAAAATAAGAGATGATTAAGGGATTCAAGTTTCTATACATGTCAATGTTCAAGGACTTCGAGAAAGGATGAAGGAAAGAGATCCAAGAGCTTGATGACAAAGATGCCTTCGAGAAGAAAAGAGTACGAAAGCGAAAATTTGGATTTAATCGACAATAATCTTTCCAAATTTTTTAGAAGTCATGACTGAAATAGAGCACACAATGAACCCACTTGGGCGCGAAGCAAGATGATCACGAGACAAAAGGTTGATCTCACAAATGAATTGATCCTTGAAGAGAACAAATCGAAAGGGAGAATGTGAAGAAAGAAGAGAATGGAAATGCGATTCCCAAGATTCTCTCCCCAATTTGGCTACTCTGATCACAGATCCTCCCAGCATCTTTGCTCTCCCCCGAAAAGAAAAAGATGATCCCTCCCATTGATTTATCCTTCTGCTTCCTCTCTTCTGATTGTTTGTTCTCAACTTTTGCATCACATCATGAATAAAACAAGAAAATTTGTGAAAAAGGAAATGTTTGCTTGCTTGCAGTTAGATTGTATTGTTTTTTTTTTTTGCTTGAATTGTTAGGAGAATAACATTAGGATTTAGTTCAAGAATGAAAATGCTGAAATATCATAATCTGAACTAGTTGAAGAAGTTTTACTAGGAGATAAACTTGAACAAAAATAATTACAGAATCAGGGCATGAATAAAGAAACTAGAATTAGGAGTATTTACTGTTTTGTTTAAATTCAGTTTAGTTGCAAAAATTGGAAATTTGGTTATTGCTGATGGAACAAAATACTTGGTTAAAATAATGTAAGTAGACAGTGAATAAGTACAAGTCTTGAAGAAATAATACATCGGTCGACCAAAACTTATGAAACTTTTGAGGAATTAGGAACATCTTAAGAATTCATGATTTTAGAGTCCACAGTCCTAAAACTTGTTTGATTATTGATTGAGCGAAATCCTAGTGAAAAACAATAGCGAAGGAAATGATAGAGGCCATCCTTGGCGGCTTGAGCCTTTTAAGCCTACCCTCGAAATATGCTTAAAAGCATATTCTACAGTTCACGATTTGGGCAAATAAGCCTTATTTCTTCAATAAACGACAATTGAAAAGCTGAGATTCCTTCTTTGCAATAAATCTGCAGTAAAGAACCCAAATTATCCAGTTTCTAGTTCAGAAAAGTTTAGTATAAAGGAAGAAACAAGTTTGGGGGAAAAATATTTCCAAATTTTGACAAGAAGGAATTGAAGAAGTAAAGAAGCAGAAGCTAGTGAAATAAGGAATAAGTTTTGTCTCTTGTGGCTATTCCTTGAACAATTAAGCTCGTAGGGTGTTTAACACCCTATCACCCCTAATGCCAGTATGGGAGTTGCTATTGAAAGTTCTCTAAGAGTAATAGAAAGTCTACAGAAGACAAAACATTGCCTTTATTCAAATCTTAGAAAAATAAAAGCAAAAGAGTTAAAGAACAAAGGAATCTGCCGGAATAAAGTACTTATGGAAGTTGAAATTCCATAAAAAGAATTCAAAAAGAGGAATCAGGCTAAGATTGAGGAGAATCAGAAAGGAACAAAGAAGAAAAAGGAAGAAAGTTGGAGGCAACAATGTAGAGACAAGATGGAAACTGGATAATTTACAACCTAAATTTTTCTATTGTCTACCCAATTACACAGCCCAACATTCTGACTGAAAGACCTCATTGATTTTGAAGGTTGAATTTACCTACATTAGTGGAGATCAATATGAAAAACAAGCATATGAGACTTTGATAAGCGATTCTAGAAAACTCTAGGAAGATTAACTTAATTCAACATGAAAGATGAAAAGTTGATGACACAGACACACCTGAAGCAGGACTTGTTAAATAAAGCATTTAAATACATTAGTTTATCAAGAAATTTTGTAATAGAAGTACCTTTATCTTGTTCTTGCATGATTGAAATTTGAAATAATAGTGATATCTCTTAATTCCAGTTAGAAGAGATTGGAATGAAGGCGTAATTATAAATGAAAAATGTCCTTAAAAATTTTCTAAGCTTATTTGTTTTGAGGACAAACAATTCTTTCTTTTTCTTTAGCAGGGACACGCAAAATTTTAAGTTTAGGGAATTTGATGAGTCGAAAAACGCATTAGATTTTAATCCATTTTTCTGAGTTTATAATGAGAATAATGTTGAATTGTTATTGAGCGATGGTGAATCAAATTCCAATTTAGGGAAAATACAACGAGAAAATCAAATTTTAGCAAAAATCATAAGAAATCGGCTATGTTAGAATTGAAGTCGAAATTGGAATTTAAATCGCTGACGAAGTCGCAGTTTCCATGATTCAGAATCCACGACATCAACAAATTTGGCTTTGAAGAGAAGAAGCGAAGAGTGAACAAGTGAAATTCATTGACTTGAAGGAAGTTGAGACAAAGAATGACTTGGTCGAGATTAAAAGAAACAGTTAAATGAAGAAGTTCATGTCGCGACATCATTTCGATGTCGCGACAACAAAAGGAGATAAATGATGTCATGATACCACCATGAGGTTGACAAGGATCTGTCTACAAAGCCACGAGAGCTGACCCTTTGCAAGTAAAGAAATTCGCAACTAATTTTGAAAGAAAGGGCTTGATGTTGCTATCTTGACAATAATGAAAGAATCACGCGAGTGCGCCCAGCAGAGCTCTAGTCGGGCGATCATAAATTAATGAAGAATCGGACATGATATCGTGACACCACTTGGGTCGACCGGAGGTGAAAGGCTTAAGCGTAGACATGGAGGTCGTGACTGGACTAGAGTCGCGGCATAAAATTTCAGAGTGAGACATCGAAGTCGCGACATGTCTAGAGAGAGATCGCGACATCGACCTTTGAATCGGGGTGGCTACTAGGTGGGTATCAGAGACAATGACAAGGAATTAAGGTCGCGACGTCATTCAGAGGTCGCGACCAAAAGATGAACCTACTTTGGGAATAATGGATGAGTGATTGAACAATTGATGTCGCGACAAAGAATCAAGGTCGCGACATAGAAAGAGTCAAGGGATGTTAAAGGCAAAATTCGCGACTGAATAAAGAAGCCTGCGACCAGGGCGAAAGAGCAGTGAAATTGCGGCATTATGATTGAAGTCGCGACCTAAAAATAGCTCACAATGTAGAAAGGTGAAGTCGCGACGTATGATTGAAGTCGCGACATGAAAAGACTCAAGCGAGCGGTGAAGTTCACGACGTATGATTGAAGTCAGCGACCTAAAAATAGCTCTGACGGAAAAGCGAAGTGACGATGTAATTGAAGTCGCGACATGAGGAAGAGCTCTTAAGCGGAACGTGAAGTTGCGGCGTGTAAGAAGATTGACACCAAAACAACTCACATGCGGATAAGAGAGTCGCGACAAGAAGGGGTCGCGACATGGAGTCCAATATCGCGACCCCTGAATGGAGTGTAGCGTGAGACAAACAAATGGACGGAGTTATTTTTGAAACCCACAGGAAGTGCATCGAGTTAGGGGCCAGAGCTCGAACCTTATAAAATGCGGTACGCTCTGAAGAAACGGCTCTTGGCCGTCGACGAGGAAGTCTGGATAGCCGAAGGCTCGTGTATTTTAATTTTTTGTTTCTTTTTCTTTGTTTTGCTGTTATTTTAGATTAGATTAGAGTAGATTGTTATTTCATTTGATTTTCTGGATCTTGATGTTAGTTGTTGAAGTTGAAGCTGAATGCATAATGTTATTTTCTTGAATTCTTGCATGCAGTTCGTTTGAAGTCAAGCAAATTTTGGAATTCGAACCCGAGTTTCGGATTCTGATGGATTCTTTTGATGAGGCTACAGATTAGTGTAATGAGTAATTTAGAAACCCGGCTTCGTTAATTTGCACCATTGTTAGAATTTATCTTTCTATGAAATTTATCGAATACACGAACTTGATCTTGAATCTGCTTGCTGAATTTGTTTATTATTTTGTCTGATCCAAATATCGGTGTCACATGCACTGTAATAGGATTGTTTCATGCTCACGATTTCGGGAGGCCCTCGAGGTGACCTGAGGAGAAGGCATTCTGAGTTTTGAACAATTTCTCAAAGGGTATCTGAACCTAATATTGGGGATCTAATGGGCTTGTGAATTTTAATCGATAAATCTTCTTCTCACTTGAAAGCAGAATGAGTTGAATGACTTATCAAATTAAAATGAGGCGAGAGGATACCATCTCGATTCGAGCGGTAAGTTCAATCCCGAGTGTTAGCAAGGATCTAATCGAGAAAGAATGAGGCTGAATTTCCATTTTTGAGGATGAGAAACCGGGGAAAATTTATGGTACCAAACCCATGCTTAGCCTATGTCTTAGAAGCTAAGGTTCTGATCCGTATTCTGGGAATGAAGTATTGAAAAGAAAAATACCAGGAAACAGTGACTCGGATTAAAGTAGTTATCTAATCCTCTCGTCTTGAAGAAAGCAGGGAGAACTAGATGATGAAATGTGTCGTTAAAGGAGAAATCCATGGCATTACCAATATTTTCCGCAGACGTATTCTAAATCGAGGTTCATGAAGCAAAATTCTGAAGTTATGCGGAATTAATGTTTCACAATAGCTGTATTTTCAATGCTCCCTTTAAAAGCTAACTGATCAGTCTAGTTCTTTAATTTTTTTATTTTTTATTTTAGTTTAAGCATCATTTCATTTTGTTCTTAGTTTACATATCTTTATTCTTTTATTATTTTAAAGGTTGCTAGGAATATATCAATTGCCTATCATAGTCCAAATAGTACAGAGCTTGAGTAGTCAGGGTAGTTGATTGATAATTCTTGAGATCTCTGTGGGATCGATATCTGGACTTAAATCCACTTTATTACTTGTTCGACTGTACACTTGCGAGAATCATGGATCAAAAGCCGAGAGAAAGGATTTATCTACTCTTAAAGAAACCGCTTTAATCAATATAATTGCAAGAAATATAACAAAAGCGAGTTTCATGGCATTATTAACAGGGATTAGACAATAGTCCTTTGGTAATAACGCTATAAATTTGTGTTGATGTTTGATCCATCACTCACTTACATGGTAGGAGACAACGAACAAGTTTTTGAAGAAGTCGTTACTTGGGGATTAGACAATAGTCCTTTGGTAATAGTGTCATAAATTTGTATATATCCTTTAGTCCTGAACAATGACTGCTACTGGTATTTATGAATGATCACACCCCATGGTGATATGAACATTCACTCTTGTTAGACATGGTCTATTAGTATAGCTATCTAGAACATGGGATTTAGTACATTATTTTGGTTTATGTTATTTAATTGGACGTTAGTTTCGCGGTAATAGGATCTTATAATTTTTATTTCATTTTAATTTTTTTATTATTTGTTTTAAGGTTCTAATAAAATATCAAAACATTATGCTTAAACTACACAATAAAATATCATTGTTGCAATGTATTACAACATATATTAATGTTGTAATTGAGTTGTTTTATCAACACTTAAACTTTAATTAGTACTATTGCTTAATAAACATATATGACAACATTTGAAAGTATCAAACGTATAAGCGAACGATGCAACCATGTCACGGTAGATATATGTTATGACCGCGTGCTAATGCAATAATTGAGGTTGTTTTAGCAACACTTACAAATGTCAGTAGTAACATCAGTATTAACATCGTAAAGATTGATATGGCGACAACTAAAAGTATCGAAACATTATGTTGAACAACACTACGAATGTAAGTAAATCCCACGGTATACAACAATAATGTTATGGCGAATGAATGTCACAACACTTAAAAATGTTAGAAGTCATATCATAATAAACTAATACGGCGACATTTGAAAGTATCGAAACATTATACATAAGCGACACAACAATTTGTCATTATAGCGATGTATTATGACACATTAATTTTGTAATGACTTGGACGTTAACACACAAAATGTCGCCACGGTCTATCACAATAAATTGATATGGTGACACTTGGGTATCGAGAAATAGTATATTTAAGTGGCGTAATAACATGTCGTAATAGCTATGTATTACAACACATAAATTAGAAAGGATTTAACAACACTTCAAATGTCGTATGATACGTCACAAAGTACATATCACAGGCATTTGCTTCTTTTGATATTGCAGACCAAAGTGACATTGGCCTAGGCAACATATAAGCGACGTTTCGTAAAAATGTTGGTATAAAGTTAAAGTGATATTTTTTTTTGCCTATTGCGACATAAGTCAAACGTTTGATAAAACCATTTTTGTTGTAGTGAACCTAATTGTATCTTTGATGATGAGATCGAATGTTTGGCTGCAAAGACGTATATTTAGGTTTTGCCAAGCTTACTCTGTGCATTTAAACTAAAATGCAGGGCAAGCTGCAAGAGGAAGTTTAGTCCCCATTGAAAGCGAAATGGAATACAAGATGCATGAAGAGCACATTAAAGAGGAAGCCAAGATGGAAGAGGACATGGTGAAAGGCATGGGTTATCATTGCTTTGATTTGAAATTTTTTTTGTTTCAAACTTTTGTTTGGAAGATATGAAAATTAACAACCACAATTCAAACTCTTTAATTATTTGGAACGAGTTGAGTGAAGAAGAATGAGTTGGCGAAGGCAGGTAGATTATTGGATGTTAAATTCAATTTTTTTTTGTTGGTGGGTTTAATATGTATTTATTTAACACGAGTTGAGTGAAGAAGGAGTTGAGTGTGGAAGAAGTTTGTTTTCGGAAGAATTAATTTGGAAATGCTTGTGATTTGATGGGAGTAAAAGTGGTCCTTGAAAGGGTGTGAACGTGAAGGGTTAAAGTTTGTTTGGTAACTAAGGGGATCATAATAGATGTTTTTGTTTTTCAATTAAACCATCCTAAAACAACTCAAAGGATATTTTTACTAAGTAATGAATGGATGTTTGATGATGGAGGATTGTTAAATTATTTGTTTTTTAATATTGTATTTCTATTAGAAGTAATGGAATATTTTTATATACTTAAAACAATTATATTATATTTATTTATTTTATATAATTAAAACAGAATACATATATATATATATATATATATATATATATATATATATATATATATATATATATAAAATTAATCATTAATAATTTGTAAAATAACAGATTTATTAAACCCAAAATTAAATAATATAACCCCACATGCTGAGAGTGTGCCCTTCCATCTTGTGTTTCTAAAATATTCTGAAACATTCTATGGGAATTTTAAAATTAAGATTTTAAAATATTTTATGGGGATTTTAGAATGACTTTTTCTAAATAGAAAAAGTCAAATATTTTGGATTTTTTTATTTAGAAAAAAATTTCAAAAATTTTTAAATAATTTATGTGACAATCAAAACCAACGGTTTAAAGTCTTAAAGCAAATTTCTTTAGAAAAAAAAAAGCCAAAAACAAACTCCTCCTAAATGTTTTTTCAGTAAACTTCTTTAGGGTTGGAGATTGATGATCACTTCAATGCTCTTATAAAAACTTACATCCAATCTTGTAGATATCATACACTTTGGTCCTAAAGGGATCTTTACTACTTTAAAATAGGTTTGCAAGATTCAAAGGAGCCTATACTAAAATATGGTTACAAACTTATTGGAAAAGAAGCAGTTACATTTTCTTGCAGATGTTATTCATTTTTATTGTATACATATATAGTGAGAGTTCCAATACTCTACTGAACTGAAGAAGTGATTTATTTTCTTTCTTATCAGTTTACAATTATGATGCACATGATCTTGATCTGTTCAGCTATTATCTCCCAAAGTATTTCATATACCATCAAAAACTTCTGAAGCAGGGATTGCTAATATGGATCAACCCAACATTCATCGTCTTGTACGGCTTTATGCCATCTCCTCCTGAATATGCGTAACTCATAAAAACAACGCTTCATCACCTGCACAAAACAGAATGAGAGGATGATTGGAATTTAAGTTGAGTAACAAAGTTCCATAAAATAAAAGTGGAGTATTTCCTGGCATTAAGGTGGCGTTTGTTTTAGGCTTTTTGCTGAAAGCAAATTTGTTTTTAACATTCATCGGTATTTTATTTTATTTTTCCACGACTTATTCTTGTATCTTTTAAAATTTTGATTGAATAGAAAAAAAACCGAAATATTTGGCTTTTTGACTTTTTCTTTATGCTTATTTGATTTTTTTTCTATGAAGAAAAAAAATTAAATATTCAAATATGAGAAAATCATATACTTTATGATTCAATTGAAACTCTTAGGATCCATTTCATGCTAATTAAATAAAATAATATGTATTTTTAAATTTTTATTTAAAAATTTATTGTCTCAGCTTTAGATTTTAATTAAAAAAAGATTTTAGAAAAACAAAGCATTGTTCAAAACAAAGTTCAATCTCAAAAAAAAAAACAAAGGCAACCTAAGAGTTGTTTAAGACATACTTCATCTCTCTCCGTCTCTTGGTGGAAACCGGCCCGGGACTGTAAAAGGTTCAGAGGTGGTTAGTCCACTCTATAGAAGTGGAGAATGTGATGAGGAAGCATATGATTTTGAAATTTTGAATGGGGATACCTGTAGTATTGAATTAGGTAAAGTCATGTTTTGAGCAGCTTGGTCAAATACACTTGATGTTTGTCTGTAGTATCCAAAAGCATAGCCATAGCCTCATTTAGTCAAAAAAAATGAGGATCTTGGACAACACAAAATAAGATTGCTGATACAAAATTCTTTAATCTGAACAAACAGCATGAAAAAGGAGAGTTGCCCAAATGAAGATGTCTGGACTGATGATACTAATGCCAGAGAAATGGAATAAAATAAGGTCTAGGTGACACCATATAGGTGAAGATAAAGGAAAGTCATGAATCATATGCAAAACAGGAAGGATTTTATTCAAGGCTTTCTAAAAGGAAATGAAGTAGAATTAGTCCAACCACAATCAAGGCACTACGAGAAGGTTTGAGTTAAGAGTGGCTCCTTAGCATTCTATGATTCTGTGGTATGAATAAGAATATTGTTACCTGATCCTTGGGTGAGCCCCAAGTGTAAAGATTGACATGGTGAGCTACATACTCTTGATCACTTGATCCCAATGTTTTGGGTTGATTTACCTATTAAAAGAATCCTTCATTGATTAGAAAACTATCAATTAAATGAGTACCAATTAACTAAGAATGGAAATTTACCTTTACGTAGCAAGCAGCTCATCTAAGCCCCATCCATGAATCAAATCATTCTGTCATGAAAATATAAATTAGAACACAGAATTAGAAAACCAGTAATTTCTTAGGTGGTCAAAATTTCAGAAAATTCTGTGCAGGAACTTCTTAATCAACTGGTGCTAAAATCTCAAATCTTAATAGGAATACTTTGTTAATTAGTAAGCGATCGACTATCTAATTATTAGCAATAGTTTAGTCAATATGATTTTCCTATCATAGAGATCTGAATATAATAAACCTCCTCAGTTCACATGGTAGGAGATATCACACCTGAATCATAAGCCATCTTGCAAGCGCAGGCGACCTTTGAGAAAACAGGGACCATGATTTCCTACCCACCTGTAGAACCTGATATTAGTCTTCCACAAAAGAAGGATAGATGGATGTGTTTGAGATGTTTTCCATAGACATATAAGCAATTTTTTTACCCGGAACATGGAGGACCTGTGATGTTTCCATCTGCTTCCTCACTACCCTAGACGCCTGTAGATCCTCCTGTTTCCTCAACCAAAATCAAGTAGTTGATAACCATGAGCAATGAATTGAAAATTAAAATAGAGCACTTTTAGTATAGGGATAGGATATAGCTCAACAGGATGGAAACTGCAGCATATCATTTTAGAGGCCATACATATTTTCCTGTTTCAATATATATGTGCTAGGCGTGCTATCTCGTAATGTATAAGCAGATGATGCACGACTGAATTATTAGGATCAAGTGCTAGTTGCGATATTTCAAGCTCTTCCTCTTTAATGATTGATAGATCTTTGCAGGAACGTAATCACTTGAATGAAATACATTCTCTATATGACAATTATTCTTAAGTTGTCTCTTAAAGGAACAAGACTTTCCAATTGGTACTTCTCAAATTGCCAAAGTTGTAAATGTCATTCTTACTTCCCAACATCAAAGTAATTTCAACTCCAATGTCTTCATCCCAGATGAAAATGTAATCATATTCAGAAATAATATCTGGATGTAAGAACAACCGCCAAACCACCTAGATTACCAAAACAAGCGACACGTTACTGAAAAATAAGTGAGCATCTCTGAAAGAAAAACGGCAGAATTTAGATTATGATACCACTTAGTCTGATCCATTGCAGATACATGTAGGCTGGGCACAACCATCAAATCCTCCAGTCATCCACCATGCCATCATAATTGAAAAGCATGATGACAAAATCATGATCGAAACTGTGATGGGGGATGAAAAAAAGAAATTAAAGTCCAAAAAATAAAATTTAAAATATAAAGTTATTATCAGAGCAGGGGTGAAAAGGGTAACCAGGGATTATTATCTATCACCTTTGTTACGATTTTATTTACACTTTCTTTTTGCTTGATTCCAGCTGCAATGGCCAAGAGATTGGTTGATGTCCCTCGCTTCTTCTAAACAAGTTAAGTGTTGGAGACATGTTACTATCCAAATCAGACAATTAGCATATCAAGAGGAACTGTGACGGCTGAATATTCGAACAAAAGATTCTGGATTAAAAGATAAATAAGTCACAAATGACTCTGAAGTCATTCTCTCCCTCAACTTAGAATTTCAAAAGGAAAGCATGGGATGATGCTGCATATAACTACAGTCTTTTACAAAACAGATATAAGACTAGGTGTTCAGAGTGTATGGGAAGGCCTGCGACACGAATTGACCGAGAATAAGCTCTCTTATCTGACATGATCCAGAAAATATGCATACAGAGTGAGATCAGATTCCGGTTGGGTACTCCTTGAGACCCATACGGAATCACAGGACCAGCCACTAAAGAATTTTGTTGCATACCATCAAAGGCCATGGTTGGGTTGAGTTTTTGTTGCAGCCTGATAAAATTCAAGAGCAGCCATAGTTCCTTGGCAAAAGAAGTTTTTCCATGCCATACATAGTCAACGCAGCTCTAGATAACCCCGAGAAAAATCACTCACTTTCATTTGTAAATTGGCATACCTCTCTAATTAAGGGCCCCCGTAAGGATCGCATATCCAAGTCAGAAGTCCTGGAAACAATGCCTCTAGGTAATGCTTCACCATCATCAGGCCTGCAGTGAGCCTAAAATACACAAAACAGAGTAAATAAGAGCATACTACATCTGAAGTTTGCATGCTACAACTGAAAGAAAATATGTATGATGATAGCAGACCTGGCAAACCTTTGCTCCTGCAATCTTGGTTGCATTAATCGCTATCTCTACGCCGGAAAGTCTCTGCACATAATCATTCTCAACAATAACATAGTCACTCAATTTTCGCAATTTTGGAGGATCAAATGGTCAAATTCACGTCATTACTAAAATTTTCAAAATTTGAACAAAACCAGAATTATATTTTTTGTATCAGTAGAAGCATATACTACTAGAAGAAAAATTAAACTAAACATGAATACTTTAATTCACACCTCCTTATAATCTGTTGCTATGATCACACTCCCCAAGAGGAAAGCTCCAGAAACTAAAATAGTTGTAGGCAGGAAGCAGAACAGTAAAAATCTTCGCCTTTTGGAGACCTCCATTTGAGACATCTGAGAGCGAAAATGGATTAGGAAAATTGAGATTTGTATTAAGTTCAGATTATTTGAAATAATAACGAAAACTGGTAATGAAATACTTCAGTAAATAGAATATGCTAATTAAAAGAATTCAATTTTACCACCTCATTAATGATTTAATCAGTTCACACAAGCTTTGAACAAAAAAATAGGTCATTAAGAGCTACAAGATAAAACCCAACATTATGAAAATTTTCATTTTCTTTCCGTAGAACCAAACAAAAAATAAGATGTTGCAGTGGTACAATTCTAAACTACAAATCCTGAATTAAGAGACACACAGAATTTGGGGTTTCCATCCGTGAAGAAAGTAGTCTGAAAGAAAAGAGAGAAAGAGAAAATGCATTTGATTTCTTGTTGTTTGCCACCTTCCGGAAGCCATGAGAGGTGACGGAGGAATTGGGACTAGTGGGTGAGAGAAAATCATAGGACAGCGTAGTTTCAGACAAGTGTCACGCGGCTAATGTTTTAAAAACAACGGTCTTTTTTATTTCCCTTGATCCAATGTATTCACTAGAATAGAATATGAAATAGCAGCACATGCAGTCTACTCCTAAGTATTTGATTATGATTCTTTTCTAAAATTTATGACAGAAGACTTTCTTAGAAAGACGATCCCAGATTAAGTCAAGACACAAATTCTCTGTATAAAGCCCAGATTATAAGTAATCCAAGACAAAAATAATAATTATAAAAAAAAAAAAAAAAAAAGATAACAAGTGTGATATAATATTTCAATTGAGTAGTCAAGAATGCCAAGTGGGTTTTAAATGTACCTAACTCCCTCTAAGATATATATATATATAGGCTCTGTTTGGGGTTGCGATTAAAACTGCGTTGAGGTAGCAAAACTGTGTTTTAGGTCTAAACGCAGTTTTAGGATGTTTGGTTAATTTCAAAAATCTATGGTGGTCAATCACAATTTGATTTTAAAACTCAGTTTTATAAAAGCAGGTAAGACTTGCTTTTTCTCACTGACAAAAAATTGAAATTACGTGTCACAGTTTTTTTATTTTCTTTGGACAAAAATAACCCCAAATAACTTTTATATTTACAATGAACCAAATATAAAAGCTAAACTTTTCTACATATCCTCACCCTTCTGCAAAACTTCCCTCACCCCACTATTATTCTTCGAGGAATTTCCATCTCTAATATTTGGTGTACGGTTGCAAAGCTTTGGATTGAAAATCAATTCCCTTTACCGGTAAGTTTTTCTTCATAAATATTTAACTATTAAGTTGTTTATTTACATTATATTAGGTTATTTACAAATTAACTTAATGAAAAATCTGGATTTTCATGTTAAATTTTCAATCGAAAGTCATTTCTGAAGAATTAATTACTTAGGGCTTTAGGGTTTGCCTTTAAAACACACCTTTGTTATTTTCATAAAGTGATCAACATCAAATGTTGTGTCACTTGATATATTTCAGATTCTCGAAATAGGTCACAACCTCATCTTTACGTTAGTGGAACAATGAGAGAAATGGATAAATTACGTTATCGGTGCTTCAAATTTGATGAGTCAAGAAATGGATCTTAAAATTATTTGTTTTGTTATAATTGCAGAAATATTGGAATGTTAAATTAACAATTTTTATGTTTTAATTTAATATTGAATATTATAATGAATTTTTTGGTCATCACTATTTTTTTTTTTTATTATCATTATTGTAGTAACAACATTAGTTTAAAATTATTAACATTAACATCAAAAGGAAGATACATGTATGAATAACTATCCCTTTTAGTAATTTTATATTTGAATCACAGTTTTACCAAATATGTAAAAACATTAATTCTACATTGCAGTAACTTTAACCAAACGTGTCTCATTGTTTGTAAAACGCAGTTTTATAACCACAGTTTGTTAAACGTACGTTTCTAAATCACACTTTTTTCATCGCAACCCCAAACAGAGCCATAGTCGCTTAAAGTTCAAACTTGTCCTAAAGAGATTCGTAATTCGCTGATTCACAAATTATGACAATTAGAACCATGCATTTGTAAAACCTTAGGCTATGTTTGTTTCATGGAGAAAATCCTAAGATCTACGTATGCATGCGCCAACAAACATAGCATCTCGAAGAACCTCCAGCTATGCTCATTCCTGAAAAATATAAATAAGTAAATAAAATAGAAAAAAATAGAATGAATTGAGAAAAGAAAAATGAAATATAGATTTAAAGTCAATAAAATTTCTTTCTACTTCAAACTCATTTTACTTTTTTAAACTCATCAATATATATAAAGATTAAATAATTAAAAATGAATAAGTTTTTAACTAGTTTAATTATGTTTAATTCTTTTTTTTAGTATTTTTTTATATGATAATCAAAGATGTGATTTTTTTTTTGACAGTTTAACACTTCAATTACAATATAGAAAACTATCCTCATTAGGACTCAAACCCAGGACCCCTCCCCTCCCTATGCCCTGCCTTTTTAGAACATCGAGCGCTCTACCATATGAACTAGGCATGATGGGCCATCTAAGATGGGTATTTGTAATTGGTTAATGAACATTTAAAACACTCAACTGAATTGAAAATGTGATATATTTTCTTATCACATTTTACAATTAGGAGGAACATCTTGATCTTTTACATTTTTTGATAGCCTGAAATGTTTCATGCTCACAGAGCGATTAATTAGAGATTCGATAGAAAGAAAGATTTCCCAGTGGGGAAATAAGTAAATCCTAACTAAACATGTATATATAGGCAGCATATATGGAAAATGCTCTGCCTTGGAGATTGCTAATATGGATCAACCCAACATTCATCTTCTTGAACTGCTTTTTCCCATCGCCTCTTGAACATTCGTAACTCAAAAGAACAACGCTTCATCACCTGCACAAAGCAGAATTAGAGGATGATGATATGTAGAGTACCAAAGTTCAATGTAAATCATTTTTAATGAACTTAAATCAGCATCATCTTGTAATAGCAAAATAAACTAGGAAGGAAAACCAGGAGACTATTTCCTGATGCTAAGAGTTGTTTCAAGACTTACTTCGTCTCTCTCCATATGCTAAGTGGAAATCGATGTGGCCTGAAAGTTCAGAGGTGGTTAGTCCATTTTAGAGAAGTGGAGAATTTTCTAAGGGGAACAAATGTGTTGGGTGTCTTGAAGTCTCACATCGGTTAGAAGATGAAAGGTGTGAGTTGATAAGCACTGAACAACATTCAATTGGTATGATGCCATTTGAGGAGAAGCCTAAAAAACAAAACTATGAGGGCTTAGGTCAAAGTGGACAAATATCAGCACACCAATATGGAGAAAGGTCCATAAGGTTTCCCAGTAAGTGGTATTAAAGTAGAGATTCGGAGGCTTAGTGTGGGTGGATGCAGAACAAAAGTAGTGTGTGGTGATTTTGTCAGAGCAGTGTTTCATGTGAGGCATATTTGAAACACGGTGAAAGGCAGAAATCCTAGTTTGAGAGGCTTATTGGAATTTGTTCGAGGAGGATTGTTGAGTGTCTTTGCCAAAGTCCCACATGGTTAAGATTGAAGTGCCCAGGTTGATAAGCATGGATAACATTCAATTTTTATGAGGCCTTTTGGGGGAGAAGCCTAAAAACAAAACTTTGAGGGCTTAGACCCAAAGTGAACAATATCATACCAATGTGGAGGAAAAGTCCATAAGGTTTCTCAACAATATGGTTTTTAAATTTTGGATGGATACCTATACTTGTGAATTAAAATTTTCGGGTTTAAGAAGCTGACTTAGTCGGAGTATATGTGGATTTGTCTTCATTATTTAAGTATTTTAAGTGCTGTTCACTTTATAGTTGAGTGAGTGAGGCTGGTTTAAATTGAATTTTGTATTAAGATAGACGACCATATAAAAGGATAGTTAATATATGAGGTCTCTAGATAGATGGTAATCTGAGAGAAATGGAATAAAATAGGTCTAGCTAGGTGACAACAACATTTAAGGAAGATAAAAGGAAGCCATGAATCATGTGTAGGAAATCGGAAGTGCACCAACCTGGAGGAAGGACTTTATTGAGATCGTCTCATGTAAAGGATGTTAGTGTATAAGACATGGATTGGAGAAACAGTATTGCAGCCTGAAATGAAATGGGGTAGCACCAAGTCTGACCTTAATCAAAGCTCACAGAGGTTTGAGAATCAAAATTGGCTCCACTGGCTGAATGAACAAATTGAGGAGACACCGAAAGGCAGTTCTTAACTCATGTTTACGCTGATATGAATAAGTATTTTACCTAATCTTTGGGTGAGAAATTTTGCAGCGTAAAACATCATGGTGAGGTACATATTCTTGATCAACAATCCCGACATTTTGGGTTCGGTTACCCTATTAAAAGAGTCCTTCATTGATTAGAAAACTATAAAAAGATATTAAATGGGAAGTAGTACCAACTAGAATGTTTACCTTTACACGATGGCAAGCAGGTCATCTAAGCCCCATCCATGAATTGATGTTATCATCATTGAAATTAGAATCACGAAGAATTAACAAACCGGTAATGTCATGGGGTGAGAGAAAATTTGAGAAAATCTGTGCAAGAACCTCTCAATCAAGCTATCGGCTTCAAGCTGGTGCTAAAATCTCTAATTGTAATATTGAGGCTTAATTGATTGAAGTAAGTCCAACTATCTCATTTGAAACAGTTCAATATGATTACACAGCGCCAGGCGGCCTTTGAGAAAACGGGGACCATATGCTAGAACCCTATATATATTATTGTCTTCCACAACAGGATAAATGGATGTGTTTGAAGATGTGTTTTCTTTAAACATAGACATATATGCTATCCTTTTACCCAGAACATGGCGGACCTTTGATGTTTCCATTGCCTCCTCGCACAGAGGCGCTCGTGAATCTCCACATTAACACGATTCAAAACCAACCATGATCCTTTTTAAATGAACTTCCTTGAAGATGCATTTACCTCTGAGATCAAGTAAGTTTGAAAACCATGAGTAATGTGAATTGAAAGTTAAAATAGAGTAACCTTTGTAGTATAGCAAATGAGGATATCCATCAAAACAGATTCTTGTAAAGAGATATGACCTGTGTACTTTTGACGTAATGTAAGTAGATGATGCACCACTGCATATTTAGGATCAAGTGCTGGTTGCGATATTTCAAGCTCTTCCTCTTTAATGATTGATAGATATCTGCAGGAAAGTAATCAGCCCAGAATACATCTTTGAATACCTCACAGAGACATTACCATGATGTTTTGGGGGCTAGTATAACATCTGATTATGAAGAAGCCACGAGGCTTTACTTTCGCTCTTCAAAGGTAAGGAAACTTCTTATCGAAATTTTGCAGCGGAAGATCATTTGTTATCCATCAGTTTTTTCCATAACTCTTTGGATCTAAGCTCAGTTGGTAGGAGTGCTAGTGCTAAGGATGTAATTATGCTATGCTTTAGCACTGTGGATCAGCCTTGGCAGTCGGTTACAAATTAGTGTTACGTTTACAATTCATGATTGTGGGCCATTAAAATTTCTAGGTAGAACACTCTAGTGGGATGAGTTGCATCAATGGCCTGTCGAAGCTAGAGTGGTAAATGAAGAGAAAAACGAGGAACCCAGTGATGCAATACTAATCTTACACCTAATCCCCAACACAAACCCCAAGGCAAGATAGCAGCAGATTATTTTCATGTGAATTGGACCTTTTTTTTAACATATTCCATATTTTGTTTTCTTTTTTGTCCTTGAAAACCAACTCCGTACAACAAAAAAAAATTGAACACATGCACTGGAATGAATTTGGACCGACCTCTGACCTAGCAGTGGTACTATTACGAGAGCTAGTCTCTTGAGCAGACTACTCAAATTGCCATGGTTACATGCTCATTCTTACCTCTGCATCAAAATGTTTCAACTCAATGTCTTCATCAAATGAAAATCATAATCATATTTTGAAATAATGTAATATCTGGATGTAGAGGCTGGCTTTGCAAACCACTAGATTACGAAATAAATGGCGAGATTCTTGAAAAATAGAAGTGAGCAATAATAGAAAAACGGCTTAAATGTAGATAAATTGAAATTGCAATCAGAATTGGTACCACTTGAGTCGATCCGTAGGACACATGCATGGCAGTGCAACAAATTCAAATCCCTCCAGGTCATCCACAATGCCATCTGAGTGAAAAGCATTATTAGCCAGTCTCTGAATTTTAAGTCCTTGGATTGCTGAGCTTGCATTAACACTTGACATGTACTTGCCAAGAAACAAAGCAGAAAATGGCGTGGTAAAACGTGCCTCTCAGAATCTTTAAGTTAGATGGGGAATCTAGAGTGAAAATTGGGTCTTTTCAATAAGGAGAATGTCGTACTTTGCATGTTGTCGTTCCTCATTTCTTCTTTATGGAGGAGGAAGACTGATCGATTTTCATGAAAGTGGGTGATTCTTCCAAAGCGGAAGGGAAAGAGGGCGTTCTTGCTGCGCCATGATTTGTTCTTCCTTTTTGATGGCCAAATTTGACCGCAACGTGCCCTAAGTGTTGACCATCTCAAAGCGGTTATGTATGCGGGGCATCTTTAAGGCGAGAGATCGATCCTGATAATCACATTAATGAAGCCGTCTTCCATATAGATGGCTCAGCTGAGAGGATAAAAGTGCAAATGTTGCATCCCAGTGATTGGAAGGTGATATTAGGCATGGCTTGTAGGTAAAGGTGTTGGGCACGGTGGATGGTAAAGGTAGTTTACGGGCTGATCTCTAACGCCCCCACTTTTTAATTTGGGAGGTCCAATCTTCACTTGGTTTGGAAAAGGGGTTCATTATGATTGGCTTGGTGTGGGAGCAGGTGAATTTGCTAATGGAGTATGTTCTAATGTGCCCATTACAGGGGAATTTTCTATTTTTGGTGTTACATTGATACGACTATTTGGGGGCCATGAAGCAGGAAGTCTCATAAAGGTTTGCGGGGTGGATCCCTTTGTGCCACTAAACTGTTGTTGGTTTCCGGTGGGAGATATGGTTAGACATTGTCGGTTGTGCTCCGGCGATTGTACTTTACGATTGCTTCTGGAAGGAGGCTTTTGAAGGGGCTTGGGCGTGATTTTTAGCGCATGGATTAAGTAGAGGCCACAAGGGCCCAATTTGGGGCGCGCTAATTTGCATTTCAAAGAATATTTTTTAGCCTCACCTATTTCCTTATATGCCCCTCTGCCTTGTTGTGTCATTGGATGGTTTGAAAATTAGAATGGAATCCTCATAGTGAGAACCCCTCTCACACAAATCAAACGGGGCTCTTTTTTTTTTTTTTTAAGGACCTCCTATTCTTCTTCTACAGGTTTCTTCTTCTTCTTTTCTTACTTCCTATAGGTTCTTCTTAACTGCTTTTCTTGCTTTATGTTGGGTTATGCTTCTTTGAAGTGTGATCGCTTTGTTGTGAGGCGTTTGTCATGTAATTATGTGAAACGCCTTTTTAGTGCAATTAATGAAATCACATTTCTTTGATATTTTGCGCCTAACATAATTTATTCTTTGCGCGGTTCTCGGCTTGAGGAGGTAGGGGCCAGGCTCCTCAATATCATAGAATTTGTGACATTTGATAAAACTTGGGATGGATCGACCCTCAGTGCTTCTCTTAGACGTAACATGGCTCCCGGTCGGCTTCGGCTTTCAGCGATTAGGATGCGCCGCACGAGGGCTACGAACTGGCCCGCGCTCGTGCCACGTGCCCCTAAGGCGAGAAGGCGTCGCCATGATTCAAATTGTCCATAGAATTGATAGTCATTAATGTGTTCGTGCATCTGCGGACTCACAGAAGCTTGATATATAGGAATCATCTTGTTGGATTTACAATTCTCTTCTTTGTTCCATTACCTTGTTTCTTCCCACACTGGCAGGCTTACGCCCCTCTACGGATATTCTGGTACATTGCGGACCGTTTCACTAGGCACTCTTTTCTTCCTCTGCATTTTAATTGGAGCATAGTTTCTCTAGGTACGCTTAGTCTCGGTCGCTGACTAGTTTCTGGTGATAGAGTCGTAAGGGGGTGTCCATAGGGCATGCTAGGACTGGGTGAATCTTTCACGGGTCCAATGGGTTCACATAGGTTCTCGTCTTTTACCAGTTTGGTATAGTGACTTGGGGCTGATTTTCGTAATCTTTTCGCCTCTGCAGGTTGTTATGCGCTACTTGCAGTATGATGAGAGGTCAGAAAGAGACTTCTACTAGTCAAGCTGGGCGCAGGCGGGGGCCTAGCCGAGAGTTGCTTTTGCAAGCAGCATCATCTCTTCCCTTTCCATGGATGAGGTGAGGACTTATTATCAAATCCCTGAGGATATTGACTTTGAGTTGTCGGAGGGCCCGACTTAGTCTACTATGGGCGAAAAATGCAACACAGTGTTTTTCACCCAGGAGCAACTCGCAGCCGAGCTTTGCTTCCACTTGTCGTCCCTGGTCAAGCAATTCTTGCACTTCACCAAAGCACCACCTGCCTATATTCACTGAGACGCCATTTGGATTATGATGGATCTTTAGCGTACTAAACCGCTACAGTTATCATCAGCTAGACCTTTCATTGGTGGAAGTTTTCTTTGCTTACACCTTGAGGCTAGCACACGGTGGCCGGCTATCCATGTCGGCAGGCCCTGACTTTCTGATTCATTGGACTCCCGATTAGCCCAGAGAGTCCTAAGGCAAGAGGGTGATCTGGTCGAGGACCTTGGGATGAGACCCCAGGCACTCTTGACCTTCCGTTTTTTGTAAACCAGTCAATGTCTTTCCCAGGTGTGTAGCATGTGTGCTTTAACATTTTGCTTTTCGATGTGTCACGGACCTTATTACCATGTGCTTGTGCGGAAAAGCCCAGGAGGGAATGGCTAGTTGGTGGGTGGAGAAGGCGGTTTGAAAAAATTCGAGGAAGTTGTTAGAAATTTACATTGGGAGCGACATTATGAAGTCCTTCTTACTTTGAAGAATTTGGGTGATTTAGGAGTCAGCTTAGGCTCCTTCTGTTGTTACGGTCATTAGCGCCCTCTGCCGTAGAGTATGGAAGGGCATTACGTAAATGCGGACCTTTTTAAACCTCCCGGGCAGCTCATCTCCAGGGGCCCAGGCCGGGCGGGCTGGTTGGGATTGCGATCCGTGCCTCGGCCAGGACAGCCTTCCTCTTAGCTGAGTGAGGATTCTGTGCTGCTACAAGCATCTAGGTTGGGCGAAGGTGAAATTTGTTTGGAGCATCTTCCTTCCTTAGAAAGAAGGGCTCTTGTCCCGCCCCCCAAGTATTGAAGAGAAGGAAGGGGACGTCCAAGAGACAAAAGGTTCCTGGAGCCGGAGTGGAAGATTTCGTCCCTTGGGTTCCCCCCATATCCAGTCATCCCCCTGATTGGGAAGAAGAAGAGGAGGAGGACAAAATGTTTGACCTGGTACATAACTTTGTTGCCCCGAAAGCGAAAACATGATGCTAGCTTCAAGCGGGTGGCTGTTGTCATCCCCGAGGTGGCCGGGGGAGAGGGCTCGGATGTGCAGGCAATTGTCATCGGAGTTCTCCCCGAGATGGGTTTAGTGTTGGTCGGTACGTGGAAGCGCACTTTAGTGGAATCGAGAGGAGGCCTCTCAGGCTTGCGGCGATCAGTGATCCATCCTCCCAGTAGGCTTCTAGTGGACGAGAGGTCGGTATGCAGGCGAGCGTAGCGGGCCCGGTATTTGCTGTGGTGCTCTGCTGGTCGTATCTGCCTCCGCGGGGCCCAGGCTCGGCCTATGGAGGAGGTTTGGCCTCCCCGGGCGGGCGCGGGAGATCATCCCGGTCGTTGGAGGCACTTGCGAGGGCGAATCTCGGTAGACCCTTATATGAGCTATGCTGGCCCTATTGCGGATGCCGTAGCTGTGCGGGCCGAGGGGAGAAGCGAAGAGTATGCCATCTCGGCCCCAGCTGCTTGGTAAAGAGGACCTCCTGGATGGTTAGAGGCAGGGATCTTTGGTCATGACCATAGCTTTGCTCAAATGGAGATGAGCGAGAATGCGCTTGTAGCGCTATGTAATGTTCTAGCATTGTTTCCTAGTCATTGTTGTATCCTTAATATATCCATTCGCAGGCGATTACTGCCATTTGAAACATGGCCTACCAGCATCGGGAGTTACGGTCTCGATTGGGGGGATCTGAGAGAGGCTCTGGCTCTACTCCCGGTCGAACTTCAGACGAGAGAAGGCCACTGAGTGCTTCCTTGATGGGGTAGGTGAGTTCCACGTACTGAGTCGGAGGCCAAGGAAGCCGTTGAAGAGAAGGGTGGTATTCGGTGAGCGGACGGAGATTCCGCTCGTCATGAAGCGTCGATGGCTGGGTGGATCTGCGACGGCGGGGGGCTGGCCGGGCCGCGAGTTAGCCCAGATATGGAGTTAGCGAGGTCGGCGCGCGCACCTTTAGAGTGCCAGGGCAAAGGAATGGGGGTCCAACACACCTTAGGCGCCGGAAGGAGGCCGGAGGAAGGCGGAGGGCCGAGGCCCCGTCGTCACAGCGAGATGAACAAGTTTCTTTCTTACTAGAGGCTCGGGGTTAGCAAGGCAGAGTTGTCGCATTTTGAGCAGAGGCTTCTAAAGATAAAGAAATTTATGGAGGAGGCTTTTGAAGCAAGCTTTGATGTGATCTTCAATTACGATTATGGTTGTTGTGCCTTCGCACACAACATTTGTGGAAGTGAGCCCGTGATCCCAGACGGGATGCTAGACACGTCAAAGCCGCTACCTCCCAAGTTCTTCATCAATCCCCGATGCCCCTCGGGTGCTGCCCTAGGGTTTCCTACCACCCATCATGATGCAGATGTTAAAGAGGCGGGCAAGAGTGTTCAGTGCCAGGGTTAGGCTAGGCATCAATCTAATTCTCCGTTAAGGTAAGCGGGAGAATGAGGAACTGATGCCTCACGGGGAACTAAAGTTGTATTTTTTCCATCAGTGTAGCCTTGTGCCTTACGTATTATATCCCCGGCTTTCGATGTAGTGAAACTGAGTTTCTTAATAAAGCATGTGTTTGTCTTGAAATTTTGCTGTTGTCGCTTTCTTTCTGTCGAGTCAAGTAATTTACTTTGTTTAGCCGGCTAGGCATAGATGGATGACCTAGCTGGGCATCAACCATACTAAGCCGGATAGGACATCAACCTTCCCCGGACTTTGTAATGAACCAACTGGGCATGACCATCTTGAGTGGGATAGGATATCAAGAATCCTGAACTTTGTAATAAACGGTGGGCATCAACCATCTTGAATTGGGATAAGACATCAGCCTTCCCCGGACTTTGTAATGAACTAGCTGGGCATCAACCATCTTGGGCCGCGCCAGACATCAACCTTCCACTGGACTTTGTAATGAACCGGTCGGGCATCAGCCTCTTGGGCGGGTAGGACATCAACCTTCCGGACTTGGTAATGAACCGGTGATATGACATCTTGGGCATCAACCATACTAGGTCGGGTATGATATCAACCTTCCCCGGACTTGGTAATGAGCCAGCTGAGCATCAACCATACTGGGCCGTATAAGACATCAACCTTCCCCAGACTTTGATAATTAAAATTTGAGATGGAAACACGGTTAGAGACTGAATCTTTCTTTTATAATAGTACCTTTTGAGGTGCATAGCATTCCACATTCTTAGTATGGGTGTTCCATTTAGTTTATCTTGTGCATATATGAGCCGATTCGTCGGCTGCGTGTTACAATATATGGTCCTTCGATTGGGATGAAACTTTTCGACCCTTTGGATTAAATTTGTGTTCTCAGACTTTCTCACTTGGAATGCGGTCTCTAATTTCTGAGGTTTGCCAATCGGTGGTGGTAAGATGCTATTCGTACAGCTGTTGTCTCGCATAGTTCATCTGCCGTGTCTAGGTCCTTAACTATAGATTCTGTGCTGTTGCTTTCGGGCACACATCGGTTCGAGCATAGGCATCTGGATTTACATGGGATTATGGCTTCCATCCATGGGTAAGAGTGCGGGGAGATATCTTGGGTTGGTGCCCCGGGCGATCGTGCATGGCCTAGAGTACTTTAGGAAGTTCGTCTACCCATTTGCCTTTAGCATAATCTAACCGTTTCTTTAAGGCAGTCAACAAGGTTTTGTTAGAAGCCTCTACTAAGTCGTTGCTTTGCGGATACTGGGGGGTGGAGTATAGATTTTTTATTTTCAACTCTTGGCAGAAGTTTCTATAGACCCGACTATCAAATTGGGGCTCATTGTCTGATACAATCGGCCAGGGGAATGCGAATCAACAAAGCGATTTTCTTCAGATGGCCAGGTGGCGTCCTTGTCTTTGATTGATGCAAAGCCTCGACCTCTATATGTTCTTTGAAGTGTCCGGTGGCCACTATATGCTTCTTTTGGTAGGAAGAAGTAGGGAGCGACCCTACTATGTCAATTCCCCATTGAGTGAAGGGCCATGAGCTTAAGATGGAAATTAGGTCTTGTAGGCGATCTTAAAATGGGAGCACATAGTGGCACTTAGGTCACATTTTCGCCTTGTGTCGGCGCCGGACTTCATGGTTAGCTAATAGTACCCACAGTGTGGAGTACGTGTGCGAGTTCTGCTTTGGATGATTACCGCATATCCCTTCATGCGGCTCGGCCCGGCCACATGCGGCCTAATTATTCAATTAAGCATTTTAGATATGGCCAGTCCAGGGATCGTTTGAACAGCTGCCCATCGATCAAGGAAAATCTGGCCGACTGGATTCGGACCTTGTGAGCCTTGTCCTTCTCATTAGGGAGTTCTCGTCTTTGATGCTAACGCTATGGGGTCCGTCCGGAAAGTGGAGGTTTATCTACTGGCTTACGGACCGGTGGCCGATGAGGAATACATTGGTAATAGATAGGTAGAAATATTGTTTACATTATAGGTAGGCGCGACCACGGCGGCTAAGGAGTCTGCTTTTTCATTGCAATCCTTAAGGTGTGTTATAGTTTCTAAGCTGAAAAACTACCCAAGCGTTGTTTAACCAGGGTTACATACTTCGCCATTCGGGGATCCCGGGACTCATATTCTGTGTTTACCTGTCCCTACCACCAATTGGGAATCACTTCGAATTATAAGCTTGTCAGCTGATAACTAGGATGGCTTCATATTCTGATTCAATATTCGAGGCGCTGAAGCCCAGTCGGATAGCTTGCTCGATCTTGTCCCTACTTAGGGATTTTAGTTGTAGGCCAATGCCAGCCCCGGTTTGCCAAGATGCCCTGTCTACACTGAGAGTCCACCAATTCAAATTGTCCAGGCATGTTTCAGGTTGGGGGATTTATGCTAGGAAGTCGACTAGAACCTGTCCCTTCTTAGCTAACCTTGGCTTATACTGGTTACTGTATTCGCTTAGTTCGACCGCCCAGTGAGCCATTCTCCTAAATAAGTTAAGCTTGTGAATATTCTTGAAGGAAAGGTTAGTTAGCACCTGATAGGGTGTGCTTGGAAGTATGGGCAAAGTTTCTTGGTTGCTACCCGGAGAGCTAAAGCAGCCTACTCAAGGTGGCTGTATCTGGTTTATGCGTCGGTTAAGGACTTGCTAACGAAGAACACTGGTCTTTACCTTCCATCCGCATTTTCTTTGAATAGGGCGGCACTCACTGTGACATCTCAGGGCGCTGGGCATACGAGAGGTGTCACCCTTGCCGACCCGAGGGGCTAGCGGGGACTAGAGGTTCACTAGATATTATTTGATTGCCATAAAGGCGATCTGCCTCCTCATTTCATCAGGCCGAGTTGGCCCCTTGAGGTGGCGAATAATGGCTTTGGACGGTCAGAGTGAACAAGAGATAGGCTTCCTTGAGGGCGAAGCCCAGTAGTCGGTCGTTGTTAATACCCCTTTTCTAGAATTGGGAGCCGGGGATTCTAGGATAGCCTTAAGCTGAGCAGGGTTGGCTTCTATCCCCCTCTGGGTCACCATGAAACCCGGAACGTCTTACCGAAGCGCACTTTGAGGATTGAGTTTCATGTCGTATGTACGAGGGTTGAAAGCTTTTGTAGATGTGTAGCGTGGTCCGGGCGCTCCTTGGACTTACTAACATATCGTCAATGTGTACCTCCATGGTTTTACCCAGCAGCGGTCTAAACATCTTGGTCACCAGTCTCTGATAAGTTGCCCCGACATTCTTTAATCCAAACGACATTACATTATAGCAGAAGAGTCTATGTGGAGTGATAAACGTTGTTTTCTCTGCATCCGACGGGTACATGGGGATTTGATGGTATCCCAAGAAGTCATCTAGGAGCAATGACATCCGCTCAGTTGTGGCGTCGCCGATCCTAGTACATGCGAGGTAAAGGGAAGTTGTCTCTAGGGCATGCGTCGTTAAGATCGGTATAGTCTACGCATACTCTCTATTACCACCTTTCTTTGGTACCACCACTACATTGGCCGATGATACGGGTACTTGATTTCTTGGACCACAGCCAAAAGGTTATCTGCCGGCTGAATAGCGATGTGGTCGGGTGGAAGCATGCCTCTTTGTCACGATCGGCTAACACACGGAACAGCATTCAACGCATGAAGCATGCGCGTTTGTGCAGGTCATGTCAGGAGTGGAGTCCCAGGAGAATGCATCGATGTTTACAGTAAAACTGCGTAATTGTTCCTTCTCCTCTCAGACGGGAGGCTAACATAAAGTGTGTGTTTTTCCGACCCTCGCCTAGGAGTATTGATTCGAGATCCATAGCCGGGTGTTCCATGTCCTCCTAACCTACTTGGGCGGTGATCTGTGATTGCTATTCTGGGTGCTGGGTCTCGAAGGTCAGATTATTGGAGCTTTCACTTTTCTCACGCTCTTATCTTGGAAGCAGTTGATAGCACTTCATGTTTGCTAATTAGCTACTCGGGAAGTCCAATCATCGAACTAGTTAAATAGCGATTGTTTGATGGTAAGTCGGTCTTTGCTTACATAGGCGTCGACCCGAATTTGGACTGACAATGGCGTGTATGGCCCCGAGTCTTGACAAGGCGAAAATAAGACTTGCTGAATAATTGACCCTGCCTTGACGAGGAGAGTAATATCACCCATGGTTAGCATGATTGTCCCATTAAATCCGGACAAAATTCTGCCAAGCAGGCCCGAGGCTTGTCGAGTGGAACTTTCATGCACGAAGGAATTTGGAAGGTACATGCAATTCGGCTAGCATTTGCCCGGGAGTCAACGAGCACTCTGTGTACATCAAAATTGTTAATGCATAAAGTAAGCACAAGTGCATCATGGTGTGGAGTGATAACCTTGGACGGGTTAATGGGAGGAAAGGATATATATAGGGCCATCAGTGGTTGTATTGCTCACATGTAGTATTTGGGAATGCTTGATGGTGTTCCTGGGTTCGAGACGTGGCCTCGTAGCGGCTTTCTCCTTTGGCCTTGGTGATGCGAGGTCATCGGCCAAGACAGCCCAATATGTAGTGATGGTGGCGGGTTCGAGACAGGAGCTAGGCTGGGTAGTTATTCTTTCGGCTGCGGAATTTGTTTACGCACTGCAGTTACACTCGAATGTATCTTTCGAGGTGGCCAGCTTGGATTGTTCTCACTAGGAACTTAGGGGTTCGACGTCGGTTAGTTTAATTGCAGTGGTCCACGTGTGTCGCACCTTAGAGTTGATTGAGTTGCTTGGGATTTAGTGAATTGGTGTAGGCCATTTAAAGTCAGGGTGATCTCGGATAAGGGGGAGGAGTCTGTCGTAGGAGATGTTGGAGGGGAGTGGCTGGGGAGGTTCCTCTTTCTCTCTGATTGCTCGGGGGCGCTTACAGTTCTTACTAAAGCTCCCTTTTTGCTAGAAATTTGCCCTTTGTGACTTGCTAATTTGGGCGGTAATCATTGCATGCGGGGTTGCGGATATTGTCTTCAGGTGTATGGCCATTTGTCGCGATGCGTGCGATTCTTCCATCGTCGCGGGCGGATCTAGAGATAGATTGGAAGAGGGGGTGAGTGACTAAGCTTCTTTGAAAGTTATGAAGACGCATCCATGTTGTATGCATCGGTTGTTGGACGGAGTTTATCAAATCGTCACGGTGAGAAATCTGGATGGGTCATTATCAAGCTTGAAGATGGTCGGTAGTGAGCTGATGTTTCCCTTTTTATTGGACCAAACACATAAAGAAGTCGCGCCCCGGGAAGCAGGCGCCCAGCCTGACTCGGTGAGGCAGGTTGAGGATCCCCCTTGGGGTTTGTGGAACTAGGCTGGCGGTCCGCCCGAATTTGGGGCTGTGAGCACTTTGCATAGAAGGCAGGATGTTTCAGTGCTTAGAATCATCGCTTGGTTAAAGTGCAGCATGTTATTGTACGGGTTAGAGGAGCCATCATACATGGCAAACGGTGATATGACAAAGCCGTAGGGAGGCTCATAACTCAAGATGTGCTGACCTAGTGGGGACCCGACGGCGTAATCCTCGAGGCCCCGGGGACGGCCGTGGAGTGTAGGCATATGCGAGGTGATACGGCTCGAGAGATTGGATACCGAGCGGAAGTGATGGTCTTTGCACTTGCCACCCACGTGGTGTATATTTTTAAGAGCGTGCTCCAACTCTTAGCCTTTCTCTGCCCCGAATTCTCTGCACTTTTGGAAGCGGGGCATCTGCCGTGATGGGCCAGGCCCCGGAGCAGAAGTGGAGGCCTCTTCATGGTCGGCCTCACATTGTTCTTCAGGTGGTAGATCAGAAGCGGGGAGGCTGGCGAGATAACTCATCATCCGCTGAGTGTCGGCTGATATCACGGCCGAGATTAGCTCCTTGCCTTTATTTTGACTAGCTGAGGTGCGGGGTGGCTGTTCCTTGTGCCTTTTCGGTAGATTCGCCTTCCTAATGAGCGTAGGCTTTTGTTTTCTTCTCGCGGATGAATTGGCTAGCCACATGGTCGGCCATCTGTCTAGCCTGTTCCTCCTGCTTTGCCTCCATATCCTGATGCCAGCGAAGGAATTAGTCTTCCAGGGATTGATTCAGGTTCTTTGGTCATGGTGACGGCTTGTGGTCTAGATGGGTGGTCGAGGAGCTACGAAGCCGAGGATGGGAGATCACTTGAAAGAAAACGGATGCTTGACCCTCACTGGAATCGTCGATGAGTTTTTTTCCTTGGTCGTTCCTATAGACGGCGCCAATTGTAGTCTCCTGAATTTTTCTAAGTCAGGATCAGCCAGACGTGTTAACACACTTGACATGCCTACAAAACAAGCAAGAAACGGTGGTGGTGCTTGTGCATGCCTCTCCGTCTAAGTCGGATCGGGGAATGCGGAGAGTGAAAGAGTTAGTCTTTTCGGCCAAAGAGATATCGTACCTTGCTTATTGTCGTTCTTCCACCTTTCTTTATGGAGGAGGAAGATCATTCAATTTTCATGGAAAGTAGGTGATTTCCTTCCAAAACGGAAGGGGAAAGAGGGCGTTCTTTGCGCGCCATGACCTGTTCTTCCTTTTTTGATGGCCAAGTTGGCCGTAACTTGTGCCCTAAGAAGTGTTTGACCATCTCCAAAATGGTTATGTGTATGGGGGCGTCTTTAAACTAATAGATCAGTAGGGTAATCATTAGTCGATCGCCGTCTTCTTATAGATGGCTCCTGGCTAAGAGAGGATAAGTCTAAGTGTTGCATTCCACGGTAGAATTTGGAAGGTGATATTTAGGCTTTGGCACGTGGGTAAAGTGTTTGGGCATATGGTGAATGGTAAAATTTGGTTTTGGGCACAGTACCCACAATTATGACAAAATCACTTGATAGAAACTTGGATGGGGGGTGAAAAAAAGAAATTAAAATCTAAAAAAGAATAAAATTTAGAATATAAAGTTATTATCGAACACGAATTTGAAAAGTGTAACCCCGAGGATTATTATCCTGCTTTTAATTTTATTTACACTTTCTTTTTGCTTGATTCCAGCTGCAATGGCCAAGAGATTGGTTGATGTCCCTCACTTCTTCTAAACAAGTTCAGTGTTGGAGACATGTTACTATCCAAATCAACTAACCAGCATATCAAGAATAATTGTTAAAACTGAATATTTGAACACAAGACTCTGGATTAACTGATAAATAAGTCAAACAAATGACTCCGAAGTCATTCTCCCCCTCAACTTAGAATTTCGACCTATAGCAATTTACTTCAAAAGGAAGTGTGGGATAATGCTGCATAAAACTACATATACTCTTTGCAATATGAACATCAGATGTTCTGGGAAATATGAACATCAGTTCAGGGTATAGGAATGACCATAGCCCGAAAAATCAATAACTTTCCTTTTATCAGTTCACATACCTCTCTAATTAAGTGACCACTGAGCAGGACATTCAAATTGAGTCCCTGGAGACAACGCCTCTAGGTAATGCCTCACCATCATCAGACCTGCATTGAGCCTAAATACACAAAATAGAGTAAATAAGAGCAACTAGATCTGAAGTTTGCATGCTACAACTGAAAGATAGTATGTATATATGATGATAACAAACCTGGCAAACTTTTGATCCTGCAATCCTGGTTGCATTAATGAAACTGCTCTGTCCACTTGATCTCTGCATTAATCGTTACTAGATTTTCAAAATTTGAACAAAACAAAATTATGAGATTTTGCATCAGTAGAAGCATATCCTACTGGAAATTAAATTAAATTAAACATGAGTACTTTAATTCCACACCTCCTTATAGTCAGTGGTTATGATCCCACACTCCCCATGAAGAAAGCTCCAGACACTAAAATTTGTTGCAGGTAAGGAAGCAGAATAGTAAAAATCTTCGCTTCAGAGCCACCCATTGAGACATCTGAGAGCAAAAAATGGAATTAAGGAAAATTGAGATTTAGTTAGTTAATCAGGTTCAGAATACTTCAGTTAATAGAATAATGCTGATTAAAGAATTCAATTCCAAGTCTAATATTCTTTAATTTTACCCCATTAATGATTGCAATCAATTTAATTTGTGCACACAAACTTCAGACCAAAAAAAATTGGTAATTAAGTGCGACAAGATAAAACCCTAACATTATGAATATTTTCATTTTCTTTCCTCAGAACCAAACAGAAAAATAAGATGTTGTAGTGGTACAATTCTAAACTACAAACCATAAAATGAGAGACTTACAGAATATGGGGTTTCCATCATGATGAAGCAGTAAGATGCGGGAGAAGTCTGAAGAAGAGATGATGAGGGAGAAAAGAAAGAGTGAAAATACATTTAATTTCTTGTTGTTGCTTGCAACTTCCATAAGAAACTATGAAATGAGAGGTGACGGAGGAATTAGGGAAGAGTGAGTGAGGAAAATAGAAGGACAGCGGTAGTTTCAGTTCAGACAAGTGTAACCGGAGCCATTATTAATGTCTTTATTTCCTTGATCCAATGTACTGGCTGGAGATAGAATGAAAGGCACATGCAGATTCATGAATCTGCATGGATATTCAGAGACCCTAATCATGCCTCTACGTAGTGGGGTCTAATCAACATGGTGATGGGTCAAATTTGCTTAATAAAAATGCTTTTTCACTCATTGATCATATATTGTTTGAAGTTTTGATACTTTTCTAATATTTATAACAGAAAAGGGTATTAGTAGAAAGATGATTGCAAATCAAGTAAAGACATAAATTCCCTATATAATATTCAAACTGTGCATTTAGGGGTGACAATAAGTGGGTTTTCTCAAGGTACCTATCTCGCATCAACCATAATGTTGACAAATTTAGAATTTAGGGGTGTATTGGATTAAGGAAAAGGTGTGCTTTTATGGAATTACAAGTCGGGTATTGAATTACCGCTTTTAAAGACTTAGAAATTAAAAGTCATGGTATATTCAATAATGATGTTCAGATTTTAAAATGTCTGCAAAAAAACAGCGTATCCAATTACATATTTATGGACTCTATAAAATACATCAATATTAGAAAAAGTCACATTAACTTTACAGACATTTAGACTTTTGATGACTTTTCTAATGAAGTATATTACCGCCATTTAAAATTCTCCCACATTTTCCTGTAAGATTTGAAACGACTTTTCGATTAGTGAAGCAATGTATAGTAAAGTGAACGAGCCAGAAACCTTTAAGAAACTTTACGACTTGAAGAAAGCACAGCTGGAACTTGTAAAATTATTCATTCTTTGTTTATAGAATTATATAAATTTGGTTTCAAACATGTAATTCATTATATATTTGTCCTATATGATTCGAGGTTGTAACACCCTAGGTATGAATTAGAAAATTTTCTTGTTCTTCTTTAATAAATAACCTTCCTTTTCGCAAAGCTAGAGAGAACATAAGACTGAATGTTGAGTGTAAAACCTGGAAAAAATTTAATTTTTCTGAAAAATGGTAAGCTTGATAAAATTGTCAAAATGGTTTAGGGGAAACACAAGATTTTCTAGATCTCGGATGATGAAATGGACTTCATAGTTGATTAAGTCGCGAGTCTAGTCACCCAGGGCATTCTAATTGGTCAGATCAGTCAAATTTTCATGATTTTGAAGTGCTCCAGTGCACAGTGGACCCACAGCAGAATTTTGAGAAAAAAATATTGAAAATGGAAAATAAATTTAGTAAAGTTCATTTAAAATAAATTGAACTTGAACTGGAACGAAATAAATTGATTCGGGGCAAAAACGGGCCCAAATGAGTAATGGACACATGGCGCGATGTGGGCCATGTCTCCAAACATAAGAATTAAGTTAGACAAAAGGTTAAAATCAGATTTGAGGGAGGAAAAAGGGGAGATTTCTGCTCGAAAAAAAAACGTAGAGAGTAGAGAGAGAAGCTCCAACTTCTCTCTACGATCTACGGAGCTCGGTTGCTTTCGGTTTCGATCAAGCCAGAACAAAGTTCATCTACTCGGCCCGAGAGGACTACGCGTGGTGCAGAAAGGCAGGGTTCGCCAGGGATTCAAGTGAGGAGTTCAGGAAATAAAAGGTTTCGGGTTTAGGAAGTGTCCACGGGAACTTCCTAGAGTTTCTTCTACGCTCCAAGAGGTAGGGATCTTTCCTACTTTGGTTTATTTCCATTCTATGGGCTGTTTGGTTGAGTTTTAATGCCCTAAGGGGCTGTTTGGCCCTTTTTTGCCCTAAGGGACTGTTTGGCAAGTGTGGGTTATAGAATAGTGCTCTATTTGACTCTATGATATCAGTTTTGAGAGCGGATTTTCAATTAGAAAAAGGGGAGAATTTGGACTAGTATCCTTCAAAGAAATTGTAGCCCTATATGAGAACTTGATGTTAGGCTTTTGAATCACCCAAATTGGAATCTATAACTCAAGTTATGGTCCGTTTTTCAGGACTGCCATAGGCTGCCCCGTTTTGGCCGAACCTACTGTCTAGATTTTGGGGCTGATTTTCGGTTGGGAAAGAGTGAGAATTTGGGCTAGTATCTTTCAATGGAAATTATATCCCTATATGAGAACTTAATGTTAGGTTTTTGAATCACCCAAATTGAACATCTATAACACAAGTGGTTTCCTTTTTCGGAATTTGCCACGTTTGCCGTTTTGCCAGGCCTACTATCGGATTTTGGGACTGATTTTAGTTTAAGGAAAAGTGAGAATTTGGGCTAGTATCCGTCAAGGAAATTTCAGCTCTATATGAGAACCCAATGTTAGACTTTTGAATCACCCCGAATTGGACCTCTATAACTCAAGTTGTAATTAAGTTTTTAGGGACCTTCTATAACTTAGGTTGTTTAATGATTTGTGTCAGATTTTTTACTTTAATTGGTATATGATTGTAGTATATCATTTGCTTGAATTGAGTGATATACTTGGTTGAAATTCATGTGGAGATCAGAGTGTGTGTTCTAATGGTTTGGCTTGTGATGTGTTGTGTATGAACAAGGCCATTGCATGGCTTAGTTTTAGGATATTTGTGGACATGGTGTCACAATTAAGCCTAAAGTATAATATAAGTCATTGCTTGATTAGTGGCTTGTAGATGTCAATATCGTGTGTCTAATATATTTGACATGTATTGTGTGGTTTTATTTGGAAATTGTATGTTAATTGATATGATTGTCAAATGATCAAAAAGCTGGGTATTATGCATAGTTTAAAATGTCCATATGGCACTCATCATATGGTATGGTATAGGCATGGAATGGCATAATTTCATTTCGCAGTACCCTGGGAACATCACATTAAATGGAGTGCGTGTACATGGTCATAATCATTCGTCATTCTTGGTAGTGGAATTTGGTGAGCTGCGGTACTTTGGACTACATATACTTAGTCTCCGCGGGTGCATTCATAGCTTTGGTAAGTGTTTATCGAGCGTACAGTACTTTTGAATAGTTTATCGAGGGTATCCAGTGCTTTTGATTAAAGCGGTTTATCAGAGACCATCCAATGCTTTTGATTAAAGCGATCTATCGGAGAGGCATCGATACTTTTGAAGATAAAGTATTTATCGGAGAAACATCCAATGCTTTGAATAAATACGTTTATCGAAGATTGTCCGATGACTTTGAATAAGCGGTTTATCGAAGGATGTCAGTGAGTTTAAAAACAAAAGGCTTTGTTTTTGGAAAAAGAGATAATTAGAGTTAAACACCAATGACAAAAGTTTTACACTGGCATAAGCATGTGTGAAGTCGGTGAACTTGTGTTAAAGGCATGGTGGTGACACTTTATTATGGCATGCTTGGGCGATACATGGTAGAAGCGCATTTTACTTGGAATGTTTGATTATGTGAACATGACGTGCATGTGCACTTAGGTGGGAGTAGCCTGGCAAGTTTTACCACTATTGGCCATTGCTCACCCCGTCGTGGGACCCCCTTTCAGGTACAGGGAGTATGCAGGTGGACGGCGCTTAATCAAGGCCACAGTTATAATTGTAAAGAAGCTTGGAAGAAACTAGTTCTAGCTTGTATTTTGTGTAAAAAGAATTGTAAAAATACTTTGGAACAACCTTGTTCTAGTGTAATATTTATGGAGTGTTGTAATTAAACTCTTGAGGACTATGGTAATTAGTCATGCATATTCTGTAGTGTGGATGAGTGGGCCCGGTTAGGCTACTTTCACTCATAATTGGACCCAGTGAGGTCATTGTATTATATTGGGCCATGTTGCCAGGTTTTTGTACATATTGTATTTTGGGTAGAGCTCCTCGTACAAAGGAGACTTTGTCCGATTTTCGTTAAATCATGGGTTCCGGAAAAGGGGACACGGTGGTGTGGTATCGGGTTACCCGACATCCATGAGTCTTCCGTAGGTTGACAGGTTGTCAACGGACCTCGGGTTTTGGGGCGTCATAGCTTGGTATCAGAGCTTAGGTAAATGATTACCTAAGGAGCTTGGGTGTGGGTATCTACAAGTATGGTCTTGATACTGGATTCGTCCTGCGCTAGATATCAAAGTCTAGGTACCACGAATACCTAGGATTGTTAGGCATGGAGTTAGATCATTGCATGGGGTGCATTATATGTTTTGTGTTCTAGCATCCTCAATGTTTGTAGTATTTACAAATTGTGTGAATTATATGCATGGTAAAATGCATATAGGGAAAGACGACCACTAGGGTTAGAGAACATAACCTTAGGGGTTCGGAAAATGAATGAACGGATTAATTCCGGGATCCAGGAGTCTATTAGTAGTTGGCACATGCACTACTAGTTAGACAAGGAGAGGGATCTAAAAGTTTATGGAGATCACCTCCGATGCCACTAGGATAAGGCTAGCTGCATTCCAGCTAGAGGGCGAATCCCAAGTATGGTGGGATTGGGTCAAAGCCTTAAGGAACTTGGAGGCAATGACATGGGAAAAGTTTCGTGAGCTCTTGATGAGCAAGTTCTTCTTGGCATCTCTTCCCCAGAGGCATGCGAGGCTCGGGGAGTTCACAGAGTTAAGACACGGGCCATGGCGGTGATGGAATAAGTGGCTAAGTTCATAGAGGTTAGCTCGTTTCTTGTGATTATGTGGCCACGGACATGGCGAGGTGAGGAAGTCGAGGGATGGTGCGAGTTGTCCATCGGGGTAAGATTAGGTTTCTCTTGTAGGATATGGACTCTGTGGTCAAGATAACATGGCCATAGAGAAGATTGATGACTGCGGGCATCCATGATACGGGGTGCTGAGTGAAGAAGAGGGAGAATCGGTCTTCTTACAGGTAGGGAAGACGAATCTTAAACTACGAGGATTTTTCGGGATGGGGTAAAGGGTTATCAAAATTAAGAGGCTAAGTCAAGGCGTACAGTCAAGCAGGCGAGATGACATCTTTGTCACTACCACCAACTGGACACATGAGGCGTGATTTCCACGGTAGGGATCTGAGTTATGGGACACCTCCGGTCCAGTCATCCCGATGGGACATGCAGACCTGGTTGTCTCTCTTTACCCCAACTAGAGCCGGGAACCGATGCTCAGGTCCCATCTTTGAGGCCTGGGCACAGGTTATTTCATAGATAGGCTAGAGAGGCGGGGCATGGAGTCGAGGGTTGGGTGGGGGCTCTTAGGCGGGACTTCGGGGGACCGGCGTGTGTGCCAAACCCACCTCGGTAGGCACAGATCGATCAATTATTCATGGTATGTTTCAACTCTCGTGCCTATGGGCAAGAGTATTGTTCGATTCTATAGCATATGCATGTGATTGTAGTAGTAACTAGTATGTGTGAATTCGGGGACCAAGGGATTCTATTAAGGAAGAATGTAAAATGCGGGAAAATTTTAATTTTTTTAAAAATGGCAAAATGGTAAAATTGTCAAAATGGTTCGAGGCTTCAGGAATTTTTCAAGATCTTGGATGATGAAAGCGGGCTTCACCGTTGGATTAAATCTACGTGAAATCTAATCACGAGGCAATTTCATTGAACTCATTATAGTTAGTTTTCACGATTTTAGGGTATTAGGTGTCTAGTGGACCCCAAAAAAGACATTTTTGAGAAAAAAAAAATCTTGAAAATGGAAAATAAATTAAGTAAAGTTCATTTAAAATAAATTAGATTTGAACCGGGACGAAATAAATTGCTTCGGAGCAGAAACGGGCCCGAATGAGTAATGGACACATGGCACGATGTGGCCCATGTCTCTAAACTTGAGAATTAAGTTAGACAAAGGTTAAATCAGATTTGAGGGGGAAAAGGGAGATTTAACGGAAAAAAAAACAAACGTAGGGAGAAGAGAGAGCTAGAGACAAGCTCCAACTTCTCTCTCTATGATCCTACGAAGACTCGGTTACTCGGTTTTCATTAGACCCAAGACGAAAGTTCATCTACTCGGCAGGGGCTATTCGTAGGTCTGCAGAAAAGCAGGAGATTTCGCCGAGGATTCAAGCAAGGAGTTCGGGAAATCAAAGGTTTCGGGTTTAGGAAGTATCCACGGGACTTCCTAAGCGTTTTCTCGCTCCGAGGTAGGGATCCTTCCTACTTTGGCTTATTTTCCATTAAGGGCTGCCCAGTTTGTTTTAATGCCCTAAGGGGCTGTTTGGCCAACCCTTTTTTCTCTAAAGGGCTATTTGGAAAATTAATGGGTTATGGGAATAGTGACCTGTTTTTTCTCTATATGATGTCCAGTTTTGGGGGCTGATTTTATGTTAGAAAAATGAAGAATTTGGACTAATATCCTTCAAGGAAATTGTATCCCTATTTGATAACTTGATGTTAGGCTTTTAGATGCTGATTGGACATCATAACTCACATTATAGTGTTAAGATTTCTGGGTACCATGGTACCCGTTTTAGCAAACCTCTTGTCGGATTTTGGAATTTGATTTCGGTTAGGAAAAGTGAGAATTTAGGCTAGTATCCATGAAATTGTATCCATTATCTAAGAAATTGATTTTAGGATTTTGAATCACCCAGGTGGACATCTATAGCTCAAGTTATAGTGCATTTTGGGACTACCAGCTGCCCCATTTTGGCGAACCTGCATCCCGAATTTTTAGGTCCTGATTTTCGGTTGGTAAAAGTGAGAATTTGGGCATGTAACTAATTAAATTTCAGCTCTATGAGAAATTGATGTTAGGCTTTTTGAATCACCCGGTCGGACCTCTATAACTCGAGTTATGGTCCGTTTAGAAGCTGCTACAACAGGAGCAATTTAATGATTTGTGTCCAGGCGAGATTTTGACACAATTGTTATATGATTGTAGTATATCATTGCTTGAATTAGTGATCTACTTGGTTGAAATTGTGTGGCGGTCAAATTGTGTGTTCCTAATGGTTTGTCTTGTGATGTGTTGTGTATGAACAAGGCCATTGCACTTCAACAGTTGTAGGCTATTTGTGGACATGGTGTCACAATTAAGCCTAAAAATAATGTAAGTCATTGCTTGATTGGTGATGACTTGTAGACGTCAATATATGTGTGTCTAATATGTTGACATGTATTAGTAATGATTTATTTAAGGTATGTTAATTGATACAGATTTGTTCAAGATGCATAGGTGTGTACAGTTTAAAATGTCCATATAGCACTCATCATATTTGGCATAGTATAGGCATGGAATAGCATATTGCATTTCATATGCAGGGACATCGCATTAAATGGGTGCGCGTGTGTAGTGATAATCATTCATCATTCTTGGTGAGTGGGTGGTGAGCTCGGTACTTTGGACTACGTCCATAGAAGTCTCACGAGCGCATTTCATAGCTTTGAATAAAGCTGTTTATCATAGACTTTCCAATGCTTTTGAATAAAGTGGTTTATCGAAGTATCCAGTACTTTTTGATTAAAGGTTTATCGAGGCTATCTGTGCTTTTGAATAAAAATTTGTTTGGAGGAGGCTTGTCCAATGCTTTTGAATAAAGCTGTTTATCAGAGATTGTCTAATGACTTTGAATAAAGCGATTTATCGAATCAGTGAGTTTTAAAAACAAAAAGCTTTTGTTTTGGATAAAGGTCATTGGGTGAAACACCCGATGACAAGTTTTCCGCCCAGCATAAGCATGTGTGAAGTCGGTGAGACTCGTGTAAAAGGAGTAGTGAGTGACACTTCATTCATGGCATGTAGGCATTCGGAGTAAAATTACATTTGCTTGGAATGTTTGATTGTGTGATCATGGCATTGCATGTGCACTTAAGAGTGGGAAGTAGCCGGTAAGAGTTTACCTTCTTTGGGAACCTTTGCTCACACCAGTCATTAGGACCCCTTTTTGATCTGGCCAGGGGTATGCGGGTGGACGGCTCGCTCGGGCCATAGTTATAAAGAAAGTCGAATTTGTGGCTTGTAATTACTTTTTTGTAAAGAAGCTTAGAAGAAACTAGTTTTGGCTTGTATTTGTGTAAAAAGAATTTTAAATACTTTGGAACAACCTTGGCATTCCTAATTTGTAATATTTGTAGAGTGTTGCGATTAAACTCTTGAGGGTATGGTAATTAGTCATGTATGATACGTAGTGTGGATGATGGGCGGAGTTAAGCCACTTTCACTCATAAATTGGACCTGTGAGGTCATTGTACTATATTAGGCCATGTTGCGGGTTTTTTGTACATGTTGTATTTTGGTAGAGCTTCAGTGCAAAGGGACTAAGTAGATTTTCATTAAATCATGGGTTTTGGAAAAGGGGACACAGTGGTGTGGTGTCGAGTTACCTGACATCCACGAGTCTTCCGCAGGTTGACGGGTTGTCAACTAACCCCCGGGTTTTAGGGCGTCACATTGAGAATCTAGGGTTTAATTTTTTTTTCAGATAAGGGTTTAACCCTAAAAATTATTATTTTATTCGTATTGTAGTTTTTAAATACATTGTTGTTCTTAAAAAAAATTTTTATGGATTGGTGAAAGTTGAGCTGGAAATTTTAAAGTGTAAGGTTGTGGATTTGATTTTTCCAGGTAAGATTGTTAATTTATGAATTATTAATTTTTAAGAAAATTTGTAAAAAAGAAAACCATGAATTTTCATGATTTTGCATTTAAATCCTAGACAAAAAAAGTTAATTTTAAATAGATGAACTTTAATTTTAATATGCAAATCAACATCCGAGCTACTTGAGATTATTAGTCGACTTCATTGAAATAAAAATGATTAGATTTTTTAAGCATAATTAATAGTAAGCTAATATGGTTTTTGTCACAAAAAGCCTAAGTTTAAAAGAGCTATTTGGTTAAAAGGAAGGTGAAAATAAAGGAAATTGAGCACAACTCTCTCTTAAAATTTTTGAGATATAACCTTGTTTAGACAATTTTACCGTTATTTATTACCCTCCAAAAACATATTAGATTGTACTTGCTCCTTTTCTCTCATAGAATATCCCTCCAAAAATATGCTTTGTGTTCAAGTCTTCATCCTCTCTAAAAGTTTAGCCCCCATCACCTTTCACCTCTTATCACCTTTAGTCTGATCATCATCTCTTTCAAAAGTTCAGCTCTCATTGTTATGACCTTTGGTTTTTTCGTTTGCGTCTTTTATAATAAAAACAAATGCAATTTCCAATTTCTGCAGTAAGCATATGGTCCTGAAGTAATAAGTGACTTTCTTATTAAAAACAGTATCGATCCACATGGGGAAAGTGTTTTGAAAGGGGCTGAGGTACTCCGGTTATGATCACTTCACTATTTGAGCAAATGAGTGGTTGAAGAAAGATTTTAAAACAAACTAAAAATAAGGAAGTAAAAACATACAGGAAGAAGATTCATGGCTAACTTGTAAGAGATGAAACAAATGTGAAGAATGAACTCAAGCAGGAAAAAGACTAGGGTTGGTCGTCATGATTGATGTATGTTGATCTACATGTAAATTAGGCACGGGTTGAGTGAACATGCACTTATGTCGATTCAAGGAATAGGGTATGAGGTTTACACTCTCGTGTCACCCCTCAATTTCACACATCGGCTTCCAATTCACCGATATGTCCTTTTAGGACCTTAATTGTGTTACTTTAACAAAGATGGGTTTTTTCTTGTGTGTCCTATTGGTCTCCGCTAGGTCCTTACAATAAGACTACCGAGACATGCTCAGGCAGATCACCCTAGGTCTTTATGGTCTTCACACAACACTGAATTGGTGTCTTACCCTGATAAAATTCATTAAGTATTTGACATTTCTAGTTCCCTCGATTTCTTTAATTAGGTTAAGTTGATTTCTTTAATTAAAACACATTGACATGAAATGGTTATGGCACATTAGGCTAAGCTCGACCAACCCGAAGTGAAATTTGAGAATTTGGACTAAACTCTAATTTTATTGGCTTGAAAAAATCAGGGCCAAAGTTGGCCCGACTCGATTGGCCAGCCAGGTCAATCAACATCGGGTTGGGCTGGTCCAGTTGGCAAATTAAAAAAAAAAAAATTGCGTCCTTCCAAATGCTGCTTTTTAGTCTCAATCAACACCATAATGAAAAAAAAACCACTCAAACTCTCTCCTCAACAATGATTTCTCCTTTTGCAAACCACAATCTCCATTTCTCCTCATTTCGATTTCTCCTTCACATGAGTTCGAGAACATCGCCAGCCAGTTAGATCACCAAACCTCTACGGGGCCTCGGTCGAGTCTCTTCCACTCCTTCATCGATCAATATTTCATCCTTAACTACATTAAAGCCCCACGGTTCCAACGGTAACCTTTGTCGTCGTTCTTTGAACACCTTGGTCGAGTTCTTCTCACACCCATCATCACCTTAAATAGGTTGAGTTCTCGACGAAACACTTTAATGGTGTAACACCTGAAATACACCTAGTCATTTAAAACATTATTAGGGTATATTATAAGTGAATTTTAAATTTTAAGCGATTATTATTTTGCTAAGTGAGAAAATTCGAAACCGAAATTTGTCTGAGTCTGAGGTAAATTTGCTTAATTTGTTAAGACGGGACACAAAAGTCATAAGATAAGAAGGTTATAGGCTAAAGTGAAATATGCATAACTTGATTTGCAAATAAAGGGGACTTTGAGGATCTAAGTGTAAATAAAAGGAAAATTAAGTATAAAAAGGGAATAAGATACAAAGAAATATCCCTATTTTTGGTCTAAGGAAGAGAGCTCATATGGGTAGGAGAAGAAGAGGAGAAGAGAAGAAGAAGAGGAAGAAGAGAAGAAAGCTAAGAAAGGTATGGATTTTTGTACACTAGTATGGATGCTATGGTTTGTATGGAACTTGTATGGAAAAATCAAACCATAAACCCATTTTTTGATGAATTTGTGTCTAAAAGAACCCTACTTGGTATATTGGTGGTGTTTGGCAGTTTTAGACTAGACTTGGATTTGTTTTGGTTTGGTTTTGTGGTTGATTTAGGGTTGTATGGAAACTAAGTATGGAATTCCCAAAATTTTGAGAATTAGGAAACTCTCCTAACCCATTAATTGTATAAGATGGGGTTAGCAAACCATAAGTCTTCCCCTATATGTGTTTTAGGAATTGTTTGGTTGTGTTTTGGACTTGGGTTGGTTGATTGTAATCCTTAATTGAGGAATATTTGTATTAAGGAAATATTGGGGTTTTAAAGTGGAATCTTTGTCAAAATTTCTCCAAAACCCATGTTTTTGTCTTGATCATAAATTCTTCGTCCAAACTCCGTTTCAAATGTTCTTGGACTCTATGGAAATCCCTTTGAGTCTAGAATCCATCCATATATAACTTGATGAAATTGGAACTCATATTAGGTCCAGAACTCACGAAAAACCGTTGGCCCTGTTGGTTATGCTCGTAGTCATTGTTAAAGTAAGAGGAGGCCTTCAACGGATGGTCATATTTCTTCGTCCAAACTCCCAGTTCAAAGTGTTCTTGGACTCTAGCAAGCCCTTTGAATCTAGAATCCATCCATATATGGCTTGATGAAATTGGAACTCAAATTAGGTCCATAAATTGAATAACGGTAGGCACGCTGGTTATGCTCGTAGTCCTTTGTTCATAGGGAGGCTTTGCAGCCGGACGGTCATAATTTCTTCGTGCGAACTCCGTTTCAGATGTTCTTAGACTCTATGGAAATTCCTTTGAGTCCAGAATCCCTACATATATAGCTTGATGAAATTGGAACTCATATTGGGTCCAAAAATCACGAAAAACAGTAGGCCCTGTTGGTTATGCTCGTAGTCACTGTTCATAGGAAGTCTTCAACTTCGAACGGTCATAATTTCTTCATCCCAACTCCGTTTCGGATGTTCTTGGACTCTATGGAAAGCCTTTTGAGTCTCGAATCCATACATATATAGCTTGATGAAATTGGAATGATATTAAATAGCTCCTTAGCATACATGGTAACCATGATTCATGCGTATAATGAAATATGAAGAAAATGCGAAGATCTGAATAAATGATTGTAAATATCGCATATGATTACGGATGACAATAATTATTCGAGATATGATATATGTACTGAACATAAAATACACATGGTTGTTTTGCTTAGGAGACTTGGTAGAGGGATAGATGGGCATACTCATTAGGGGAAAAAAAAGTTTGCAACATCTTGATAAGTTGTCCGTTTAGGTCATTCTAAAGCACCTTCGGGCCCTTATAGATGGTCATTTATGCCGTACAATGATAACGAGCGCCTTCGGGCCCCTTATAGATGGTCATTGTCTCGCACAATGATAACGGCACCTTCGGGCCCTTATAGGCCGACATTTCGTATAATGATCTGACACGCCCGGGCCCTTATAGTTTCCTTTATCCACTTCTAAGGTTTATGCGGGCATGAAACATTAAACAATGAAGCTTAGATATGACATATGAAATGTATATGAACGTTGATAAGAACTGAAACATGATATGATAAGTAAATATAAGATATGTATAAGCATGTTTTAATGATATGATATGTTAGATGTGTATGCATGTGTATAGAAGTGTGATGATCGTGTTAGTGGTCGTCTACGAGTTTATTCCCACCTAAAGCATAAAGAGCAGCGGGGTTTTCATCGGGTGTAGATCTGACGAGGAGGCAAGAAGAGTGGGACAGCCCTCGTCGGTCTCGAGGTTAGCACATAGTTAGATGCCCATCGGAAGACTTTGGTCTATTTTGTATATGTAATATTCTTTTTGTTGTTTGTAAACAAATGTAAAGTTTTATATAAAGTCGAGACACTCCCCATTTGTGGATCTTGAATATATTTTGTAATCGCTATTAGCCCACAGTAGCCTCGTTTTTGTATTCTTTGTTATTGTGACAATTTGCTTTTCTTTAATTTTGGTTGATTCTTTGCTATTAAAGTGAGTAATTTGAAGTTAGTGTTGTTTCCAAACATATCGTGAAGACCCAAGAAAGGCTTTGAGGGACTCAGATATTTGGGGGTCGTTTTTCTTCAATGTTTTTTTGAGTCTTACTCTGTCGTGGTTGACTTTGGTTAAGAAGGTGAGAGAGCTAGAATTTGAATTGGTTAATTTCTTGTTTATTTGCATTTTTAGTATATGTTTTGATTGGATTTCTCTTATTTGTGGTATAAATGCTTGCTTGGAGGAATTTTGTGACTTGTCGAGCTGATGAATTGATCCACCGAGTAGTCTAAAAATGCTTGTTGATGATTTGTGAATGCATAGTTAAACGTAGACATCGAGCCCATAAATTTTGGGGGAAAGTGAAAGAAACTAGAGATCAACAGATGGGTTTTAAACATAAAATCATTCTCAATCTCTTACACTTCCGTTTATTAAATATTCTTCTACCACTTCACAGATGGGTTTTGTCTGAGGTTAGTTTTTTGTAACTGCAATATTGTTTAATGATAGCATTGAAAGCCCCCATTGTTGTATAGATTCAAAATTTTGGGCATAGCTAGGTGTAGTATGTGGACCTCCATACCCAATGATGTCGATAAAGGAAAATTTCTAGGAATGCAAATAAGAGTGAAATGCAAAAATAACACAAAAAGGAAGTGATTTATTGAATAAAAGAATTTAACTTTTTTTTTTGTACATAGGGATGGGTTGGCCCGCTAGCCTGTTGGCCTAATATAGGGTTTGGCGGGGCTAACAAAATAGAAGCCCGATGTAAAATTGTACGAGCCTTATCCATCCTAGTTTTACCATTGCTTGGTATGGGCTCAACCCGACACAGTAAGCATGCAGGTTACTGACTGCAGGCGACGGATGATCTCCATTTGTCACTATGGAATCCATAAATGAGTCCTTCATAAACCGGGTCTCGCACACATTTTCCAATGCAAATTAATTGCAAGAAACCATAATAGTCCAGATTCTACACCAACCAACATCAACATAGCCTATTCACAAACTAATCTAAAAATGATATAAATCAACAATCAATCTTCACAATCAACCCTAGAGAATAGATTAGCTACTCCTTATAGCAGTCAAATCTACCAAAATCATGTGTATTTCAACAATAATCAAAGAAGAGATAAGAAGAAGTTTCAAAATTAGAGATACATACCAACTATATGATGAAAGAGCTCTCGAACTTCAATCCTAGCTACAAGAGATCCTCTAGCTGGTTGATCCTTCAAAATTGTCTTCAAATCCAAGAAAAAGTAACCATAATCGAAACCCTAAATTGTTCTAAGACTAAGAGGAGAGAAATCCTAGAATAGGATGTTCTTTGCCTCCAAGTTCGTGCCGTAATTATTAGTACAAGTGTAGAATATATAGTCCTTGGAAAATAGGGTAGAAATGGGCAAAAAATGGTAAGGAACAGAGGCGACTCATCCTCGCCGTATCCACGACATCATGTTCTTGACATGGCCAGAAGCCGATCTAGCAGTGTGTCCCGATAGGGCTCCCATGTCGCTACAATGGCTGAGCGTGTAAGCTCAATGGCTCACAAGGCTACTTATGTTTGTGAAATGCTAAAAGCGTCTCTTTAAGCAGCTCCACAGGACTACTCATGTCGCGACATGATGCCACGACATGGCAGAAAGCCATGCTCGCACAATGTATGACCCAATGTCTTGACATGGAGAGCCATGTCTTGACATGGAGAGCCATGTCGTGACATGTGGCCTTAAATCAGCAATTCTTGTCCAAAACTTTTCCAATTTTCTATTTTCGCTTGCCTTTTCGTTCTTTTCTGCAAAACAAAGGCCAAGAGGGGCATTAGTGTATAATTGAATGAATATGGTGTGAATTTAGCATTAGAAGATCAATATACTAGGGAAATCCATGCTTAAATGCTAATATGATTCACAGTTAACACTCATATCTCATAGTGTATCTCTTGCACCAAGCCATCACCAACGACTGAGAAAACACATCATTATTAAGCTCAGCACCACAACTATAACTTCGAGAAGTTATTCTACATATGCTTGTGATCAAAATGAAGGTATGTAAATATATTTGGGAAAAGATAATGGTGATTTTGTTATTCCAACATTATTTGGTTATGGTGGCAACAAAGTTCATCCCTCGATATTGACTCATTTGTAATAAGAAGTTAAAACTTTTTTTGTGGGATATGGAGCTTATTAACATTTCGACAATGTAATTTTTTTCACATGTGATAGTATCCTTGTTAGTCTTTTGAAAGTATGCACTTGAATTTTTTTTTAGTGAAATAGCTTTACAGACAATTGAAGTTATGTTATTTTTGACAGACTTAACGGTGGTTAAGTTTCCAATTAACAACTTCACATGAACAGCCCGAGTTATATTTTGTTTAGTTTAATAGAGCAGTGGTTAAGAAGTTTTGATAAAAACGATTTGACCTGAATGTAACTACAATTAAGTATCTTTTACATTAAAACACTTGATTAGTTATTAAGTTTTCAGTTAAATATAACTTTATTTGAACTTAACTATTGTTAAGTTTCTCTTTAATTGAACTTAACAATGGTTAAGTTTTTAGTTAAAAAATTTGACCTGAACTTAACTATAGTTACGTTTCTTTCACATTTAACTTAATAGTGGTTAAGTTTTTAGTTAAATAACTTTACCTGAACTTAACTGTTGTTAAGTTTCTCTTACATTGAACTTAACAATGGTTAAGTCTTCACTAAAATGATTTTACTTGAATGTAACTAAAGGTAAGTTTCTTGTACATGTCAATGTAATTCTTAAAGTTCATTTGAACTATTCTATTTTTAAGATCTCTCTACAAACAGGATAAACATATAGTCACATTTATCACTAGATACAATAATTTATAAATATTCTAAATAGATACAAATGAGTCATTACATACATAAACACTTCAGAAAAAAATTATATTGTAACAACACAACCATATTCATCAATATCCAATTACAAGTGGGAGACAATATTGGAAGATCTCGATGGAAGTAAAACTTAACTATCATTTTTTCTCTAAACCGTCTCATTTGTTAAACATTAATCGTCCATAGGATGGTTATTATAAGGTACTTCACATGTTGATAAAAAAACATAAGACAATCATCACTACTGCATAAATAACAAAATTGTGTAACAAAGTTAGATAAATATAGTTATATAAATACATTGAAGTGGTCAAACCTATAAAGTAAATGCACACTTACTCCTATTGTTGTTGTGGAATACTATTTAATATTTCAATCTCCCAAGCCATATCCCTCTTTGGGTCACCATCCTCTCCATAGTATTTCACCGCATTTAAGAGGTGAGACATGACATTGTTAAAGAAGTTACATGTGTCTTGATTTATTTGGCTTGATAGAGTGACCTTAGGGAGTCAGACATATGTATCCGCGTATAATGTAAGCTCGTTTTTCTTGTATCCTTGAAAAATAAATATAAAGTTTCAAATAACAATTACAATCATGTTTTAATTTGAATTACATTTAAAAAACCAGGCACAAAAATGCCAAACTTATACTTTCAAAAAAAAAATAAATCAGCAACTTTAGTCAACTTAGATGTTCCATACAAGACCACTTTCCCCATGAAAATTCAGCAATGTTTAGTCATGTTTTTTCCTATTAAATTTCCATGGAAATTTTGGCCATAATGTATACAAGTTTCAGCTATACTCCATGAAAATTCAGCAACCTTCACTTCCATTTCTCCCATATTCCTCCACTTGAATTTCAACCACAACTCTTAATGAAAATAACATGGACTTACTATATGATTCTCACTTAAAAATTTAGCATTCAATGCATATATTAGCAATTCTTTGTTTTAAATAAATTTCTGACCAGTCAAGGTTTTAATGATAGTTCTCCTTGAATTTCCGAAAGCAAACATTCACCTCGGAGTTTAGACCTCTGTTTTGATTACATTTCAACACAATTCCATCTAAGTTTGACATTTGTTTCATCTAAATTCAGCAAGCATCTATCTTAGTTTCTACCTGCTTTCATTAAAAAAAATGGGAAAGTATGTTTCAGGTGGTTTTATTTGAAAATAAAGGGGAAGTAGGTACAAAGAATTGTAATTGGTTTTGATCGATTACATTTGACGAAAAATAATTGTCTTTGAGGAACCAAAGGAAAAATTTGTCAAATAATACCAAAACTACCCCTCTAAACAATCCAACTATTAACCTCATTTATTCGTAATTGTACCACTTGTTAACCTGCCGGATGAAAGGGAGAAAACATTTCAAGCCCTAACTCCTTCGTTTTCCTCTCTCTGCGATAGGCCAAAGGAAGAAAAGCCACCCCAGCGAAAGGAAGAAGAAGCCGCAACCTATACTTCTCATCTGCTCGATCCGATCTCGCAACTTCTTATTCATCCAGAATCTCTCAGCTATCTTTGAGACCCATGATCCATTTGCCTCTCGTCGGTGTCTTCATCATCTGTGAAGGAGGTTTGGTCGAGTTCCAGATCTTGTCTCCTCCCGAATCACGCTTCAGTGTTTTTCCTCTTAAGGTATCCAACCCCTCACTTTTTTTACAATTTTTGTTTTGTAATGCGTTTCGACCATCAAAAGTTTTTCGGGATCTAGTGTTTTCTATGATTATAGGATTTTTTTATTTGATTATGTATCGAGAAAAATGCAGATTTTCACGAGAAACTTTGCTTTGTGTTGTTTAATTTTGGAAAGAGAGACGAGAAATTGATTTTCTAATCATCTAATTCCGAGTAGAAAATCCTAATTTTCTCGAGAAAATTTTTTCTATGCTCCCCGTCTCATACCCAATCTCTCCATTTATGTAAAATTGTAAGAAGTTAGTTACCGTTTTCTCGATCCAATAACGTCTCTGCGAGAAAAGCGTGAATTAAGGAAGGGAATTTAGAAAATTGTAACAATAAAAATATATGTGAGATTTTAGGATTTTAAAATTTTGAAATACTTCTCACAAATTGACAAGGTCAATTTCACAAGAGATCTTGTTAGCCATTGTCCACAATGAGGTATATCTTTAGTTTATTTAAGGATACATCTAATATTTATTTATTTATTAACAATAAAAAGATACGTGAGAGATTTTAGGATTTTAAAATTTTGAAACACTTCACAAATTGACAAGGTCAATCCCACTAGAGATCTTGTTAGCCATTGTCCCACAATGAGGCATATCTTTAGTTTATTTAAGGGATACATCAAATTTGTTTATTTATTAACAATAAAAGATATATAAGGGATTTTAGGATTTTAAAATTTTGAAACACTTCACAAATTCAAACAGGAGTCGATCTCACGAGAGATCTTGTTAGCTATTATATTTTTAGTTTATTAAGGGGAAACATCTAATTTATTTATTTATTAACAATAAAAAGAATATGTTAGAGAGATTTTAGGATTTTAAAATTTTGAAATTCACAAATTGACAAGGTTAATCTCACAAGAGATCTTATTTAGCCATTGTCCCACGATGAGGGTATATCTTTAGTTTATTTAAGGGATACATCTAATTTATTTATTTATTATTATCCATGTTTATTTAAATATATATCAAAATGTCTTTTTTCTCACATAAAAAGTAAAATAGTTTTTCCGGGATGATTATACTAATTTGAATAAAATTAATATATTATTTAAATATAGAAAATCTCGTGCATTTTTTTTTTTTTTTACCATTTAGTTAAAACAAAGATAAATATTTATAAGTTTATATTCATCATTTATTCATTCCTATTGGTTCTTTAATACAAACGGGCCTTAGATTTTTAAGGGAGAAGTATGTTTCAGGCGGTTTATTTGAAAATAAAAGGGAAGTAGGTACAAAGAATTGTAATTGGGTCAGTCAGAACATTTGACCAAAAAATAATTGTCTTTGAGGAATCATTTGGTATTGCAATCAAGAGTTGGTAGTGCACCCATTTGGTATTTAGAATATGAATGTAGTAAAGCTTGTGTAATTTGTCTTTGTATTAGGGTATTAGCCAGAATTTATGTTATATTTTCTTATAGTAGGTCATATCATAGTGATGTGAACCATTTTGAATGGATAAACAATTTAGCTAGAGTCCCTTTTTGCCAGTTTTTTCTCTATTTAGATTGATTTGCAAAGCTTTTTCTATACATTCTTAGACATTCTTCATTCGAAATGTTCTCCATGGATATACTAGCTTATGTTGTAATATATATATATATTTTCTTACTCAATGATGATTTATGCATTTTGTGATTAAAAAATCTAGTTCATTAGAGTTGGGTTTGAGATCCAAAATAGCTTAAAAACCCATAGGCATATGATGAAATTTTATCTTTATTTATTCCCTCCAGAGCATTTATATATGCCGTAAGAAACATATATGAGACATAACCCTCCGTCCAGCTGACCATCGGTATTTCTATGCCATTCTTACATACATAATTTGTAAGTTACCCATTTATAATGATATTAAACATGTCATTTAGATAAATTAATTAGCAAAAAAAAAGCAGTGTATGATCTAATATAACATTATCTAGCATTAAGGACTTTTATATCCCATATGTTTAATTGTGTAACTAATATTCCTTCAAATTGTATATGTCTCAAGCAAGAAGTATAAATTTGAAGAAGATGGAGAATGAAATCATTACGGTATGCCTTTGAAGGTGGGAAAATGGTGAAGGATACCAAATAGGTCAATTGATTATAAGGGTGGACAAGTCATTACAATATTTATGAATGTGAATTTTTCATACAATTTGTTTCATTAGTTGTCTTAAGTTAAGGGTTGAACCAAATTCGTGAGATTGAACTACATGTAAATTTGATCCATCTTTAATGGTGTTGTTAAATGATGATGAAGAATTGATTAAGATGTTCAGATTCAATGACAGTTATTGTCGTGTATACGTGTCGTCGAATCACAGGATGCAAATGGTGTAAAGCTTTACATGAGGTATATTAAGCTAAACTCATCCCATTGTCATGGTATTGCTATTTAATTTGTAAAATATATGTTCAAGAATAACTAAAGGTTTCCCATGTCTTATTAACGATTACCCCACCTATTGGCTGGGTTCAATTATGGGCTGCGTTCATGGAAATGAGACTCCAAATGCGCACTTGTTAATGGATATTTTGGAAAATGGCGATAATAGAGTCTTATGGGTTTGTCTAATAGAAGGAGCTAAGCAGTTGCCTCAGCGTAGTACTAGCGTTCAAATGCAATTATGGGCAGTGGACAAACGTTTCCAAATGTTTATGCATTCCGGGATGCTTTGTACTTAATGTCTTTATCAGGGAGATTTTGGTACTACTACAAAAGAAATAGTTATAAGCACATTACCGTTATATGCACAGTGACCAACTGTACTTGGAAAATAACTTGTCGTGTTGTTGGTGCATCGGATGTTGTCTAAGTGCACACATTCCAAAATGAGCATAGCCATACTGTGATGATGTGAAGTCGCCTCCTCGGCCATTAGTGAGATCCTAATCGTACCATTGTGGTAATTGATGGGATTATTAAATCTACTCAAAGTACCCTGACCACGAAAATTTGTAAAGATTTCGTCAGAGAACATGGAATGAGATTGACTTATTGTCAAGCTTGGCAAATCAAAGAGAAGGCTAAGGAGAGAATATATGATCAACCAAAGAATTACTATAAGTTGTCAGCTTTGATGTGTGAGCAAATAGTCCGTAGGTTCAGGATCGCCAAATTGACCTACTCAAGTGATGGTAATTTTGAACAACCGCTTATCGCACATGACGTAGTCCATACAAGGGTTTCATGGGGTGTCTACCAATCATTGCCATTGACTCATCTCACATGAGTGGGTCCTATGCAGGTGCTCTATTCTCTGCTACATTCATGATGCTAATGACAACATGTTTCCATTAGCGTGTGGAGTTAAGGAGCCCTGAGAATTATGATGGTCGGTCATGGTTCTCAGCAGAATTTAGAAAAGAAAAATTATCGGGAGGTTGAGGTTATCATTATACCTGACAGCATCCGGTCTTCTTCAGGCCAGACTCAGAAATATTTGAGGAGAGAACCATGCTTATTGTTATCACAATTTAAAGGAGAACTTTAGTAGCTATTTTAATAAGATAAATACAAAAAAGTGGGATCAAGGGAAGGAAAATGCACTTGAATGGTTAGATAAAATCTGCCTATACAAGGGTGGAGACTGACATAATTATCACATGTTTGAATTGCGAAAGTATAACGAATCATCGCTACATGGATCGAAAGCAAAATGAACCCTGTGAAAGATTTGGCCATGTCGAAATTCCCAAGAAAAGACGTGGACAAAATGACTAATAATCTTGGCCGAGTCTTTCTAATGCTTGCTAAGAAACAGAACGACATCACCTCCATTTGTAGCTTCATTATCGAAAGCATATGACTAAGTTAAGAATGCTTGTTCAGCATAAAGCCGAGTCAAATGCATGGAAGGGTATTAGAAATAAAATTGGAAGAGAAAATAAAAATTAATATTGTAAAAGCGGAGGTTTACTCGCTAGTCCATTCATGAAACCTTTTATGTCAGATTGTGGTGATTTTAGTGTCAATAGACATTAAGGAACAATCATGTATACATGTCGTGGTTGGCAAATTCCCTCAGTATTCCATGTGATCATGCATGCGCTTTACTATCCATAGGGCAAATGTCAGTGGATTTTGTTGATGAAATCTTCAAATCTCAAAGACAACAATGGGTATACTCAAGCACTTTCATGGTATCGTGACACATGACATGCCAAAAGTCCAAGATCACGGTGTTGTTCGAGATGTCATAGAAATGTATTCTTCCTCTTTTAAAGCTACCCTACTTTAAAAGGCCTCCCGAAGACCACAAGGAAAAAGCCAGTGATTGAGTCAATTTCAAGATAAGCGCAATATGAGCAGTATACAGGCAAAAACATGCAAAACCATTATATTTAATAATGTTGCCGATTTTCATATTAGTGAATCACATACATTCCATTTGGTTTGTGTTTTCTTTTGTTAATTAATGTATTATGAACTATGTGGCGTGTTTTCTACAAGTTTTGTAAAAAAATGCTATATTATTGGTGTGGAATTATGTTTCTTTCAGGCGCTTATGTTATTCGCTTCATGCATATGTGTATGCAATTTTATATATATTATCATCCAGGTTTTATTAAGCATGGACAAATTTAAGAGGAAACGTAAGCAATATCTTCCACAAGCAAGGCATGAGGTGATGAGATATAACTCATATCATTCTTTGTAACTTGAGACTTTAATAACTGATTTAACAAGATTGCTTATTAACGCATAGTTTGGTTTGTTTTGTATGTAACTTTGTGTGTGAAGCTCCCCAAATCTCTCTTTTGTCTTCGGGAAGAAATTTTATCTATTATTGATCAATTAAGTCACATGTTGAAGCTATTAGGGTTCAGGTTTGTGGACTCCATACGCCTTGCATGCCGAGAGATCTGCTACGAGTTATGCTACTATCTTATATCACACTACGAAGTGGTATATTATCGTATAAGTTTGATAGAGATCGTACTTATGGCAGATGATGTCAAGAATGTTATAGGTATCCCATTAGACCTAATGTTATTGTCCATCCGCCGCGTGATTATCCGGTATATTCATTAATAGGGTTGCTGAAGAAATTTAATTAGTCTTCAAGCTTCCATAAATGAATTCCAAAGGTGTACCATTATTTTTGCATTTGCGAACGATTTTGGCAATCTAAACAAATAAGTTAGAGGGCATATATGACTTATGGGATCCTATATGATGGTAAGGTTAATGTGTGCAGAAATTGGAGCAAATTTGTGCTCTAATACTTAAAAAATGGAATTAGGAAAATTCTGTAGTGAGGTAATGAGACAGATACATGTGCGATTGGTTTATGCTCTTCCCTATACATGTATCTCCACTTTTAGAGTTGATGCTTGTTGTTAAGGATCATATAATATATTATAATGAGCACTCATTTGTCCTCAATTTGCGCATTTTACTCATTAAAAACATATGTGCCATCTAAAGTGGCCGCGTTCCCGAGCAAATGCCCTTTGTTCTTGAACGGCATACTTCGATGACGACCAACTAATGAAATTGGCAATGTCTCATGATATGGAAAATCGATGTAAGATAGTTAAATGCAAATCAATATTTCATGGTAGACTTGTATTTTTTTAATATATCTTATATTAATTTTTGTTAATGTTGACATAATATGAAATACACTTCGAAACTAAATCAAAAGAAGTTCACCTTCATTTACCATAAAGGTATTGAACCCGAACATGCACCTCCATTTATAGAGCAAATGAGCATGTGCAACCAAATCCACAATTCGTAGACATTATGATTTCCACTATTGTAAGGATCTTAATTACATTAGGTTAATTAATTTGTCATGACCTTGCTACTATAAGTATTCAAATTCGTTTTTCTCTTAACCCTGACAGCGCATTCAACGCCGCTCACAATCAACACGACAAATTTTAAAATTGTGTCCTCACGATTCGAGATTTCACAACACACTTGAAGAGCGCGAAACAGCATTGTGAAGACAACAAATGAACTAGTACCATCCATTCATTCCTCATCTCCAATCTCAACCAACCTGCCATTATCATGACAATGATTTTGTCACGACCGGCCACATCATCACCGAGAGATCAACATTATGAGGCTCCAACAAATGACTTTGATGTTGAAGTTGTTGTTAGAAATGTGATGTCATCAATGCAAAGAACATATTTCTTTCATCCAAGAAATGAACCCTACCAGATGATGGGAATAGCTACAAAGAAAGCTAATGATTGCATTATGAGGCTCCAACAACCGAGGGAATCTTATCCGTCGAGCCTCAATCAAAGATAGAAAAAATGCGCCAAAATGGACGCCAAAGATGATGTAGAAATTCTTGATGAGAGTGGCAACTAATAATAAACAAGAAAAGAGGATGGCACGAAGACTCAGAAAGAGAAATGCGAAAGATGCAAATTCACTCTTCATCCAACAATGCTTAAGAGCACCCTAAGCCTCCCCAAACAGAATGCGCAGTCGATCGCCTTTAGATCCTAAGGGTGATAAAGGGTAATTCTCGTTGCAATTGTGCTACTTTTATGCAATTTTGTGTTTCTATAGCCATTTGTTTAACTATTTGATGTAACAGGAGGCATTATGTGTTGAATGTATGGAATGTTTGGCTACTCTAGATAGATGGCATGCCTAGAAGGCACCAATTTGTCAATTTCACAGGGTACGATATCACATGTTTATGTTTCCCGTATAGCAATTTAATTATTTATCGCCATTGTTAATGGTTATATCAATATGTGTTATTGGAATATTGTCGCTTATTGAACGCATAATGTGGATCACCGCTGAATCACTATTTTGATCCTTCATTCATGGTTTACCATCACTACTTACAACAATATATGTTAATCTTAGTTTTTTGCATTGTTCTAATTTGTTTTTCGCACTGGCGCTATAGTGGTTCTTGATCAAATCCCTGTGACAAGCAAAAAGAATCGTTGTTAGATCGCTCCAAACACTTTCGACCTAACAATCACATACCATTGGCCTCAAGTAATTCTGTGGAAAGGCATGTGGATGTTGTATAATCTTTAGATGCTATATGGCTTGTTAATCCATTATCAAACTAATGGAATGATATATTTACTACAGGCTATTTCATCAGATGTGGATATCATCGCATGTAATATATTTAACCTTCACGCAAAGCGCATTTCAGCACATATCTTCGCTGCCAATGACCCATAGTACAGCATAAAGGGTTCTTCCAAAGATTGTCACATTCTTAGTGACAATGTCAATATTCGATGTGTGCATGCATACGATATAGGGGGAAATTGGAGCACGCTTCACTCGATGTTATGCAAAGAAGAAAATTGGTAACATTATTTCAACATATTTCAGGTTAACAAAGATGTTTATAGACAACACAATTATCATTACTTTTTTTTCTCACAAAATGAAAAACACACCTCTGTTGTGCCCTGACTGTGGAATTTATGACCAAATATATGGAACTTTGGAATGGCTTCAACACTCAACAAAATCGATTGTCATGTGTGCATTATACTAATATGTTATATATATAATATATATATATATATATATATATATATATATATATTTTTTTTCATAAAGACATCATATATCGCTGAATTAAGCACTTGTGTTATTTGCGTTTTGTAAACTAAACTAGATTATTACAAGATAAAGTTGGCCGCGTACATTGGTGATGACCATGATAATGTTGGAATGGGACACTGCAGTTCACAAGGGCGTAATTTAATCAAGCACGTCGTAGCCATTTTGTTCTCCTCGATAATACAAACATTCGAAACTCTATTAACCGTATATTATAAGTCGAAAACCGATACGAGGTCATACCCAAAATAAACTAACAATAATCGGGTATCACCCATGTTTTGTATATCTAGACTTCACCGTGATGACTAAAATTGGCACAGTTTTTTGCCACCTACTTCAAAAGGTAGAACTTTTCGCTTTCGTCGCTTCTTTTTCATTTACGCGGCTCAAGGTTGCAATAGAATGGTGTTCAAGAAAAAGGCACATTGTATTGAATGGTGGATATATGTTCTAGAATCAACAAACAGATGGTTTTTTCATTTAATGAGTTCATTTAGAAACAATACAATTGCAATCCTCCACACAGCTTTGAAATTAATTGTTATCTTTCAAGTTGTGATTCAATTAAATAAATTAGAGGAGTCCAAATATAATTCATGCACTTCATGAAATATAAATGGGATTAAAACTCTGAAGCTCGACAAAGAAACGATGTAAATAAGGGTTTAGGGACTTTCTATTAAGGTAGTACCTGATAATTGTAAGGTAGTACCTGCATTACATTAAGGTAGTAAATATATTAAGGTAGTACCTATGCACTTGGGTCATAGGGTAAAGGGTTTGAGTTTATTTTTACCTAAACATTACTACAGATAACCTAGTTACAACTTTTTCCCCTACCTAAGCACCTCATGCTAACTCGAAGTATGAATACCCAAACATTTCACATACATACTTTGGTTCTCCATCTAGGAGTCCAAATATAATTCATGTATTTCATGAAATATAAATGGGATTAAAACTGAGTTTTTGGATAAAACTGGTAAATGGGGTTTGGGGGACTTTCTATTAAGGTAGTACCCGATAATTGTAAGGTAGTACTTGTATTGGCATTAAGGTAATACTTGAAATATATTAAAGTAGTACTGTAAGTACTTGATCATAGGGTAAAGGGTTTGAGTTTATTTTTACCTGAACATTACTACAAATAACCTGGTTACAACTTTTTCCCCTAGCTAAGGACCTCATGCTCACTCGAAGTATGAATATCCAAACATTTCACATACATACTTACTTTGGTTCTCCATCTAGGAGTCCAAGATATAATCTAGCATTTCATGAAATATAAATGGATTAAAACCGAAGCTGACAAACGTGGTAATTAAGGGTTTAGGGATGGCTCTTATTAAGGCAAGATTCGATAATTGTAATATAGTACTGCATTACATTAAGGTAGTACTTGGAAATATACAAGTAGCACTGCACTCGGGCCATAAGGTAAAGGGTTTGAGTTTATTTTTTACCTAAACATTACGCGTATACCTGGTTACAACTTTTTCCCTTAAGACCTCACGACTATATGAATGTTCATCATTTCATACATACTTACTTTGGTTCTCCATCTAGGAGTCCAAATATAATTCATGCATTTTCAAAGAAATATAAATGGGATTAAAACTGGTTTTTGACAGCAAACGGTAAATAGGGGGTTTAGGACTTTATTAAGGTGAATCGATAATTGTAAGGTAGTACTTCAGCATTACATTAAGGTAGTACTTGAAATATATTAAATTAGTACATTTGCACATGGGTCATAGGGTAAGGGGTTTTAGTTTATTTTCACCTAAACATTACTATAGATAACCTGGTTACAACTTTTTCCCTTAGCTAAGGACCTTATGCTGACTCGAAGTATGAATACCCAAACATTTCACATACATACTTACTTTGGTTCTCCATCTAGGAGTCCAAATATAATTCATGCATTTCATGAAATATAAATGGGATTAAAACTGAGTTTTTGGACAGCAAAACGTGGTAAATAAGGGTTTAGGGACTTTTTATTAAGGTAGTACCTAATAATTGTAAGGTAGTACCTGCATTACACTAAGATAGTACTTGAAATATATTAAAGTAGTACCTGTGCACTTGGGTCATAGGGTAAAGGGTTTGAGTTTATTTTTACCTAAACATTACTACAAATAACCTGTTACAACTTTTCCCCTCTAACTGTGACCTCATGCAATGACTAAGTATGAATACTCAAATATTTCATGGCTACATACTTACTTTGGTTCTCCATCTAGAGTCCAAATATAATCCATGCATTTCATGAAATAAAGAAATGATTAAATCGAGTTTTTGGACAAAGAAACGTGGTAATAGGGGTTTAGGACTTTCTGTTAAGGTAGTACTTGATAATTGTAAGGTAGTACCTGCATTACATTAAGGTAGTACTTGAAATATATTAAAGTAGTACTTGTGTACTTCGGTCATAGGGTAAAGGGTTTGAGTTTATTTTTACCAAAACATTACTACATATAACTTGGTTACAACTTTTTCCCCTAGCTAAGGACCTCATGCTGACTCGAAGTATGAATACCCAAACATTTCACATACATACTTACTTTGATTCTCCATCTAGGAGTCCAAATATAATTCATGCATTTCTTGAAATATAAATGAGATAAAAACTGAGTTTTTGGACAACAAAACGTGGTAAATAGGGGTTTAGGACTTTCATTAAGGTAGTACCCGATAATCAGAAGGTAGTATCTCAAAGATTTATACATTAAGGTAGTACTCTGAAATATATTAAAGTAATGAAATATATGTTTTAAATATATAAAATATATAAATAAAAGAAAAGTTTAATTTTTTTTCAAAGACAATTTTTTGAAATATATATTTTTAAATATATAAATAAAAGAAAAGTTTTTTTTATTTAACAAGATTGCTTTTATTAACATGCATAGAGGGGTAGTTTTAAGTATTATTTGACAAATTTTTTCCTTTGGTTCAAAGACAATTATTTTTGGCAAATGCATCGATCGACCTAATTACAATTATTTGTGCCTGCATTTCCCATTTATTTTCAAATAAACCGCCAAAATATACTTCTCCCAAAAAAAAAAATCAAGCATCCACTACAATTCCGGTCCTCTTTTCATTAAATTTTCAGCAAACCTTCGTTTTAGGCCCCATTTACTAAAGAAATAAAAAAAAAAAAAAATCAGCGAACACCTACCTCAATTTCGACCGTCCTCATTTTTCTTAAATTTCCATAATGTTTAACCATAATATTAGGAAATAGTATACAAATCTCAAATTTCCTAATATAGCTAAATAAAACAAAAATCGAGAAAAGGCTACATATATTAAAGTGAAAATCCCTGTGGCAATAAACCACTTAAAGAAAGAAATGAACAAAGAGAGATATGTAAAGAAATATGCATAATACAACAAAGAGAGAGAAACAAAGATCTAAAAACTAAATAACATAAATCAGAACGGTAGAAATTACACATATTATTAAATAAAAGCTTCAAAAAGAGTTTGACTATTTACGTATTGAACCCATGTAGAGAGAGAAGAAAAATACCAATGACAAACCTTACAATGTTCTTTTGCTTTAATCCAAAGAACAATATCAGCCCAACTTTTATGGATTCCCTCCAAACCTTGCTTTTCAACCAGCCTCCACAAGTCGCTTCTTTCCTCCGCCCATTTCTTATAAGAACTTTCGATGTCACCGAAAAGCAACCAACAAAAGAAACCTAGAAATTAAATATTAGATAACAAAGATAAAGATATTTAAACACGTATCGTAGATGGTGGATGTTTTCTCACCAAATTCGAATCAGAAATTAAAACCGGCTTTTGTTTTGTCAAGGCTTCGAGTAAGAGAAAGAAGAATGAGAGGTTTTGGGTAAGAGAAAGAAGAATGAGAGGGAAAATAAAATATAGTAAATTATTGAAATAGCGGAAATGACAGTGATATTTTTCAAGGTAAAAAACATTTATAAGATTGATTGAGAAATTAACCATTTAGGGTAAGCCCACTGGTTTGTTCTCCAATATTTAAAATTATGAGTTACAAAAAATTACTCTTTATCTCTTCATTGCATGTTCATTACAAACTTTATATTTTCTTTTTTCTTCCATGGATCTATCATTTCTTTTCCTAAAATAAATTTTATTTTTGATGATTAACCAATTAATTATGATAGGGTGTTATTCAATTATTATTATTGGTATAATAAGTTGTAAATGAATAGATAATTGAAGTAAAGTATTTATGAAATAAAAGGAGTGAAATAATAATTCTTTTACATATAAAATGACTATCTATATTGATATTTAATTTATGGGAAATGGAATAAAATTTTTAATTTCAAATGACTATTTATATTTAATTTCATCATCAAAACTTCCACATGTATATAAATATAATAATAAATAATATATATAGTATTATTTTATTATGACACCTCAAAACCGGGGTCCTATTGACAAACCCTGGTTCAAGGATAACCCGTTAACCCACGGAATTCTCAGAATTCTCGAGACTTGATTCCACACCTGCTGTGTCCCGCTTATCGAATCCATTTTCAAAAATAGTGTATTCCTGTTCGGAGCTTTACCCAAACATACAAACTGTGATAACCATAACTCCATCTAGGTTTCAACAGATAGTAATGACCCCACATTGCGGTCCATCCGCCCATATCCTTAACATACAAATTATCAACTACCATGGACACCGTGAAATATTTACACCACCTCAATACAATCCCTTTACTCGATCCATTTATTCACATTTAAATCTAAAATATGAAAGTAAACACTAATTCTATAGTGTTCTGTAAAGAGTCCAATCATCACTTTACCATAATTATATATCCTCACTTATTATAAATAGTCCTAAAGAATAGTTACACTCCTTATACTAAAACATTATTTTTAAATGTTACTCAAAGGTAATATCAAGGCCACACACGTTTTATAATCACAACCGTTTGTGTTGCCTCTGCATACCTGCATCTAAATGGGGAATCCCATAACAAGGGGTGAGCATGCCCAACAAAAATTTCCTACAAGAACTACTCGCCTAAATGCATGAAATGACGCATACATAAACATAAAATAATATTCCATATAATAATGTAACTGGTATGGAATGTTCGTCAGATGAGACGAGACTCCTCATGCCCATAACCTCGAGTCCCGATCAACTCCTTCAATAATCTACAACGCTAAGCGTGAAAATCAAACATCAATAATTTAATATCAAACTATTGATAACTTCTAATTTTTAATTTATCAAATCCATGTTATTAACTATCATTGATGTATGGTGGGCCCAACAAGAAGGCACTTTATCTTTCACCTGTGGGGACGTTCCATCTTTGTGCTGCCCAAATACATCGAGATACTAATATTACCTTACATGAACCCAGAGTCTCATTTGACACCCATTTCCAGCCACCACAAATTCACCAAGAATGCAGGTCAATCAACAATTGCTTAAATAATAACACCTGACTCGATGCGATGTGACCGTGCATATGAAATGCAATCACGCCATTTCATGATATGTCATGCTATATGCAACATTTTATAAATTCCTGATAATTATACTTGGCATATAATTATTAATCGACTATCATGTTAATATATCAATGCTGCCACATACTACCATGCGATTTTTTACACAACATGTTTTTTTCCAATAACACACAAATGATCAAATTCATACCCATATAAACAAAAATTTTTATCCTTGATGACTTCGAACCATTTTTGGTTCCATTCATCAACAAATTACAATGATACCAAAACTCAACAAACTCCAAGACACTCATCTGAATGAAACTAAATCTAACATAATCCAACTAAAATAGTCCTGGAAATTTTATCTCAGACTGTCAAAAATAGTCCCACACCTAGTCGAACTGCCCAAAATAGTCCCGAAAAATTCACCGATTGTTCAAAATTCACAAAATTCCTAAAATTCTACACTAATCCCAAAAATTTGGGGACTAACATTTACAACCTCTCACGGCCTTCTAAGAAACCTGCCATTAAATGACCTTAGGTTAGAAATAACCAAAGTAGAAAATTCTACCTTGTGGGAGTTTGACTAATTTCAAGATTTGGTACCCACGCATAGCTCTCAATGCGTGGACCCGACTTTGCTCTTTGTTCAGACGAAACCTACTAGTCCGGCTTCTAGATCTAGAGATAAAGCCTCTAAAATCTTTTTTCCTTTCTCTCTCTCTCTCCCATCTCCACACCACCGTCCGTCTCCCTTCTTTCTTTTTTGACTTTTTTTTTTACTTGGATACATGGCTCACATTGCGCCATGTGTCCATCTCCTCATCTCGATCCTGCTTTCGTCTGAATACTATTGGTTTTACCAATTTCTATTTTAAATGAACTTAGCTCAAGTAATTTCTAGACTTCCTCCGAGATTTTCTAAAACTCGTCCCCAGAGTCATCACACCTATCACCTGTAAAATCATAAAAGTTCTCGATTGTTCCATTCAACAAATTTCTTAGGTCACTAGATTTCACGAGAGGAATTTAACGATCGGTCCGCTTTGCCATCCCAGAGAATTTTCAGGCTTCCCCGAAACTATTCGATAATTATTATTTTGTTATTTTTTCTTCCTCGAAATTTGGCCACTTTCCGGTTTATCTCTTCCTTAACAAAATTCATCCCAAATTGGCCACATAATTTCAGTTAACACACAAACACATTTTATATGCAATAACATTCTTATGTGCCAAATAGTAGACCACTCACCTTCGTCCTCTAATAGGAAAGGATAGGTGGCCCGCATGTGTCCCTCGCTCCCATCGCCGTTTCCTTCCACCTTCTGTCGGCTACAACACTTACTTCAGCTTCCACGGTCTTGCATCGCAAAACCTGATCCCGACTATCCATGATACGCACCAGTCCCTCCTCAAATGTCCCATCTATATCAACAACAATCCCTCCCTAACTACCACACGAAATGGATCTCGGAGTATACTTCCCAGTATGGAGACGTGGGAACACCTCATGAACACGTGATAAACTAGGCGAGCTTAACCGATAAGCAAATCAGGCCCACCTCTCGAATATCTTGAAGTGGCTCACATATCACGGCACCATTTCTCGCTGCTTCCAACTCACACCTCTTAAAGTATCACCTTCAAGAAGACGTGATCACCTACCTCAAACTTCAAAGAGTTTATCACATCTCTGTTTGCCAGAAGCTCTTCTACCGCTTTGGAGCTTGAAGAAGACGCTTTCTCAGAGTCAAACCCACCTTTCTCCGGGTGTTTTAATCCATCCAAACCAATGATGGAACTCTCTCCCACCTTGTCCTTAGCCAATCGGGGATCAACATGGCCTCCCATATAAAGCTTTCTCCCATAGGTGCCATCTGTATACCCTGCTCGATAACTCACACAGGTGAATTCCACAAGGGTAAGGCTCATCCTGGGCCACTCCTTATGATCCAAGACACATGTCACGCAAAGATGTCCTCTAAAACCTATATGGTCCTCTCTGACTGACCATCGGTCTGTGGATGAAAAAAAAATGGTGCCTATTTCATCCATCAAGGCCCCTAATGGCCTTCTAGAAACTTCTTCCAAAAGTGTGTCAATTCAGGATCCCCGTCCATACTATGGGACAATCGGGTACTCATGTAAATTCCGATAATCTTTACCATATATAGCTAGTAGAATTCCTTCTAGTGTGTGCTGCCATCCGCACCGCAGAAATGTGCCGACTTAGTGCGAGCCTGGCCTCCACGGTAACCCATAATCGTAATGCCTCCGTTGTAACCGTGCCGGTGACAAAATCCATCGTGACATGCCCCACTCCACTCAACTACCTCCAACACGGTTAGAGGCTATGTCGGCTTCTCGGGAGCCACTTTACCTAATTCACATGAGGCACCGTCGAACAAAGTCTCTAATGTGTCGCTTCATCCCGCTCTAGTAATACTACGCCAATCCATCACTGCACACTCGCCACTGACGCACATCAATCGAAGCGCGCGCGAACTCCCGGCGGACCCCATCTCGCATCGTTATCGGGGAACCACGACTGTCCCCTATAATCGAAGACTACCATCAGGTGGACGCTCCAACCTCGTCACTCCGTACCGCACTGCACCTACCCGGCGGATCAGCCTCCGTGTCTCCACCCGGGACTCAATCACCTTGCTCATGACAGCGTGAGCCACCAACCTCCCTAGCGCCTCCCGAGCCCTGAATTATTGTACTACAATCCCAACGTCCTTAATGGGCCTCGAGCATCCGCCACTCCCTGTCCCCACCAAGGAGCAACCTGTGAAGGTCTATATTAGAATAGACTTGCTCTTTCATCCGAATAAAAATCATCAATCCTTGGTTACGATATCGATTTCATCGTAAACTGCTCAACCCGTCGATAGTCAACAATGTAATGAAGGGTCTTGTCATTCTCTTAGAAAATGTGAACCGAAGCCGCCTATGAAGTGCTCTGGCCTTAATAAAACCCCGTCTAATAATTCCCAGCTGACCCCGAGTTCCCCACAATCATCCAATGCATCCCATGAGGAGTCATAAAGATGGTGACGTACTAAGGTGTAACCCACAACAAAGTCTACATCCCGTGCGGAGGTGATCCCGTAGTTCATCCGAAAGGCATCCTCATACTCAAAACCACCCGGTGCACCAAATTCAGTTCTCACCTCTTCCTCCAAGGTAAGGTCTCATACCAACCCATCAATCAGTCTATGTTACCCAGAGTCGTATACGCCTAGGTAAAGCACTGCTTATCCCCCCGATACATAACACACCACTGGCCCTATGCGAGGTAGTAACTCTCTACGATCATAGTCAAACATTCACTCGCGTTATCAACCAGTCCATCCTGAGGATGATATCAAACACCCATGTCCATGACCTCTAGGTCCATAGTGAGTAGAATCTCGTAGATTCTAACTCACAATCCTTACATATTTGATCAACACTCACCCTTTGTTCCTTGAGAATTCCACCAACGGCCGGCGTGTTTCAACCTTTTAAGCCCATATCGAGATTTCATCGCTCATTTAGTAGCACACATGCCAAATCCACTAATAGACATCAATATCCTGAACTATTCCTGTTTTCATCCACTTTCCGAACTCTAAGTTATGTTTTCTGAACCTTAGTGTTCACATCTTTTCCTATATACATTCTACCATGTATAATTCACAATTTAGACACACAACTACATAATCACAATCATCGTAGCACACAACATGAAAATGTACATGCAATGGTCTAAACCCACTGCCCATCCTTTCCTAGTAACCACACACCTACGCTCTAATATAAACCCACGACACCTGTGGTTAAATGAATCTCGACGATCAGAACTGTGATCCATGAGTCCTCCCACTCATGCACCCAGACTCTGATACCCAGTCAATGAGCTAGTATCGACCATACTATGGACACCCACACCAGCTCCCAGGTAATCGCTTACCCAAGCTCGATACTAAGTCGTGACGTCGCGTCCCGGGTCCATGACAACCCGTCAACCATGAATTTTTAGAATTTTAACCCGATACTACACCGTTGTGTCTCGCTTATTAGAATCCACATTATTAAAACCCGTAGAGCCCCTTTCTGAGGAGCTCTACCCAACATACAACCCCAGAGCAACGATAAATCCATCTAAGGCCCAATGTAAGTAGTAATGACCACACAAGGTCCATCCATCCATATTCCCAATATACAACTAGGTCACAACCACCCGTGACACTTCAATACATCCCTTGAAATGATCCATTCATTTACATTTAAATCTAAAATATGAAAGTAAAAACAAGTAATTACAACCCGTGAAGAAAGTCCGATCACATCTTCTTCCATATCAATTACATACCCAATTATTTATACAATAGTCCAAAAGAATTTAGTTACAATTCTTTTATACAAAAATATTTATTTTTAAAATATGTTGCTTCTCAGAAGGTACCATCAGTTTTAAGCACATCGCCTTCTTCTATAATCATCATAGCCTCGCCGGAGCGTCGCACACCCCCGCACTGGAAGTGGGGTCCTACAACGTAGCGGGGAGTAATGGCGTAGTGCCCCCAAGGGCTACTCCCGCCTAAATGCATATGAAATAGTCAGCATATAAGTCATCAATGTATTTTATATAACTAATGCATCCAGATATGGAATGTTCCAGGTCAAGCGCATGAGATGAGACCTCACGCCCACAACCCGAGTTCAACAAACTCTTCTACACCCGCAACGCCATGAAACCGCAATTGTTGTTTTTTACCCAATGACTTAAACCATTGGATAACCCTCCAATTTTAATTTATCAAATCCCGTGTGTTTATCTGGGTTACGAATTTTCGGGGTCTCAAAGCAGGCTTCACACGCCTTCCAACACTTTCACGAACTTTCATCGCTAGATACATATGTTTGATCAAGAATAAAATTTGGGTCTTTCACCCTGGGTAGGGGGGGGAGGATCTGCCCCATCTTGGTTCACCCAAACACACGTGATTTAGTATTATTATTGCTTTACACAACCGCGAAGTTCGATTTTGACGCTGTTCCATTTCTCCGAAGCCCACCACACATTCACTATCGGTGAATAACCACACCATGCATACACACCCCAACACGACGCATTTGACCGGCAGATATGAAATGCACCATGCCATTTCATGCTATGTTGCACACATGCAACATTTGCAATCTCGATACCTATATTTCCACATATAATTTCCATGTCCTCATACATCGCTACATTAACATGATTTTACA
>JAEQBH010005154.1:0-249313 GCA_016808115.1 Tetrastigma voinierianum | reverse complement strand
AATTTGAGTAAGATACCACATGTTTGCATATAAAACAACACTTATCTTACCAAAATACTTCAGAAAAATGGATTAAAAATCAAATGAGTTTTGGACTCATCAAATTCCCCCAAACTTAAAATTTTGCTTGTCCCATGCAAAGAGAAGAAAGAATTGTTTGTCCTCAAACAATTGAGCTTTATTTTTAAGGACATTTTTTTTGATTCAAACCACAACTTTATTCCACCTTGTAACTTGAAAAAGGAGATAGCAGAATCATTTTAAACTTCAATTTCAACTGAGGAAAAAGGAATGGTTTCAACTTCTATCCATAAATACAATGATGGTCTGCATTTAAACGATTCGGTCCCAGCGGATCTTGTTACGTATTGAGTGTGTGCGGAGTCTTGATCCTTTTCATCTTCTTGTTGAATTAGTTAATCTTCTAGGAATCTCCTTAGTAAGCTAGTCAAGGTCCCATAGGCTTGTTTTTCATATTGATCTCCACTAATGTAGGTAAATTTAACCTTCAAGATCAAAGAGGTCTTTCAGGCTTGTAATGTTAGGCTTAGGTAATTAGGTAGATAATTGGAAATTTTTGGTTGCAAATTACCCAGATTCCACTCTTCCTTTCTATCTAATTGCCTTCAGCTTTCATCCTTTTCCTTCCTTGTAATATAGGTCTCTCAATCTTGATGCAGTACATCTTTTTTAATGACATTTTGATTTGCCACACCTTGTCGGGACAGTTGGGGATGGGAATAGTCTGATATTTTGTCTTTTAGGCTTCACATCACTCTTAGAGAACTTTGGGCTAGCAACTCCCATACTAGTTGGCATTAGGGTACTAGGTGTTGAAACACCCCTATGAGCTTTATTGTTCAAGGGAGATAGGCCACAAGACAAAACTTATTCCTCTTTTCAATCTATGCGTCTTTTTCTCTAGCTCTTGAGTTGTTTCTTCTCACCATTTCCTTGTAATGTAAGGAAATATATTCCTGGCTTTGTTTGTTCTTTCTGTGTTGCTTTTGTTAGGCGGATAATTTGGGGTTTTTCTTTGCGGGGATTACTTCAAGGGAGGCTCGGGTTTCTAATTCTTTGCTAATTGAAGAAATGGGCTTTTTAGCTCAAATCAGGGACTAGAGTGTATGCCTTAGCATATAGTGAGGGTAGGCTTGGAAAGGCTCAAACTTCCAAAGATGGCCTCTATCACTTCTTGTCAGTTGTTTTTACCTAGGATTTCGCCTCAACCAATAATCTCACAAGTTCTAGGACCCTGTATCCTAAATTGTGAATCCCCAGAAGATGTTACTAATCCTTTTCAAGGTTTCAAGAATTTTGTGGACCATGTGTATTGTTCGTTCAAGACTTGTATTGACTCACTGTTTATATACAAAGCTTCAATCATTTTATTTGTTCCTTCAGTAATATACCTCTTCCTATTTCTACAGTTTAAACTTGAGTTCAATTAATGCTGCAACTCCGAAATTCATTTTACTGATGTCTGCCCTTATTTTTTTTTCATTGTTGTTCTTGGGATAAAACATAATTGGTCATTTGGTCATTGTACAGACAAGGCTCGAAAATATTTTGCATACAAATAAGTAATGAAACAAACCACACAATTCATCCAGGTCTCTCCCTTGTCAGAAACAACCCATTTATTCACAAATCTATTTCTAATTCGACCAATTCACACCTGAAAATGGCAAAGGAACCAATTATCAAATGAAAATGTTATAACTCAGGACAATCTAAATGAGACACAATGGACTTCTATTAATAATGGAGAGAATATACAGATTGGGAGCTGCAAGGAGAATTTTCAAGTTCATTTTCTTCTTTTATATGCTTTGGGAGGTATGACATTGGGAGGTCATATGGCCCCAGCTAGGCGAGGGTCGAGCTTTGGAGAAGCCATCTGATCTTTGTCTCATAAGCAGGGGTATTTCCTTTCCTTTACATATATATAAACACGTCATTTGTCTTTGCATTGATCGTACATGTCTTGCCTTTTTCCACCTAATTTCTGCCTTCAATTACGAGATGCACTCTAGCGGCTTTGTGATTACGGTTGATCAAATCTAAGCTTTCGGCCCGGATCTTTCTTGATGTCACATCCTTATCTTCTGAATTTGTTTATCTCTCCTTCATCACATCCTCTCAAACTCTTTGGCACTCTTTATACAAATATTTAAAGGCTTCAATTTCTTCATCATATTGCCCTCCCATCCTCTTGCTTCTCTTTTTCGAGAATATTTAACGGTTACGCATCCGTTTGAAGCGATTGTGTAGGGCTCTGCCAAATTTGCTTTCATTTTTCCATCATCTTTTCTTATTTTCTTTCAGCTCTTCTTTCATTTTCTTCTCTTTTCTCGATTACTCCCACAAATCTGTTCTTCTAGCTTAGACTTCGAAAATTTTCCCTAATCTGTTGTTGTCTCTCCCATTTATGTTCTCTTTCTTCCATGTCCTTTTTCATTGATCTGAGCATCTCTATGATCTCTGCATTCTCTTCTCTCCTCCTAGACCCTTCTGCTTGCTCAGGCAAGTGCTCTTGTACCTCAGGGTAGGAATGACTCAGCGGGCTCATCCTGAAATGTGCTTCCTCTGCCACTGCTGGATGGATATCTTCTGGTATTGCCCCCATCTCTCTTGTCTCATTCTCCTCAGCTGGCACTGTTTCTGCTTCGGCATCCACCTCCACTATTCCTTTTTGCCTTTTTCCTTTGGGTCCCCTTGTCACTCCAGTTAGGGTTAGAGGGGGCAGGGACATTTTCTTCTTCCTCCACATTCCCTTCACCCACGCGAGACAAGAATGCAGTGATGAGGTGGTAGGAAGTAAGGGATCGCCCTCTCTTATTCTTGTGGTGGTAGCTGATGGACTCTTCAATAAGGATTCCTATGTTCATTTGTCGCCAGACATATAAAATGATGGTCTCATTCCTGGCCCGAACAAAAAGATGTGAGTCGGAATCACTACAGAGCAGATGAAATAAAACCAGACCTTCGCTTCTTTAGTGAGGGCTCCCCTGTTGATTGCGTGGTGGGGGTTCTTCTTTGTGGCCTCCCATTTTCCTTTTCCTGCTGTTAACAGGTTCAGTATCTTTTCATATTTGGGATTTTCTACCATCTTCTTATACTTCGACCCGTGCTTGAGCTCTCTCAATTTAAACATTTCATTGATAGTCTATGCCGAAAGGCGCGAACACCCCTCACGTGGGCGAGATCCTCGCCATTACCCACCATATTTATAAAACTCCTGGCGAGAGCGAGAAAATCTTTGGCGCCTTGTGTTCACGGAAGAATCTGACCTCTTTTCTATTACCTCCCAGAAAGGGAATCGATTTTCGAAGCCCCTTTCTACGAAATTATTGTCAAACGAGTATCTTTGTTCCTACCTTCGTGAGCTTCTTTTGAAATGAAGTCATATAGTCTTACAATTTGCTTTTCTTCCTCTGCGTGCTCACTTGTCCTTTGTCTCTTTGCATCCCTTATGCAGCGCACCGCTCTTCTTCCTCACCAGTGGGTTCCTTGTTAAACATTGATTCCTTCCCGGGTTGAGGTTCGGATGAACCTCTTCCCTTTGCCTCGACACTTTCATAATTTCATCAATCATTTATTAAGATCGAAATTCGTCTTGATTTCTTTGCCATGAGTGAAGATTTTGAGAAGTCTTGGTTAAGCTCTACGGTTTTTAGGGTTTTGAGATTCAAAACGATGGACGCATAAGTGGAAAAGTTGGAATGAATTGATGATGAATGGAAGTTGGAATGGAAGTTGGGCTCAATGTCATGATTGCGACATGGGGAGTGGCAACATTAAATTCCAGTCTCTAAATTAATATTGATTTTCACAAAAATCTTTGTCTTTAATGTTGTGACGCCCAAATGAAAGGTTTAAAACCTAATTTTATTAAGATTTGGACAATTCTGGTCCCGACCTAGTCAAGTTTGTCGCGACTTGAGATGTGTAGTCCGCAGCCAGAAGATTGATGTCAGATACATTCCTTTTCTTTCCCTTAGTTATTTTGTCACGGCCTCGATCTCAACATGCGACTGTTCCTCCGACTTGTTGTAATGATATCCGGCTTCTTGGTCACGACCTACCAATTGATATTTGCGACCCGAGGAAATGTATAAGCTCAAAAATCTATGTTGCGACACAGAATTTTCTCATCATAATTATATCAATTCCTATCTGGTTGCGACAGACGATTTATTCTTGACGAAAATTTCGAGGTCTCCTTGAACAATTCAATTTCCAGCAAGTTCAATTCACCAAATCCAATCAAAACAAGTACAATTCAATTCATATTCATCATTCAAATATACAACTATGCATCAGATTCAAAATTGAAGCAAAAAAATTAAACAAAAAATTCCCCCAAACTTTCAATCATGTGCTATATACAGACAAAGTTAATAATTAGAGAAAAAGTATCACGCCCCACTTTTTCTCTTGTGCAGATTGGAAGTTTGAATGTAGAGATTCCTCTTTGTGTACACTCTTATTGTCCTGCAAAAAAAAAAAAAAAGAATAAAACAAATTATTGAATCACACAAAACTATTGAACAACTCTAGTACAAAAAAGAATAAAAAATTAAAACAAACTGTGATGTGGATTGCCTTCCACAAAGCTGCTCAATTTTGAGTCTTTAGCTAGACTTGATGCTATCAGGTTTCTGTTTCTCCATATTTTTCTCACTCGGAACTAGGAGTCAGTTTGCAATCTGAATTCCTCCCAAGTAATGCTTCAATCTCTGACCATTGACTTTGAATTCCTCTTGATTCACGGTTACCGATGTCGGCTATACGAAAGGTTGTACTTGATACTACTGTATATGGTCACTCCATTTTGATTTGACTTCCTGGAAGAGTTTTAGTGCAGGTTGAATAACGAGGACTTGATCTCACGCGCCATTCTCTCCTCAAAATCTTTTGATCATGCCATTTCTTCATTTTATCTTTATAGATTATGGCACTATCATGAGCTTCATTCATGACTCTTCGATTCATTTGGAGTAGCCTTTCTTCTTTAGCGACCTTGAAGTCAAAATTCAGCTTCTGATTGCCCACATAGATTTATATTCTAGTTGAAGGTGGCAAGGTTACCAAAGACAATCCTGTATGGGGACATTCAATGGGAACATAGCAGTCGTATGCCCATAGTGCATCATCAAGTTTTAGAGACCGGTCTCTTCTGGCACGGAGCTCTTGTCTTTCAAGAAGTTTTCTTTATCTCCCTGTTGGAATTTCAGCTTGCCCATTTGTTTGAGGATGATAAGCCAAGCTCATAATGTGTTTGATTCCATATCTACCCATAAGTTTATCAAACACTTTATTTGAGAAATGGCTTCCTCCATCACTGATGATAGTTCTGGGTGCCCTAAATCTGCTCAGAATATTCCTTTGTAAAAATCCCACAACTGTATTAGCATCATTTTTGGGACAAGCTGCTGCACTTACCTCTGACCCATTTTGGATACACCTCACAGCTAGGAGTATGTATAAATTTCCAAATGAAGATGGAAAGGCCCCATAAAATCCTATCCCCATACATCGAGCAACTGCACCACCGGGATACCTTCTGAGGGCATTCATGCCTTTGCGATATTTCCCATTCGTTGGCATTGATCACAGTTTCACCCATTCAAAACAATCATGTAGCAGTAGGCCAATAAAATCGATTGGAGGATTTTGTGGCACATTTATCTCTGCAAAAGTGTCCTCCATATGGTGATGCATGACATTCATAGCAAGATCTTGCTTTGCTCACTTTCTAGTACACCTTCGAGTTATCATATCAGCTCTGCTAAACAATTGGGTCATCCCAAATGTAAAACCTAATCGATCCTTGTTTTTCTTGTTGGTAGTGATTTTGGTGGCATAATTCCACATGCTAAAAGTTCTGATATCAGCATACCAAAAGGTGATTGGAGTGACGAGTTGGAATACTTTGCTCATGCGGAAAATGTTACGCTATTTCCTTCTCTTCCTCTTGTCTGATGGCTTTTCAACTATTGACAAGTGATCAGCTATCACATTGTCACAACCCTTCTTGTCTTTGATCTCTAGATCAAATTCCTACAATAACAATACCCACCTGATCAGTCTTGGCTTTGCTTCTTTCTTTCCCATCAGATATTTAATTGCAGCATGATCAGTGTGGATAATGATATGGGACCCCAATATGTATGGCCTAAATTTTTCACATGCAAATACTATTCCCAGCATCTTCTTTTCAGTAGTAGAGTAATTTTATTGAGCTTCATTGAAAGTTTTGTTGGCATAGTATATGGCCCTAAACACCTTGTCAGTTCTACGTCGTCTGACTCCATTGCATAATCCATCACACATGATTTCAAATTCTTTATTCCAATCTGGTTTTTCCATGATGGGAGCTTCAACCAATCTTGATTTGATCTCTTCAAAAGATCTATGACAGGACTCATCAAATTTGAAATTGGTATCCTTTTCCATTAATCTACATAATGGCTTAGCAACCTTGGAGAAGTCTCTGATAAATCTTCTATAAAACCCAACATGTGTAGCAACCCCTGAGCCCGGTCCGACCCGAATGGCGAATCCGAACCGAGACCCCAGGGACGCCCGTTTAATTCTTTTCATTTTCACTTTATTACGTTTTCTTTTTTCAAAAATTGTTGCGACCCGAATCCCCGGCCCGACCCGAATGGCGGATCCGAACCGAAGCCCGGTTTACTCCGACGTTTTCATTTATCTTATCAAAACATTTTATTAATTTGTTTAGTTGCGGAAGCGGTTTCAGTTTTGGGCAAGCCCATAATCATTTACAAATTCAAAGCAATTCGGTAGGCCCATAAACATTTAACAAAATACATTTACAAAGAAGGCATTCATGCCTTTTCAAAATGATATACAAAAATCAAGGTTCAGGGTTTAACCATTTTGTTTACACAAAAGCTCTACTTGTTCGAAGAGAGATGATATGCAAATGAGAGAGTATATACTTATACGCCGTACTCTCTCTATGACTCTGCTCTGCACGATCTTGTCTTCCTTCTTGTCTACTTGAAACCTGTGCATAGATAAAAACTATACGCTAAGCATTTTCATGCTTAGTGGTTCTATACAGTTCTATTCCAATATTCAATGTAACTCGGCATGCATTTAACATTAAACCATGCCTATTAATTCAACATATACTCATGCTATTTATTTTCGCATGCTTTCCATTTCTAAATCATTTTACTTTATCACAACATGCATTTTCAATGCAACAATTCATTTCACAATTCAATTTATGAGATTTAAGCATATACATAAAAATCCCATTTACACTCGTCAATGTTGGTTATTTCACGTTGACTATTCAATTCACATTTCTGGCGGATTCCGTTTGATGAATCCCGCCCTCATTATCATTCGGTAATGTGCTTACACAATTAAAAATTCGATCTCCCATCATGACGGATGTCGTTTGGTGCATCCCGACACGTGGTATCACCTATTCGGTCTCCCATCATGACGAATGTCGTTTGGTGCATCGGGCATGTGAGTACATCGCCCAAATGTCATACGCCATCATGGCGGATGCCGATTGGTGCATCCCGCCAAGTGGGACATTTCTTCAATACCATACGCCATCATGACGGATGCCGATTAGTGCATCCGCCAGTGGGGACGTGGATAATTTCGAGTGCCTTACGTGGCGGATACCGATTGGTTGCATCCGTCGAGGCGGTTCGTCGATATCACTCAATTCCTGGTATGACGGATTAGTTTGATGAATCCGAATCCTTATCATCATTCACATTTATTCGGTTTTCAAATATCACATTTCAATTTCATATTCACTTTCGTATTATCTTTTCAAAAATATACTCAATCTATGTACTTATTCCATGTACTCATTCACGTACTCATTTCATAGTTACTTGGTAACTACCAAAATACTTGAAATAAGAATAAGTCGAGAGAACAAGCTAGAAGTTGTCGAATCTAGCTTCCTTATAGTGATATCGGTCTGAGTGAGCGATCATCACCCGTCCCTAGTCAATAACAATCACGCCACTCTTAGTGGATAATCAATTCTTAAACAACTTTAGTGAATTACAAGTTTATTTCCTTTAATAGTCTTGGGTTAAGACACTAAGTCTTCCCCTGACGAACTTCGCCCCGAATGAGATCTGGTCTATTTTCCGCAGTCACATCCTTATTTGGACCCCCATTATTCATTTCTTAGGGTCCTTAAACATTCGGTGTATGAATCTTACGGACTTGATTGCAAAATAAGAAAAAATGGAAATTGCTGGAACCTTTGTCTTAGTGAACACAACTTTATTGTACTGATGCAATTCTAACTACACAACATGTGCCAGTACACCTTTGACCTATCTGCAGTGCAGGTTACCTTGCCATCCTTGTACCCGATGCGGCTCGACACATCTTGGGGTACACCCTATAGGTTTTGCCCGGAAATGTCGATTTTGGCATTTTTCTCTCATTTTTCTTCTACAAATCTTCTCCAATTCGTCCCATATAAAAAATCCACCATGGAATCCCTTCAAAACAACTCCAAAACTGGTTTAGAATCAATGAAAACTCTTTTCTCTCAAGTTAGAGCTTTTCCCCAAAATCCAAATCAAAATATGAGGTTAGGGTTTTTATTTTTTTACCTTGAACCTCTTCAAATCTCTTCTTGTATGTTGTTTGGTCACTTAGGAGCAAGAAATGGGGAGCAAAGCCAACCAAAGCCACTCCTCCTTGCAAACCCTAGATTTCTTCTCCTTTTTCTCCTCTCTCCTTCTCCAAAACGTGATTTGCTCTTCAAATGAGCCCTAAGACCACATTTTGGTATTTATAAATCAACTTAAGTGTAAGGCCATGTTTGGCCTACACCCCTTTCTCATTTCCCATTTTTGTCTTAAGTCACTTAATTCTCATGTAGGCCTTGTTTGGCCGTAATCAATCGATTTTCCATTTTTGGCATTCTAACTCTTTATTTCACTTTCCTTATCATTTATCATTTATCATTTATTTCCCATTAGTATTTAAGCTATCATTTGACCTTTAGGTCCTTATTTTACAATTTCCACATTTGCCATTTTTCACTTGGGTTATTTCTGGGTTCGATCAATTTTCTCATTTTAGCATATAATATTAAATCATATGCTCACGCCTTCAATTTATATTTCATAATTTATCAATTTATCAATTTTTCCCGGAAAACCCCAAATTTGTCTCAACCATACCCGGAATATATAATAAAATTTATTATAAAAATTCTAGGGTATTTTTAGGCGCTTGTATGTCGAAAACTTCTTATTCCCTTATTTGTTGTGGGTGGCATAGATTCTTTATAATTGAAACCTTTGCCTTGTCTACTTCCAGCCCTGCTGCAGAAATCATGTGCCCTAGGACAATTCCTTCTTTTACCATAAAGTGAAATTTTTCCCAATTCAGAGCTAGATTCTTATCCTGGCACCTATGAAGTATTGTCCCTAAATTATGCAGGCAATTTTCAAAACTGGATCCATACACTGTGAAATCATCCATGAAGATCTCCATAACTATACGCCGTCACGAGAATATGGACATCAAACACCTTTGGAATGTAGCAGGAGCATTACACAAACCAAATGGCATTCTTCTAAATGCAAAAGTACCAAATGGGCATGTAAAAGTGGTTTTCTCCTAGTCTTCAGGTGCAATGGCAATTTGGTTGTATCCAGAATATCCATCGAAAACATGGGTGAGGGTGTCACCTTTAACCTATCAACATCCCGATCAATGAAGGGCAAGGGAAAATGATCCTTTCTGGTTGCAGTGTTCAGTTTCCTGTAGTCTATGCACACCCTCCATCCTGTCACGGTTCTTGTAGGAATCAATTCATTCTTTTCATTTATGATCACAGTGAATCCACCCTTCTTAGGAACCACATGGATTGGGCTCACCCAAGAGCTATATGATATTGCATATATGGCGCATTCAAACCATTTCGGCTTCCTCTTTTTGACAACATCTTTCATCATAGGATTCGGCCTCCTTTGGTGTTCAATAGAAGTTCTTGCATCATCATTCCATAATATCTTGTGCATGCAAATGGAGGGACTAATACCCTTAAGATCTGATTATTAAGCAATAGCTGCCTTGTACTTCCTCGAATTTCTAGCGGCTTTTGTTCTTCAATTTCGAGTCAATGCGGTGATATGATTCTTGGTTTCCTTTTACGGTTCTAAGCATATTTCAAATGACTGGGCAATTCCTTCAATATTAACCCTTCTGCACTAGTCTCTTGTTCAGTAGCTTTCTGTTCCTTGCTGCATACATGATTTTGAATATTTTCATTCAAGCTCAAGACTGTTTCTTTGTTTTGCAAACTGGAAGGCAACAATTCATAATCAATACTCTCAAGATACTAGAAATTCATCTCAATTTCATTGATAGAATGTTGAAGATTACAATCGAATTCAATTCAGCAACGTGCCAACTCTTTGTTTTCTCTGACCCGTGACTTCTGCATCGACATTAGGTTGTTCCAAACCACTTCGGTAAGGTTAAAGTGCACTGCTTCTCCCTACCCTTAAGGTCGAGTTCACCCTTTCACACATCTATCAAGGCAGCTCCAATTGCTAAGAAGGGTCTTCCTAGCAGCAAAGGAACTGGGGTATCCTCTTCCATCTTCATGATCACAAAATCCATAAGAAAGATAAATTTCCCCACTTTAACAAGCACATCTTCTAGAACACCTTCTGGTTGTGCCATGGATCTATTAGCCATCTGCAATGTGATTGCTGTTGGGGTGAGTTCCCCCAGAGCTCGATCTCTGCCTCTTGATAGAGCATCAAGTTTATCTTGGCACGAGTCACATAAGGCCTTCTTGTTCATATTTTCCTATAGTGCGGGGAATGGTGAAGTTGCACAGGTCCTTCATTTTTCTGAGGCTTTTTCTTTGGATAATTGCCTTTGCCAGTGGCGGTCGGGTTCCGCAAATTCCTTCTCAGCAATCTTGCTTTTCTTTCGGTATCTCCTTCGAGAAATTTTTGCATAATTTGGCGGTTGATTGATTGCCTGCGCAAAGGGATATTGATTTCTATTTTTTGAAGATGTCGAGAATTTAGAAAACTGCTCTTCCCTCCTTGCTTTCTGAAGCCTTTGAGAAATAGCCTTTGCAGTGTGTAGCTTGTGCTTTTTCCTTATGTTTTACGCTCATGACTTCTCAGTACATTCGATCTGTGCTTGTTTCATTGCTTCTATAATCTTCTCTAGCTTATGTTCTTCTTTTCTTCCTTTCGATTTCTTCTTGTTCTTATCAGTCCACTTCCTTCCACTTCTTTTCTTTGTTGTTCCCACTTCTTTCCCACTTCTGTTGAAGCGCCATGCCGATCCTTTGGAGTTCTTTTGGGTGTCACTTGGGAATGCACCCTTGTTAAGATACGCATTTTGAGGGCGGTACCCTACTTGTGTTTCCAGGTTCTTTAGTGAGGCACTTGTATTCTTCTGAAAAATCTGAGTACCAAATTTGAAAACTTCATCGAGATCATTACATTCATGGAGGAGGTGTGTGACCTCTTGTGTCCCCCGTATTACTTGACATTTGATCTTCAAAGGGATGGGTCCTTCTCTGACCTTGATAGTCATTCTTGTTTTCTCCCTGTTGCTGCTGTTGTTAGAACCTAGGTGGTGGATATCCTTGTTGGGGATTCTGCCCTTGTCTTTGACCTTGTGTATTCCCTCCACCATATGAGAAGTTCTCATGGCTCCTCGATCTTTGGATTGTAGTGTGTGGGAAGAGGTTTGGGATTTGGCCAAATGGCCTTCTTGGCTCATTCATGTGTAGCGTCATAATCCCAGCAGAATCCTCCTCAGTTGGCACCTCAGCACTTCTTCTTATTCCCTCTCTTTCAGTATTCAATTTCATGACGAGTGCAATTTCTTTCTGTTGTCCATCACATTGCATGATTGCATCTAGCTTTGCTTCCATGGCGATCATTTGTTTGCTTCATTGACCCGCTTCCTCTTACTCTGCTTTGTTGCTCCTAAAGTTTCAGAGAATTCATGCATTTTGCTACATCTTCGATCGAGATCTCTTGCCTCACTGCTGCACTTTTTCTTGAATGCTCCGTAGAAGCATCGATGATACCTTTGATATAATTGAATGATAGACTATGTCCATTTGAGTCTTCAAATCGATCCCATGCATTGGACATCTCTTCAATAGCCTTTTGAATCTTTCCCAGGCAATGTATAGGCTCTCGTCTTCCCCTTATTGGAATACTATGATTTCCCTTCTTCTTTGAAGTGAGGGGATGAAAGAAAGAACACTTTGTCTAAGAAATGCAGCTTCTACCGACTCTTCGGTATCATATTGAACCATATGGTAGCTGTTTCTACCATGTGGCTGCAATATCTGTTAAAGGAAAAGGAAAGAGATCTTGACTTTATCACCTCTGGCCTCACACCATTCAGCTTCACTGTATTTGCCATCCTGAGGAATCTACCCAGGTGCTCGTTGGGGTCTTGATGGGATGGCCGATTAAGCGAATCTGGCACCATTGGGATTAAAGAATTTGGTTTTAAGTTCAAAGTTATTAGCATCGATGAAATTTGTCGATTCTCGAGTATTCTTCTTGAATGATAGGCCTCCATAAATCCTCCATTGTATCTTGCAAATGAGGCCTTCTTCTTTGCTTGTCCTTTGTTGATTGTGGTCATTTCTTTCATACTTGCCATGGTTTCTCTCTACCTTAACGTCTTCCTTAAGCTCCTTAGTGTTCGTTTAATTCGATTATCACGCTGCAGTCTGGAGTCACGCTACGTGCATTAAAGAACCTCCTAAAATTGAAATTCACCCAGCTTAAGCGAAACCGGTGGAACTAGAAATATTTTCAATATGGCTTTCTAAAGATCGGTAGCTTGTCTGACCCACTTTAGCATACTTGTTTTCTTTTGGTCTTTTCTTTTACAAAATTTAAGAAAAATGTCCAAAGTAACATATTTCCCTCTTTTGTCAGAATATTGATCTATTCAATCTTTAAATCGGCAGCGGCCTCATAAAACTTTTTTGCCTTTGGTTACATAGACTAAAACTCCTCAAAATTAACATAATCCACCCAAGACCTTACACTGTATTGCATCTATGTTAAAGGTGGATAGACTTGCTTTAACGGAATAAAAGTTCCTTTGTGTCGGGATTCAATTTTGGAGTTAATTCTATGACACTGCAAGTGCTGGAGTCATACAAGTAGTAAAAATTGTATGTAAGTCGGATATCATTCCTACGAGATTGTGAGGTGGAAATCGGCTACTGACTAAGGTCCTTACTATTTGAACTTAAAATGGACGGTGAGAGTTTAATACAAATTAATGATCATTATTTGTAAACTATTATGGCGGAAATAAATGATGCGACTAAAAGCAAGAACAAAATTATTGGATTAGTCGGTTTCTGTGAGAAATGGACATCGAGAAATACGTAGAAACAGCCAATTCTTGCATCAAAATTCATTGCTATGTTCTATTGATGGGTTTGGATTTGTCCAAGATTGCCTAACAATGCAATTGGATTTCTCCATGTTCACTGGTTAAGGGTCTCCTGCTTTTCTCTAAGACAAGGATATAACCAACTACTTGTATTTTTGAGCTTCTTGCAAGATCTGGGTATTTTTCTTTCTCAATACTTCATACCCATTTCTGGTACCAAATCTTTGCTTCCCTTCTCGGTTGACAAAGCTTCTACCATCTAATTGATGACTCATCCTTTGAATCTAATTGTTCTTCCCTTCCCTTGATCAGATCTCAGCTAACAGGTTAGAATTCCTTTAGATTAAGGTGAAATCTCTTAATGTTATGTTATAAATGCTCCCTCGACATAATTATGAGTGAAAAGGAATTTATCAGGCAAAGACTCTTAGAGCTTAATGTAGTTCGATCCAATGTTAGTCTAACATACCCACAAGTGAATGCTCCAAGCTCTCGGGGAATCTCGACTCTGTATTGTCACTTGTGAGAGGGCCTCACGGAAATCAGAGCGAAAACACTCCTTGAGCGGTATTCGATACTTATCATTGAGGCCCGATCGGTTCGAGAACAACATCAATCAAATAAATCCCAATCAAGTATTTCTCTCTAAATTCTGAGAAAAGCACGTAACTTAACGGTAAATCCAATCTAGTGAAGGCTAGCGTTCTAAATATTTGCATTACATTAACAACTAGATCATTTGATGATTATAACATGATATGACAGCATTCAGGACGTTCGAAACTATTACAAGATCGCGTAATTGGGCGACGTGTGTAAGAGATCAAAATTAAGTCAATGCGTTTGTAAGCGGTTGCGCGGGATGGATCGAAGAAAGCAGGACAAGATAAAGAAAATCCTTTCTAAAAATATGAATGAGATTATATCTGTCTTGGTTCTTGGTATGAGCGGAAGCTATATTCAAAAAATGACCATGGCGTAAAAAATGGACTAATTAAAATGAATGGTTTCACTGGCGATGTCATCGTGTTTCGTGTGAACGCTCGTTAAATCGTAAAGCCTCAAATCGATAACCGACTGGTTCTTCTGGCGCACTTTCCGTTCGATTGCGACTAATAACTTCAATTGTGACTTGATTCCCTTGCGGTTGCTTTGATTAGCGATTGGCGACATCGATTATGGTCGCGACCTTGTTGGCACCGATTGTTTTCAAAATTGATGTAGCGACCGGATTTCACACATCGCGACCTCGTTCCTCCTTCCTTTCTACTGCATTATGCGTCACAACCTCAGTTTTAGGTTGCGACCATTTGTTTTGTTGTCCCACCGCCGGCCTACGAGTTAGGACTTCTTTCCTTGTTGCATTGTATGTCGCGACCTCGGTTTTAGGCGCGACCACGTGCAGTTGCGCCTTAACTCTAGGTCGTGACTTCCTTTTTGGTTGCGACACGAATTTGCAGCCCCCTTTCGGTACTTCTTGGTGTGACTGAATGATTGGCCGCGACCTCCATTTTTTTGTTTTCTGCCTTCACATGTTCTGAATTTAAGTTGCGACCTTAATACTTGGTTGCGACCGCTTTTGATATTCCTTGCCTTTCTTCTGGTCGCAACCTCAACTCTTAATTGCAACCGGTTTCTTCATCCCACCTTCTATTCCAGGTCACGACCTCAAGATGATGTCGCGACCTCGTGGTTACTTTACGTTTTACGGTTGCATTTGGTCGATTGCTCAAATGTGGTTGTGACGCAGTTTTACTTCTCGGTGTTTTCTTCGGTCGCGACTTGAATGATTGGTCGCGACCTCCTTTGAGGTCCTTGACTAATAAAGTTGTCGCAACTTCAATTTTCTTGCAGGGACCTCGTTTGGCTCAGCTTCAAGTTGCAACCTCAAACCCCATGTTATGACTCTCAATCCAGTTTCATGTCGCGATCTAAAAAGCATGTCGCTACCTCAAGTTTAGTCCTTCATTTAAGAACTAGTTGCAACTTCAAATTTTCTTGCAGAGACTTCGTTTGTGGCTTTGTCAACAGATCAACGTAGCGACCTCAGATTGGCGTCACAACCTCATTTGTCTTCAATTGGCGTCGCGGCCTCGGAGTGGTGTCGCGACCTAAGATTCTACCTTGAATATTTCCGTCGTCTTAGCCACTATTTCTTGGTCACAACTTCTATTACTGGTTGCCTTGTACTTCTGGTCGTAACCTCAATTTCCAGTCACGACTAGTTTGATAAAGCCTTCTATTTCTCTCTCAAGACTAGTCTTGTGATGTGTGTTTTGAAATAGCGGGCGGCGACCTTCTTGTGGCGACTCTGATTTTAAATTGCGAGCTCATTTCTACTTTGTGACTGCTTTCTTCTGGTTTTGTTGGGACCTTCGATTTTACTGTAATTTTCTGCAAAATTTAATTTGAGTAAGATATCCATGTTTCTGCATATAAATCAATACTTATCTTGCAAAATACTTCATAAAAATTGATTAAAAATCAAATGACTTTTTGGACTCATCAGTATGTGGCTAGATTCACGGAGCTAGCCCGTTTTGCTGATGACTACGTGGCCACGGACATGGCCAATGTCAGGAGATTCGAGAATTGGCTAAAGTTGTCCATTCGGGGTAGGATTGTAGGACTCCGCCTATAGGACATGGACTCCATGGTTGGGACTGCCCTGACCATAGAGAGAGAGATCGAGGATGCTCGGAGCACTAGGGATGCTGGTGTTAGTAGCAAGAGGAAGAAGAGTCCTTCTTCTTCTAGTTCGGGAAAGAAACATAAGGCTTCTAGTTCACGAAGGTTCTAGGGCCGTGGCCATCCGGGCCAGGGATAGATCAGGGTTGCTAGTCAGGCTATGCAGATGGTGTGCTACCATTTCCGGTGCTTGGACATTTGAGGGTTGCCCTCGGAGACGGGGATCGTTCAGGGTTTTAGGACTGACTCGATCCCGGTCGGCGATTGGGATAGGAGAGGATGCGAGTATATTCCTCCCGCACCCTAGTGCACGGAGCGAGGCGATTTCGATTCGAGGCTGCACGGGCACCTCGGGTTACGTAAGCGGTGAGAGAAGCCCGGACATGGGCGGCGGGCGAGGCCTGGCGAAGACGAGGTTCGGGGCGTTCTACACCATCACCACCGGGCGAGTCAACGGATCAGCCGGTCATACGAGTGCGTTTTGCTATCTACTTTATGGGCGAAGTGTTGATTAGTCTTGCATTCATTTATCGTTACCTCCCGGTTTGATAAATCCCAGCAAGGTTGAGGCCTTGGAAGACCCTTGTATGTGAGTTCTCCCTAGGGATTAGGGGCGAGGATAGGGATGATATCGTGGTTGCGAGTTAGAGATCTCGGGGGATTCTACTACCGGTGGACACGAGGTCATGGACATGTTAGAGTTCGATGTCATCCTGGGGATGGATTGACTGACAGCTTACATCGATTGTGAGTGTATGAGGATTTACCACCTCTGAGCGGGGCGTGTCGTGTTGTATTTGGGGAGACAAGCATGATATTTTGCCCCCCGGACAGTATGCAGTCAGTGTGAGGGACGGTTGTTTGGTTGGCTAACAAGCCTTGCCACTGGAGGACAGTGGGGCGGACCTAGATCTACCTCGAGTGGTTCTGAGTACGAGGATGTTTTCCTAATTAGCTACGGGATTACCTCAGTGGGGGTTGTAGACTTCAACCTTGTCGAGTTACCTGGTACTTTGCCCATCTCTCGACTCATAGGATGGCACCGGTTGAGTTGCGGGAACTCAAAGTCCGGCTACGAGGTTACTAGACAAGAAGGGTTCATTAGAGCCAGAGCACTTCACCATGGAACGCTCCAGTCCTATTTCTGAGAAGAAGGACAAGACCCTTCGTGCATTGACTACGGATAGTTGAGCAGGGGTTACGATCAAGAATCGTACTGTCACGTCCAGTCTGACCGGTTGGCGGATCCGAACCGAAGTTCGAGGCGCGAGACTTTCTATACTATACTGTACTGGGACTCTCATTGACCTGTTCTTTCTCAGAGTTGTACTTGTACCTGTAGTATACAAATAATTTCTGTAATAACAAAAATCATTTTACATATACAAAAGAACTACCACCGGAGTGGTGTCCATCACAATCTATACACATATACAAAGTCCCATTTACTATACATGTACATTTTCTAATCTGAAACATCGAGAGATTGCGAGCGTAGCTGGTGAGCACCTATCTATGAGTCGGCCTTCTTTGCTGATGTGGAATGTCCTATCTCTATCTTTGTCTTACGCTTCAGTACCTGGATTGAACACGTCTTCGCTTTGCGCTTAGTGGGAACATAAGTATGGACAACCACCAATGGCGTATCCTGACTTATTCATATGCATTTCATATATCTATACATATTTCTATAACTTTAATTACTTATCTATCACATATACTTTGCCTATTGTATGTGTCAATCTCTTTGGTACATATTCTATGTCTTTGGCATATCTTTATCTATACTTTTCTTGTATTCTTTGTTTCTATACTTTACATATCCTGCTTATCATGTTCATTTCCTTTCATGTTTGTATACTGTGCATGTATCATATACATTCTTATCTCATATACTTTCATATAACCTATCTTATACTGTCCTGTATTTTTATCTACATTCTTATACTTTTCACGTTCAGTACTTTGGTATGCTTTCATATGATACTTTTCATGTACTATATTTTCCTATGTTTTCCATATACTATACTTTTCATATACCTTTCTCTTTTATCTACTTTCTATCCTTTTTGTGTACTATACTTTGTACTTTCTATATACTATATTCATGTATTGTTTTCATATACCTATATTCATATGCGTGCATTTCCTATACTCATTTTCTTATTACTTTTCATATAATAGTCATATCTTGTATTTTTCATCTTATCTTTATTATATACTATACTTTTTATATGATATTCATATACTCACATTTTCATATCTTGTACTTTTCATATACTTTTCATATACTTATATCATCATATACATTTCGTGTCATTAACACTTTATTTCTTGTACTTGTATACTTGTCATATATATACTTTCATATCTTGTCACCCATTCATATACTTTTCATGCTCTTGTCATCTTGTACATTACCTCTTGTTCTTGTAATTGTACATACTTTCATCGCATAGCAGTGCTAGCTGTATATCTTCATTTTGTATTTTGGTTTCTTATGACTTATGAAGGGATCAGAAACCATGGCACGAAATTACACTTATCATTTTATGGGCGGTGATCTATGATGTTATTTTGAAGGTATCATCACTATACGAAGCAGTGACCTATGCCATATCTTGTCGGTACGAAAATCTTATCCTTTATCTGAGCATTGATCTCACATGCATTAATACCGAAGGTATCATCACTATCTCTGCAGAACCCGATGACCTATGCCATATGCTATGGTACGAAGAATTACTATCAGCATCTGAGTAGTGATCTCATCTATTATGTTGACCCTTGCGGGGCCACGATCAACGGGATCTATGTCATCAGCAACGGGGCCCTCGATATAAATGCGATATCTTTGCCTTATTTGTATCTTCCTATAGGCATGCCTATCTATCCCTACCGGTCCTAAAAACCAGACAATCGGCTTTATTACATTTTACGTACATATCTCATAAGCATGAATAACTATTGTTATCATATTTGCTTATGCATATATACTATCATTACTTTACTCTGTATTAGTTCTCATAACTGTAGTTTCACATTTCGGTTCTCTTATATCTATATAATACATATATTCATATCTTTTTCTATCATTTAGTTTTGTCTATCATATATTCCTAGCGTGTTCCATCTTATTCTTTTAGGTATGTCTATCTTATACTCATATCTTTTATGTATTCCTATCATTTGTTCTTAGCATGTTCTATCTATTCATTTAAGTATATCTATCATATAATCTTATATGCATATGTGCCTATCATTCGTGTACTTTAGACTATCATATCTTATGACATGTTCTATCATATCTTATCATATTTTATGACTTATACCTATCATATCTTATGAAATATTCCTATACCTTTCTATACTTGTACATTATGCAACCTATGTATTCTTATTCCTCTATGAATCTACTGTTTAGAAATTAGATCAATCAATCGGATCATCAAACTAAGAAGTTATGGCATTTCATGCCAACTAGTCATTTTACCGATTTTTCTAGTGATAGTTTGTATTACTCATTTTTTCCTGGGTCTTACTTTTATATTTTGACACTATGTCCTTATAATAATTTAAAGCTAAGGTGCTAAGGGTTCTATTCCAACTGGAATCACCCAATTCCAGACACCCGGAACTCAAGTTCACCGTCCAGAAACAAGCGGACTTCTCTATGTTCAACACTTTGAAACAGAATTTTGGTTTGCACATGGTCCCACTTCGAGTGGAATTTTGGGCCATAGAGTCATAATTTGACGATGTCTATTTCTATATGGATGATTTCCTTGAAGCCTGTTTTAATTTTCACTTGAATCACTCAAATCGGGTAGAAATGAGCAAGTTATGGCCAAAATACAAAAACTGGTCAGCCCCGGAAAAACGGAGCGGCAGTGTGCGATTTTACCCCTAAAGTGCCGGTACACTTTATTAAAATGACCAGAACACAATGTGTACCGGTACATGTTCAAAGTGTACTTTGTTACACATGACCAGAATACCCAGAATGTGTCTTTTCTCCCCTTTTCCATATTTTTTTGATCTCCAATTCCAGCTCTTATACTTTATATACACCTCAAGACCACTTCAAATTCATCTTATGATCTCTTTTCTACTCAATTTATCATTCAATCCTTCTCTTATTTCAAGACTGTCATGAATTACTTCCAAAATCATTCTAATATGGGTTATAACCCATACACAAACCAAACATGATGTTTAGTTAGGGTTTATTCTAATACCCAACTCAAGGAACTCTCGATTAACCATGAATCATAAAAGAGAGGATTCTATGATTATCTTGTACCATATGGGGTTTTATCAACCTATTTTCCAAGAATCCAAGGTTTGGATACAATTCTATCAAAACCCTAGCTTTAGAGATAAGCTATTAACCATAACAAGCCTTAAAATTCCATGTGATCCATACAAAATCCAAAGTTCCATACCTCTTTTTGATCTTCTCTCCTTCTCTTCTTCTCTTCCCTCTCTCTCTCTCTACGGTTTGGTCTCCCACCAAATGAGACCAATTTTTGGTCTTAAGTCCATGTTTGTTAAGGCCATGTTTGGCCAAGTAAATAAAACCCATTTTTTAGCTTAACTTTCTTTATTTGCATAAGCCTTCCATTCATTCCAATTCCATTTCCATCTTTTCTCTATTTCCATAATGGCATATAACTTATTGATTTATGTCATTTGTGGCATATAACTGATGATTTATGCATTTATGTCCTCAAGTGGTAAGACCACTTTACCCTTGTCTCTAATATTAATTAGGGTCTTTGTTTATTTTAGAAAATTCATATTTAGCTTTTAATATACTAAGCAAATTAAGAAAAGAAAACTACTAGGGTATATTTCGGGATCTGATACCCATTGCCGGATTGATGACTTATTTGATGAGAGGGTATGAAGTCTACTCAAGATGAACCTTACATGCTTGGTTGCCATCGGTTGAGGGGTTTGGAGACGGATATCCTAAGGCGGCGTTCGGGGACACGGTATGGGCACTTTGAGTTTACAATGATGCCCTTTGGATTGGCTTGAATCTTGGCGCATTCATGGACCTCATGCATAGGGTGTTCTGACCCTATCTAGGTCGGTTATCGTAGTCTTAGTGGATGACATTTTGAACTCTCCCGGTCCCGGTGGAGCATGAGGATCACTTGAGGATTATTTCTGATTCTTTGAGAGATCATCGACTATATGCCAGAATTCGATGAAAGTGCGAGTTTTGGCTTGCGGGTGAATTTAGGACAGCGATTATCGGCATCAAGCGTGTCGGTGGACCCGGAAGGTCGAGGCGAATTGTGGTGAGGTTGGAAGAATTCGAGTCAGTCTTCGAGATATGTAGTTTCTTGGTTGGTAGATGCCTTAGGAGATTCATTGAGGATTTCTTCCAATTAGACATGACAAGATTGACGGCCGGAAGGAGGTCAAGTTTGATTGGGATGACCGTGCGAGGGAGGCATTCCGGGAGTTGAAGGAGGCTTACTTCAACTCCTGTCTTGATGAATCCAGACGGGGGACGAGGGTACATTGTATTGTGATGCCTCGAGGCGGGCCCGGGATATGTTTGTCTGTCCAGGGAAGGGTAGTAGCTTATGGTTCCGTCAGTTGAAGAATCATGAAGCGGGAAACCACCCCACACGACATAGGTTAGCGGCCGTAGTCTTCGCCTTGAAGATTTAGGCGCCACTATTTATATATTGAAGCAGTTCAAGGTGTACTCAAACCCGCAAAGTAAAAATTATATTTTCACGGCGGGACCTGATATGAGGCAAGAGATGGATGGGATTCCTAGAGGATCATGACTTCACTTTTCATTACCATCCTGGTAAGGAAAATGTGGTGGCTGATGCACTCAGTCGGAAGTCACGGGGAGCATTGACTAGTATAGCTTCCCGGGAATGGCGGATTCTCGAGACTGTGGGACAGTTTGGTACTGATTCCGCCCAGCTGACTCGAGGGGGTACATTGAGGGAGTTTAGTAGCTATCGTCTCTGTTGAAAGCGAGTGATCGAGTCAGGGGCGGAAGCCGCGGAAATAGTGTCCATGGACCAGTGCGGTCAGTGCAGTGTGAGAGGCTGGACCGTCACGCGGATAGTGATCTTGATATAGGGACGGGTAGTGCTTCCCCAGTTGATGATTCACATGCAAAGTAGGTGTTTCGGAATCAACAAAATTTGTATCCTAGGGTTCCCTCTTTGCCTTGCAAGCGAGCTCTTTGCGATATAGTGAAATTACAGGGTCGAACACAGGGATAGGTTTTCTTCGTGAGAGAAGAGTTGCAGTGGATTGAAAATGGAGTTTCCTCTTTGGATTTCAGGATTTTTACAAAAACAATGGGTTTCAATGGTTGGCAACTTAAAATAAATCGAAATAAAGTATAAAAGAACTCCTTGAAGTCTCGAGGGCCAGCTGGGCTTGGGATTTCTAAGTCAGCAGAGCATGTCCTCGGGTCTTTTCCTCGCGTTGGGGGAGGATGACTATAGTCATTCGAGGCGGGATCTTCATTAAATTTAAAACCTAAACCACATAATTTTCCTCTTGAACCATGGCATTTAATGAGCATAAATGCTCCCAAAGCGGTGAACATACCTCCTAAGCCTACAGTAACTAATAGGAGACAACCAACTGGGTATCAGTGGATCTAATGATAAGTATGCAAACTGGCTTACTTGAATACACGTTAGTGAGGGCATGCCCGAGGGAGATTTTAAACCTAAGGTGAAGCGAGGAGCATAGGCACACATAAATGCTTACATGAAAAGTAAGAGAACAATTAGTTTACCTCAAAACTAGCACCCAGTGGCCTTCACTCTTCAAAGGATGAGGGCCTTAGCCAACATCCTTGATTGTCATCATCAGGGTGTTTGGATAGTGAAAGGAGTCTGAAAAGTGAAGGAAAAGGAGAGAAAAGTCACACCCCGACGGAGAGGCTTGGCGCTGATTTTATTGGTGATTGATGGGTGAAAGTTGATTGATGTTACAAGCTTGAGGCGAGGCTTATATAGGTGCTCGGTACCAAGGGGAGGCAGTGTTACGAAATTTGTGACTGCGAAATTTCTGATTCGCGAATTTTGCAACCTTTCTAAATTTCCACTATGCCTTCCTTCTCTTACGCATTTTGCTCCCGTCTCCTCTTTGGTTGATCATGCATCTTGAATTCGACTCGAGGTTCATCGTGTTTGAATCGAATTGAAGATAATGAGATCTTGGCCTGCAAAACTAAAAATAGCTACAAAATGATCGATAGCAGAGTCGCTCGATGTATCAATTGGGTTATTTAAGTTGATTAGTACACAAAAAGTGCTTAAAACCTGCAATAAACAGGGCTCAAAATAGAACTATTTGGGTACTAATCAGTTGATCTATTTGAGAGAGGAGATTCTTAAGGAGTTTCACTACTCTCGATTTTTCGTGCATCCAGGTGGCACGAAGATGTGTCAGGATCTTTGTCACCAATACTACTGGAGCGGGATGAAGAGACACGTAGAGGACTTTGTTCGACGATGTCTCACGTGTCGAGAAGAGTTAAGTGACACGCCGTAGCGGGGCTACGCCCGATATTAGAGGTTCTTTGAAGTGGAAGTGGGAGCGCGTCACGATGGATACTGACCCCTTACCCGCATGAGCCCGGGACATGATGCGATATGGATGATAGTGGGCTGGCTCACGAAGTCAACACATTTTCTAGCCGTGCGGATGACCTTCACATGGAGGGTGCGCCGGAGTTGTACGTCGAGAATAGTCGATTACATGAATTACCGGTAGCCATAGTCTTCAGGATAGAGCAGGGGTTAAGCACTTTTGGAAGAGCTTCCCAGGCTATGGGCGCTCGGTGACCATAAGTACATCTTTCACCCACCAGAGACGGATGGTCGGTCGAAGGACCATACGGGTGTTAGAGACATCTTTGCGAGCATCGTCACGAATCTGCCGGGTAGGCTGGGAAGGCATTTTCCCTTGATGGATCGCCTACAACATAGCAGTTATCGGGCGAGCCTCCCCGGATATAGGCGCCATATGAAGCGTGTATGGGAGGCCATGCAAATCCATGGAAATATGTTGGGCGAGGTGGGGAGAAGGCTCCATCATTGGTCTGATCGTTAGAGACATCTCAGAAGGTGAGCTTGATCGACAACGATCTTCTCATGGTTTAGGCGAGCGGAAGAGCTATCTTTGATGCCGCGGCGTCGACCCTTAGAAGTTGAGTTGGAGATCACGTCTTCTTGAAGGTGATTCCTAAGAGAGGAAGTGGTCGGGTTAAATGACGGCCGCGGAAGCTATCGCAAGGTTCAAGTGGACCCTTCGAGATACTCAAGAGAGTAGGCACTGTAGCGTACCGGTTGGATTTACCACCCATCATGTCAGGTGTCCACGAGGTATTTCACATCTCCATGCTCCGGAGGTACACTCCAGATCCAGCTCATGTAGTGGATTGGGGAGAGATTGAGATGTGCCGCAGATGGGTTGTAGTCAGGAGGGAACAGTGTGCATTATGGATAGCCGGGATCAGGTTTTGCGACGCAAGACCGTGAGGCTAGTGAGGGTGCTATGGCGGCACCGTGGAGTGGAGGAATCAACGTGTGAGCGCGAGGACATGATGCGGGCCACCTATCCCTTCTTGTTTAGGGATGAAGGTACGTGGTTTTGTCGTTTAATACTTAAATGACTAGTTTACATGCATGGTATAGTGCACGTTGCGTATGCATGTGAGTTGTTGTGATTGTATAGAATTTCGGGACGAAATTCCTTTTCAGGAGGGGAGAATGTAAAACTCGGGAAAATTCAAATTTTCTGAAAAGGGGTAAGATGGTCATTTTGTTAAAAATCCGAAATTTGTCTAGATCTCGGATGACAAAACGGACTTCACCATTGGAATTGTCTCTTGAAATCTAGCCACCGTTCAATTCGAGGCGATGAAATTCTCAAGTTTTGAGCTCGGGTGTCGGGTCTTTACGTAAAGCGGCTGTGAAGACTTTGTGTGATGTGGCAAAGTCACCTACTACATATACCCATGTGACACATGTTGCATGATTAGTGATAGGATGAGATGAATGGCTTAGATTAAGCCAAGTGTCAAAATCCAAAACTTAAAGGGACATGGATGAAATTTTGAAAAGTTTAATAGAATAAGATAAAAGAGCAATAGTCTTCTTCTCCAAAAATTGGAGAAAACATGCAGAAGGGCTGGAAATTGGCAGTGAGTTGGGTTTTTGAGATTTTAGAGAGAGTGTGTGACTTCTCTCCTAGATTTCCACGCCCGTTCGGTTCGACAAACAGAAGCAAAGTCGATCTACGGCGAGGGCTACGGCATTGGACACCGATTTGGTGGAGTTAGGCAACTCGAGGTAGGGGTCTTCTCTATGTGTTATTCTTTGGATAAGAGCAAGCTGTGAATGGTTAGGGATATTCCTGAGGCTTGACTTAGCACGTGATTTCGATCTCAAGCATTTGAGCGAGTGGAGAAAATCCCTATTGTGTTCTTTATGCTTGATGCAGGCAGGGGTTTCAGCATTCCGCGTGGTGTTGTGTAATTTTTGTGTGTTTTAGGTGATTCAAAATGAATTACTTGATTGGTTAATTAGCCCATGTGAGCTAATTTTGGTGTTATTGGTTGCAAATTGAATAACATGATTTATGAGTTAATTATGTTAGTATATACATGTTTTATATATTAGCATGAGTTGTTGGAATTGGCATAATGCATTCCATATGCATTGGGGCACCCTAGAATATTAGGAATGAGTGCATGACATGAAAGAAAATAAAAAGGAAAAATGTTTGTGAAAGGAATTTCGACGGAAGATTTTCGGAGAATTGTGTTGGGAGATTGTCCAACAATTCACGTCGGAGGGGCCCATGAATTGTTTCGGAAGGTTATCCAACATATTCGCCTCGGAGGGTTGTCTAATAAATTTTATCGAAACTCGGTAGTAAGTTTTAGAGAACAAAAATTTTTTGTTTTGAAAACTGTATTTTTACTCGCATTTGGCTTAGGCATGTGTGAGGGATTCGGTGAGGACTCGAGACATGGGATTGAGCATGTAGACATTCAAGTAGGATCATGTATTTACTTGAGTGTGATTGTTTGCCATGATATGTGCACTTAGGTGGGAGTAACTTAAGTAGGAGTAATTCGGCCTCTTTGGGCATTGCTCACCCTATCGAGGGATCACTATTCGGTACGGGAGTGTACGGGAGGTGACGGCTCACTAGAGACCCACGTTTAGAAAAGCCAGGTTGTGGCTTTGGTATTCGTTTTGTAGAACATGTATTAAAACTTTAAATTTTGATATATTTTTTGGTTAAGAGTATTGTAATAACTCTTGAACTATTGGTATATAGTTGATGTAATTTTGTGAGTATTGATGCATGGGCCCAAGTGGCCATTTTTACTCGCACATGGACCAGGTGTGGTCGTTGTTAATTGTTGGGACAAGTTTTGTACCTTGGGTAGAGCTCCCCGTACAAAGGAGACTCTGCCCAATTTTCGTGAGTGGTGTCGGGTTACCCAACATCCACGAGTATTCCGCAAGTTGACGAGTTGTCAACGGACCCTTGGGTTTTGGGGCGTCACAGTTCGGGACGAGTTTTGTGCCATGTTTATGGCTGAATTGTGGACTCAATTGGGACGGGTTTGTTTCTGGGTGAAAGGGTTGTTTCCAAGATGAGTTTTGGTAGGAAAAGTAGCATGTCTTTGGTATAAGGATCTAGAAGCGATTTCGTGGGTTTCACCTTCTTTGCCAGTACACTTGCTTTGTCTGAGCCTCGACAGACGGCCAGTAACTTTCTCGTCGAGCTACGTTTTGGGTGTTCTGGACTCTATGGAAATCCATTTTGAGTCCAGAATCTATCATATATAACTTAATTCAATTTGACTTATAATGTCTAAAATGACGAAAAATAGTAGGCCCCTGGCGAGTGCGCATCGATTCTTATTCATATGAGGCCTCTCGACTTTGGGCGGCCATAACTTTCTCATCTGACTCGTTTAGGTGTTCTTAGACTCTATGGAAAGCTCTTGGAGTCTGAAATCTGACCATATTATTTTCAATGGAATTTGGTGCTCACATACATATTGAAAAAATTGATTGTTACAACAAGTGTGCTAATTATTGGTTGTGTGGATGTGAGGTTGTGTCTTTCATTGGCCATTACATGGCGAGGTTGTAAGGCTATCATGGGTGCATGATGAACCAGATTAGCCTGAAGTGGTGTGTAATTACTTGCCTAGGTAGTGACTTGATGAAATGTTAACATGTGTTTGTGTGATTTATTGAAATGGCATTTTCTTGATTTAAGAGGTGTCATGCTTGGATGTCAGTATGTGTGCTCCCAACATATTGGGTTTGTGATGTGTTTTCGATGTGGACATGGCTATTGCGCATCATTTGTAAGCTGGTTATTGGGCATTATGCGCGTGATGCAGCCTAGGGATTTGAGTATGACATTACTTGTCTAAGTAGTGTCGAATGATGTTGATGCATGCTTGTTGATGTGTTGGCATGATGCGATGATATTACTATGACTGCATGTATATTAACGTTTAATGAATGTATGGACTTTTGTGTGCATTAGACATGAGTGTCCATGGTACACGGTGTAGTGTACGGTATGGGGTGTCCATGTAGAGGTCTTTATACATTGGGCATGACTTAAAGTGAAATGGCACAATTGCATTGCACTAGTGCACAGGGACATTTCATGGTATGGGTGTGAGTGCATAGTCGTTGTCATCCACCATCCTTGGTGAATGGGTTGTGGACTCGTACTTTGGACAAAGTTTAATGGAGATCCACGGTTTGTATGGTGTTGCACGGGTTAAGGAAATGGAAATGGCTCATTGCATTTCATATGCATTGGGGCACCCTAGAACAGTAGGAGTGAGTGCATGAGGTGGTTTCTTGAGAGAACTGTTTCGGGGGTTGACCCGGCAATGTGTTATCGGAGTAATATCCCTTCTGATATCGAAGGGTTGTCCACACAATATCAATCGTTGGAGTATGCCCAATTGATATAAATCGGAGGGTTGTCCATAAAATGTTAATCGTCGGAGTATGCCCAATTGATATGCATCGGAGGGTTGTCCATATAATGTCAATCGTCGGAGTATGCCCAATTGATATACATCGGAGGAGTTGTGTCCGTAAATGTCGGTAATCAGATATGCCCGAATTGATATACATCGGAGGGTTGTCCACAAATAGATTATCGAATTATTACTATTTATATCAGAGGATTGTCCACGGGTAAACACAAATACCTTTATTTGAAAATGGTTTTTCATTCATGGAAAAATGCATGTTTGAAATTCGGTGAGGACTTGATCGTAGGGCATGATGGTCGTCTCATTCATAGCAAGTAGGATTTGTGCTAGGATTGCATGTCTAGGTTGGTGTGTGCTTAGTTTATTTGACCATTCATGTGCATTTAGGTGGGAATAGCCCTTGTAGGACTTATCTCTTGGGCGTTAGCTCACTCCCGTCATTAGGACCCCCCTTCCGGTGTAGGACATGTCTTGACCCGGAATGGTGTTCCTTAGAGCCCGACATTATGGCGGGCCGGATTGTGGCCTTGATCCATGTTTTGTATATTATGTTAAGACATGTTATTTTTAATATAATGTTTTGTATTAAGTGATGTAATAACTCTTGGTGGCTTCGATGATATAGATTGTATTTATATGGATAAATGGGCCCTACGTGGCCATTTTTATTAAATATGTGGACCGTGTGGTCGTTGTATAATATTAGGACAGGTGCCATGAAATTGTAGCGGTTGTATTTTGGGTAGAAACTCCCCATACAAAGGGGCTACGCTGATTTTCGTTAAATCTTGGGTCTTGGGAAAATGGGACTTAATGGTGTGGTGTCGGGGTTACTCGACATCCACGAATCTTCCGCGGGTTGACGGGTTGTCAACGGGACCCTCGGGATCGGGGCGTCACAGCTGCCAAGTGTTTTGTCATTGACTTGTTGCAATTTTGTCATTAACTATTGGCTTCTTCGTAGGTTTTTACATTAGCGCTTCATATGACAAAGTTTCAATACGACAAATTCATCATATCAAATCTTGTTTATCAATATGCTGTAAATTTCAAATCTTAAGTATTTTAAGCATTTTTGGATTACTAAATATATAAGTCTTAGGACCGTTTCTTTTTGTTATTAACCTAGATGTTGTATCATCCTCTAAAGGTTTTAACTTGATTCTATGTTTTTTCGAGTTTATTGCTAACCTGAATCAATAAATATATATCTTTTCAAAAAAGTACAGATCAACTAAATTAATAACAAATGTGTATTTTAAATATTAATAATTTATATTTACTCATATTTAAGTATCTTTCCATTATTTTCAAAAACAAAAAAGTATCTTTCCATTGTTCCCTATGGTAATAACATTAACAATGTGACTATCTAAATATAAACTAATTATTTGTTTTCTAATCATTTTCTTCTCCGATAATAGAATATGAAGTATGTTAAATACTAACACCACTTGAAAAAAAATCATAATTTATACAAATTCATTTTTATATTATTTATTGAAACAATCTTTATCAATTTATTTTATCTTTATTTCTATTTCTTACAACTCAGTATTTGTCTTAAAAGTAAATAAAAATGTGTAAAATTTAAATATTATGATTCATTTTCAAAAGATTGTTAATGTCATTATTCATTTTTAATGGATAAATGTGTATAACTCTATGGTTCATCCAAAAAATTGCCAGTTTTAAAAACCTTCTTTATAAAACATAAAATTTTAAAAATAAAAAAAGAGGACAAAAAAAGACCACGAATGCACTTGAGAAGATGAAACAACGTCTAAGTTAATAACATAAATAAATCGCTCGAACCCTTTATATATTTATACACATGATTCCGAGTTCTCGACTTATCAACGACCATCATTTGATGTTTCTATTCAACAAAATATGTTTTGCAAATCGCCCACCGTCATACCAAGAAGATACAACCACACACCGTAAAAAATCGGCGATAAAATCACAAAAAAAAAAAAAAAACAAAAGTAAAAACTTAGATCGATGTGAAATAATCAATTAAAAAAAATAATCATATATGTTTATTTAAACTCATTTATTTATTTCTCTTTATTAAATAAAGACTAAATTTAAAAATATATATAAAATTTTGAAGAATTTTGATTATATTGGATTTTCTTTTATATTTTCTACCACAGTGAAACCAAACATGCGATAATCATTTTGATTAACATTTTTTTCCTTTCCCTAGTACTTTTCGGGTTCCAAACAGAGCCTTAGTACTTTATTTTCTTTCCTTAGTACTTTCCGGGTTCCAAATTGTAAAACCTAAGAAAATTCTAATTTTCTGGAAAATGGTAAAATGGTAATTTCGGCCAAAATTCGAATTTTTTCTAGATCTCGTATGACGAAACGGACTTCACCGTTGGAATCGTCTCGCGAAATCTAGCTACCGATAATTCGTCAAATTAAGGACATGAATTTCCGTTTTTAGTCTAAGTGTAGGAGTGCTTGGTATGATGGCTTGTGAGAGACACGTGATGTGACAAAAGTCACCTACTACATGTACCCATGTGACACATGTTGCATGATTAGTGAGATGATGGAGATAAATGGCTTAGATTAAGCCATATGTCAAAAAGCTTTTAAAATCAAACTAAAGAACACAATGGGAATTAAGTGTAAAAATAAAGACAAAATAAGCCTTCTTCTTCTCCATTTTGAAAAAAAATGGGCAGTGAGGGTGAGAACCAGTTTTAGAGAGAGAAAGTATGACTTCTTTCTAGATTTCCCACGTTTGGACCGTCGGTTCTCGTCAGAGCAAGAAGCAAAGTTGATCTACACTACGAGGGCTACGTGTGGACACCGATTTTGTGGAGTTCCGACAACTCCAAGAGGTAGGGATCTTTTCCTACTTGGTTTATTCTTTAGCTAAGAGCCATTTTAATGGATGGGGATTTGTTAAGGCCTGGATGGCCGTGTTTTCGGTCTCAAAATATTTGAACCAAGTAAAGAAAATCCCTATTGTGTGGCCGTGAACAGTGCCGAGCTTAGGGTTCTACTGTTCACGTGATTTTTTTTTGTGATTTTTGTGTCGTTTGGGTGATTCAAAACGAATTGTTTGAATTGTTATTAGCCCATGTGAGCTAATTATGATGTTATTGTCATGAATTGAATAACATGATTTATGTGAGTTAATTCTTGTTAATATATGCATGTAAAACATATTAGCATGAATTGTTTGGAAATGGCATAATGCATTCCATATGCATTGGGGCACCCTAGAACGATAGGTGTGAGTGCATGACATGAAAAAAAAAATGAAAGAAAAATGAAAATGGTTGTGAAAGGACTTTCAAGGAAGATTTTCCGAAGAATTGCCTTGGAGAGTTGTCCAACATTTCATCTCAGAGGCGGACCCATGGCCCATTTGGAGGGTACCTGTAATTCACCTCGAAGGGTTGTCGATATATTCTGAAACTCGTTTGCGTTTTGAGAACAAAAACACTGTTTTGAAAACTGTATTTCTCACATTTGGCTTAGGCATGTGTGAGAGTGGGGTGAGGACTCTGAATGTAGGATTAGGCATGTAGACATTCAAGTGGGATCATGTATTTGCTTGAGTGTGTTTTGTTGCATTACATTATTACGCATAGGTGGGAGAGTAACCCATGTAGAAGATTATCACTGCGGGCATTTAGCCATACTGTCGGATCATTATTTCGGAGTGCGAAGGGTGTGCGGGGACGGCCGCTCACTAGAGGCGCTTTTTAGAAGAAAGTCGGATTGGCCAAACTTTGATATGTTTTTGTAAAACATGTATTAGAATGCTAAATTTCGATATATGTTTTGATTAAGAGTGATGTATAACTCTTGAACTATTGTAATATAGTTGGTTAGATTCTTGGTGAGTAGTGATGTATGGGCCCAAGAAGTGGCCATTTTACTCATTTTTTTCCGTATGTGGACCCGGTGTGGTCGATTGTACAATGTTGGAGACGGAGTTGTATCTTGGGTAGAGCTCCTAGGTACAAAGGGAGACTCTACCCGATTTTCATTAAATCTTGAGTCTTGGAAAAGGGGACTCAATGGAGTGGTGTCGGGTTACCCGACATCCACAAATATTCCGCAGGGCGTCACAGCTTGGTATCAGAGCTTAGGTATACGAATACCTAGGGCTTGAGGGGAAACGGGTTAGATCATGCATCCTTGGTGCATTTTGATGAATTATATGTGATGTGTGATTGAATTGTGTGTTGTATGTGGATTGTGTGATTTGTGTGCTTGGTGAATAGCACATAGAAAAAAAAAAATAATGTTAAGGTAAATTTTTTCTTTGTTAGTTTTATATATATATATATATATATATATATATATATCTTTTATATATATATATATATATATATATATATATATATATATTATATTAGTCTTCTGATAAATTTGGAACAAAGGAAAAAAATAATGATGAGTGAAAAAGTGCGGGAGGAATTTGTTTACAGGCTCTTGCCCATTTTCCAGAAGTTGGTCATGATACAGCAAGTTGTATTATGACACAAGTGTATAGGGGCGCGCATAGCCAGGCGCGACACGGCCGGCGGGCGCATACGACCTTTGCACGATACGGCTGGAGCCTGCGTACGGCCGGCCTGCGCGTGGGAGCAGCGTTGCGCAGCGCATGGCCAACTTATTTGAAATTAATCGCGATACAAAATTTTGTATCGTGGCGGAGAGCGTACTTGTGTCGGGCTCTGACGTGCGACCACCGGTATGTCTGACGCGGGAAGTCGCTGCGATCTACGAGCGGCAGTCGCGCTTGAAGGTTTGGGTAACAATACAATTTTGTATATCGTGGCCAGGGCGGCGACACGGTGCGTGACCCGCCAGCGCTCAACCGTCAGCCCATGATGTGTCGCGGCGTCATAGCGCCAGCTGGGCGCGGTGTGTGGCGACTGGGCCATGGGTGTGTGCCGCGTGCGTGGACCTAGTTTTGACTCGGTGCTTGTTTTGAGTCGCGTTTATGGACACTATTCATGGACACTTTGTTCCGCGAGGGTTTTTAAAAAATAAAAATAAAATAAAAATAAAATAAAAATTTTGTTGCGTATGATTTAATAAATGGAATTATTGTCTTGCATTACCTATGAATGCATTGACATTGTGTATGAAAATTTTTCGGTCTGTGAATAGTGTCTCGGGGCTGTGTTTACACCCTTAGAGATGTTGCATTAAGACTTAATTTTCCATTTGACATGTGTAGATGGCTAGTCGCGGAAGAGGACATAGAGGTCGTCCACGAGGTGCTAGCCAAACACCACTAGTATTTGACACAACGGACCTTTGCGAGGGCCATGAGTTGCGTTCGCTGCCATTGCACGAGGCGATGACGGGTAGCGGGGGAGGTCAGAGTAACCTCAGGATGTTCGGGGCATCATCATCGATATTCCGCGGGGGGAGGGATTGATAGTGGCAGACCATTGGTTCATGCAGGTTGAGAAGATATTGGAGGCGATGGAGATTACCTCTAATACGACCAAGATTAGACTAGCTGCATTCTAGATAGAGGGCGAGGCCCAAGTGTGGTGGAATTGGGCGAAGACCTCGAGGGACCTAGAGGCAATGACATGGGTAGAGTTCCAGGAGCTATTCATGGGCAAGTATTTTTTTCGGACAACTGGGCATCAGAGGCTCGGGGTTCCTAGAGTTTAAGCGAGGGACTAGGAGCGTGATTGGGTATGGCTGGCTGGGCTCACGGGTGCTCGCTTTGCGACGATTATGTGGCCTAGAGCCTGGCGAGGTCGGGGGAGGTTTGAGAATGGACTGAGATTGTCCATTCGGGCAGGATTGTAGGACTTCGCCTACAAGACATGGACTCTATGGTTGGGATTGCCATGACCATAGAGAGAGATCGAGGATGCACGGAGCACTCGGGATGCGGGTGTTAGTAGCAAGAGGAAGGAGAGTCAGTCTTCTTCCAGTTCGGGAAAGAAGCAGAGGCTTCTAGTTCACGTCGGTTCCAGAGTTGTGTTCGTCGGGCTGGGACGGTCGGGGTTACCCGGTCGGTACAGGCGAGAAGGTGTGCTACCATTGCCCGGCGACCGGACATATGAGGGGTTGCCCCCGGACGGGGGATCCTAGGGTTTGAGGGCGGCGCCCGATCCCGGTCGGCGGAGTGGGATAGGAGAGGATATAGTATATTCCTCCGGCACCCTAGTATGGAGTCGGAAGGAGCGGTTGGGTCCCGGTGCTTCATGAGCACCTTACGTGCAGGCAGCCGGAGGGGCAAGACTATGCGACCCAGAGCCCGAGGCTAGACCCGGTTGGCGAATCCGAGGCAAGAAGAACCAGGGACGCCCGTTTAATTCTTTTATTTTACATGTTATTAAGTTTTCTTTTTCAAAAGTGTCGCGACTCGAATCCAGGCTCGACCGAAGGCGAGGTCGAGCAAGCCCGGTTTGCCGACGTTTTCATTTATCTTATCCAAAACATTTATTTATGTCATTTCATTTTAAGGTTTTCAGTGCGGAAGCATTTCAAATGGGAGGCCCTTAAACATTTACATTTCACAAAATGCAGTACAATGTGAGCATTTTTATGCCTTTTTAAAATGATATACAAAACAAAACATTAATTCGAGTTCAGCTATTTTGTTCACAAATATCCATGTTTAAAGAAATGATATGCATATGGCGGGGTATATACTTATACGTCGCAGCTTGCTCTATGACTCGCTTCACGATCTTGTCTTCCTTCTTGTCACCACCTGAGCTTGCGCATAAAAATAAAACTACACTAAGCATTTTCATGCTTAGTGGTTCTACTCTAATTCTATTCAATATTTTGATTTAACTTGACATGCACATTTTAACATTTAAACCATGCCTATTATATCGACATATACTCATACTATTCATTTTTGCATGCTTTCATTTTACAATCATTTATTATATCACAACAGCCATTTTCAATGCAACAATTCAGTCACAATTCAATTTATGAGATTTAAGCGTATACATAAAATCCATTTACTTTCGTCAATGTTGGTTATTTCAGCATTTATTCAATTCACAATTAGTGATTCCGTCTGATGAATCCCGTCCTTATTATCATTCGGTAATGTGCTTACACATTTAACAATTCGGTCTCCCATCATGATGGATGTCGTTTGGTGCACCCCATCACTTAAATTCCATACGCCATCATGACGGATGCCGATTGGTGCATCCCGCCAAGTGGGACATTTCTTCAATGTCATACGCCATCATGACGGATGTCGATTGGTGCATCCTGCCAAGTGGGACATTGGACAATTTCGGGGTGCCTTAGGCGACGGATGCGGGTGGTGCATCCCGCGTCGAAAGTTCATTTGGTTTATCGATTCAATTCAAGATGTCAAGAATTGATTGATTCATTTACAATCCGATTTATCATTCATATTCATTCGGTTTTCAAACATTTTAAATATCACATTTCAATTCCATATTCACTTTCGTAATATCATTTCAAAGATATGCTCAATTCATATAATCATTTCCGATTTATTTGGTAATCTACCAAAACATTAGAAACAAGAATACAGTCAAAGAACAAACTCAAAAAGATTTTCACTTTGATTCCCATCCTCGGAATCTCAATCTCGTTGGTTTTCCTCATAAATCCATTTGTTTATTCCAAAACCATTAAAGGACAATATTGTTCATGCGTGCTAGTGGTTTTGGTTAGGATTGATTTTTGGAGTTTAATTTGAGTTCAAATTTTAACAAGATATATATTGATGGATTCTTGACTCAATGGGATTTCCATATAGTCCAAGAACACCCGAAACGAAGTTCGGACGAAGAAGTTATGACCCTCCGAAGTTGGAGGTCACACGTAATCAAACAGCCAGCGACTGACTTAGCCGGAAGGTTGTGCGACCTGCTCGGGCTCGGCGACTGCCGTGTCTGCAGGTATACAAATGGAATCTTGACTCAATGGGATTTCCATAGAGTCGAAGAACACCTGAAACAGAGTTCGGACGAAGAAGTTATGACCTTCCTAAATTTAAGGTCACATGTAATTTTTGACCCGGCGGCACAGGCGAGATGGCGACCTCAGTAAAGACATAACTTGGTCTAAAGAGGTCTTAATTGAGAAATTAAAAATCCTAAAATCATCTTGACTCAATGGGCTTTCCATAGAGTCTAATAACACCCAAAACAAAGTTCGGACGAAGGAGTTATGACCTTCCGAAGTTGGAGATCACATGTGGTCACACCCAGCCGAGCTGACCTGACCTCGGTAAAAGGACCATAACTTGGTCTCAGAGGTCCGTATTGAGAAATTCAAAATCCTAACATCATCTTCATTGATGTGGCTAAAATTTATCAGAAGGACTCACTACCAAATTCCCTTTATTACCTACCTAAAAACCAGTTCTAAGGTCTGGTTAATGCGTACTATCACAATATGGCAGCTTCCTATGGTTCAAATACCACCAAACATTCCCCTTAGGGAAGACAACCACCACACAACCCTTAGGGTGGAAAATAACCAAAGTAGGAGAAGACCTACCTCTTGGAGTTTGTCGAAACTCCCCAACTCCGGTCTCTATGCGAAGCCCTTGTCGTGAGGATGAACTCTTCCTCTTGCTCCGCCTAAAATCGCCAGTCCGATCGCCGGGAAATATAGAGAGAAGTGAGAGCTTCTCACTCTAAAATCTCTCCTCTTTTCTCCCCCTTTTTTTTTCCTTTCTCCTGGATCACCTTAATCGTATTTTAAAAAGGAGGAAACTTCCTCCCTCTTTCCTACATGCCCTTTCCTTGATTTTTTTTCTTTATTTCTTTTTGTATTTAGGTCCCTCCATTTCTCTATTATTCTTCATTTAAGTCTCCTATTATTTGCCCCTCGCTTATTTATTTCTCTTAATTTCACTTAGACATATAAACTTATTTACAATTGACCCTTAGGTCCCCATTTTACAATTTCAATATTTACTACTTTTTTTTCACTTGGGTTTATTTCCGGATTCAATAAATTTCTCATTTTAGCATATAATCATTTAATCAATATTCATCTAATAATTCCCATAAAAATACCCAAGTTGGCTCAATTATACCCGAATATATAATAATTTTTATTATAAAAATTCTAGGGGTATTTTAAGGGACGTAGAGACTATGGGCCAAGACGGCGAGGCCAGGCAGAGATGTCGGGGGTTCGAGGGCGTGTCTAAAGCCATCACACCACCGGTGAGTCGTGAGATCAGCCCGGTCATCTGATACGTTTTTGCTATCTCACCTATGGGCAAGATGTTATTTGAAGTGCAGTGCGTCGCATTCATTCATTCTTTATCGATTATGATAGAGTTGGGCTTAGAGGTTGAGGCCTTGGAGGGCACTGTATGTGAGTTACTCCCTAGGGATTAGGCGGGGATAGGGATGATATGTCATGGTTGAGTTAGAGATCTCGAAGTTCTACTCACGAGTGGACTGAGGGTCATGGACATGTCGAGTTCGATGTCATACCCAGGATGGATTGGCTAGCGACACAGGTCGTCATCGGTGTGAGCGTAGGAGGAGGTTCTTCAACACACACGGGACCCGGTACTATTGTTTGTGTTTCGGGGACGAACAGTATTTTTCCCGCGAGACGATTGTCTGAGTCTAGGCTATCGAGGACGAGTTAGGCGGGTTGGCTAGTAAGCCTTACCACTGAGAAGGGCGAGGTGAGACCGGACTTAGATCTACCTCTAATAGTCTGCGAGTATGAGGATGTTTTTCCGGATGAGCTACCGAAGTTCCTCATGAGAGGTTTGTAGACTTGATTATCAGTTTACCACAGTACTTTGCCATCTCTATGACTCCGCATAGGATGGCACCGATTGAGTTGCGAGGCTCGGAGTCAGCTACGAGGGATTCTTGTGCAAGGGGTTCGATGGGCCAAGGCACTTCACCGTGGGGCCCTCGGTTCTATTTGCAAGAATATCTGAGGGCCCCTTCGACTGTGGTGACTACATACGATTGAGCGGGGGTTCTGATGAAATCGGCACCCATTGCAGAGGATTATTCGACTTGTTGTCCGGTTAAGAGAAGCGTGTCTATCCCGAATGAACCTTCCCTTGGCGGTTACCATCAGGCGAGGTTGAGGAGGCGAGATATCCCTAAGACAGCGTTAAGGGACGTTATGGGCACTTTGAGTTTGCGGTGATGCCCTTTGGATTGGCGAATGCACAGCGGCATTCATGGACATCATGCATGGGTATTCCAACCTATTTGGACCGATTTGTGCGTGGTCTTAGTGGATGACATCTTGATCTATTCCCGGTCGAAGATGGAGCATGGTATCATTAGGGGATTGTATTAGATTCTTTGAGGAGATCATCAGCCTCACGCCAAGTTCGGTAAGTCTGCGAGGAATTTGGCTTACAGTGAGATTTTTGGGACACATGGTGTCGACATCGGGCGTGTCGGTGGACGAGGAAGAGAAGGTCGGCGTGATGAGTTGGGAGGCGAAGTGGAGTCTTCGAATGCGCCGGTTTCTTGGGATTGGCTGAGTACTACAGAAGATTCATTAAGGATTTCTCACGATTAGCGACACCTATGACGAGATTGACCAGGAAGGAGGTCAAGTTTGATTGGGATGACTGATGCGAGGAGGCATTCCAGAGTTGAGGAGGAGGCTCACTACTACTCCTATCTTGATAGTCCCGGACGGGACGAGGGTACCACCGGTGTATTGTGATGCCTCGGCGGGCCAGGATGCATTTGATGCAATCCGGGAGGGTAGTAGCTTATGATTCCGTCAGTTGAAGAATCATGAGCAGAATTACCCCACACACTATATGGAGTTGGTGGCCATAGTCTTCGCCTTAAAGAATTGGTGCCACTACTTATATGGCGAGCATTTCGAGGTGTACTCAGACTATAAAAGTCTGAAGTATATCTTCACGCAGTGGGACCTCAATATGAGGCAACGCGGATGGATGGAGTTCCTAGAGGATTATGACTTCACTTTGCATTACCATCCTAGTAAGGAAAATGTGGTAGCTAATGCGCTCAATCGGAAGTCACGGGAGCATTGGCTAGTATAGCTTCCCGGGAATGGCGGATGCTCGAGACTGTGGGAGAGTTTGGGCTATAGTACAGCAAGCAGGCTTAGGGTACGTTGGGGAGTTTAGTGGCTACACCGTCTCTATTGAGTAGAGTGATTGAGTCATAGGGGCAGGACGCAGAGATAGTGTCCATTAAGGACCGGGTGCGGTCGGTACGGGTGACTAGAGACTGGAACCGTCCGCGCGGATGGTAGTCGCCCGGTATAAAGGACGGGTAATTTGTTCCCAGTTGGCGATTTGATAGAGGAGATTTCGGGGAGTTTCCGCGCTCTCGATTTCTTGTATATCCGGGTGTACGAAGATGTACGGGATCTTTGTCGCCGATACTATTGGGTGGGATGAAGAGACACGTAGGGGACTTTGTTCGACGATGTCTCCGCGTGTCAACAAGTTAAGGCTAGCGCAGAAGCAAGCGGGGCTGCCGGCCATTGGAGGTGGCGAGTGGAAGTGGGGCAAATCGCGATGGATCTTGTGACCCGCTTGCCACGGACACCCGCGAGACATGATGCGTATGGGTGATAGTGGACCGGTTCTGAAGTCGGCACATTTTACAGTCGTGCGGATGACCTTCATTAGGTGTGCGCCGGAGTTGTACATTCGAGAGATGATCAGGCTGCACATGGGTACCAATATCCATAGTGTCGGATAGAGACCCGAAATTTCTGTGCGCTTTTGGAAAGAGTTTCTAAAGGCTATGGGCACCGCGACTGCCATGAGTACAACTTTCCACCCACAAGCGGATGGTCGGTCGGAGATGACCATACGAGGTGTTAGAGGACATCTTTTGCAAGCATGCGTCTTTGGATCATAAGGGTAGGCTGGGAAGAACGCGCCCTTAGTGGAATTAAGCCTACGAATAGTTATCGAGGTATACGGATGGGCGCCATATGAGGAATTGTGGGATGCCATCACCGGATCACGATATGTTGGACCGAGGTGGGAGAAGGCTCCATCAGCGGTCACACGGTTGATTAGAGACACCTCCGAGAAGGTGAGCTTGATACGACAACGTCTTCTCACGACTCAGAGCCGGTAGAAGAGCTATGTTGATGTGCGACCTCGACCCTTAGAGTTCGAGGTTGGAGATCACGTCTTCTTGAAGGTGATGCCTAAGAGAGGAGTGGTTAGGTTCGACAAGTGAGGGAAGCTATCAGAGGTTTATTAGACCCTTGGTCTCTAGGGTAGGCCTTTGTAGCATACCGGTTGGCTTTTCACCAGCCCGACATGTCGGTGTCCATGAGGTGTTCACGTCTCCGGCTGCTTCGGAAGTACACTCCCGAGATCAGCTCATGTAGTGGATTGGGGAAAGATTGGGGTTGGCTGGATGGGACCTTCGAGGAGGGACCGGTGTGCGGTGGATAAGCGGGATTAGGTTTTAGACGCAAGACCGTGAGGTTAGTGGTCTTTATGGCGACAGGTGGAGTGAAGAGTCGACGTGGGAGCCCGCGAGGACCGTGAGGGCCACCTATCCCTTCTTGTTTAGGGATGAAGGTCGTGTTGGTAATTAGCCAATACTTAAATGACTAGTTTACATGTGGCATAGTGCACGTTACATATGCATGTGATTCGTTGTGATTGTACGAATTTTGGGATGAAATTCTTTTAAGGAGGAGAATGTAAACCCCCCCGAAAATTCTAATTTTTACGAAAAAATGGTAAAATGGTAATTTTGGTCAAAATCAAAAAATTTTCTAAATCTTGGATGACAAAACGGACTTCACCATTGGAATCGTCTCACAAAATCTAGTTACCATGTCGAATTTCGTCGAATTTCGAGACAATCGGAATTTCACGTTTTTCGAGGCACCAGGTGTCTGGTGCCGTATGACGGCTTGTGAGAGACATGTGTTGTGAAAAAAGTCACCTACTACATGTACCCATGTGACACATGTTGCATGATTAGTGAGATGATGGAGATGAATGGTTTAGATTAAGCCATGTGTCAAAAAGCTTTTAAAATCAAACTAAAGGACACAATGAGAATTAAGTGAAAAGATTAAAAATAAAGACAAAATAAGCCTTCTTCTTCTCCATTTTGGAAAAAAAAGGGCAGTGAGGGTGAGAACCAGTTTTAGAGAGAGAAAGTGTGACTTCTTTCTAGATTTCCCACATTCAGACCGTCGGTTCTTGTCGGAGCAAGAAGCAAAACGAGGGCTACTCGTGGACACCGATTTTGTGGAGTTCCGAAAACTCCAAGAGGTAGGGATCTTTTCCTACTTGGTTTATTCTTTGGCTAAGAGCCATTTTAATGGATATGAATTTGTTGAGGTCTGGATGGCCGTGTTTTCGGTCTCAAAATATTTGAACCGAGTAAAGAAAATCCCTATTGTGTGGCCGTGAACAATGCCGAGCCTAGGGTTCTACTGTTCACGTGATTTGTGTGTGATTTTTGTGTTGTTTAGGTGATTCAAAATGAATTTCTTGAATTGTTATTAGCCCATGTGAGCTAATTATGATGTTATTGTCATGAATTGAATAACATGATTTATGTGAGTTAATTCTTGTTAATATATGCATGTAAAACATATTAGCATGAATTGTTTGGAAATAGCATAATGCATTCCATATGCACCAGGGCACCCTAGAACGATAGGTGTGAGTGCATGACATGAAAGAAAAATGAAAGAAAAATGAAAATGGTTGTGAAAGGAATTTCAAGGAAGATTTTTCTAAGAATTGCCTTTGAGAGTTGTCCAACCCAGTTCACATCCTCGGAGGCGGACCCATGAGAGGCTGTTTCGGAAAATTACCCGGCTGATTCACCTCGGAGGGTTATCAGTATATTTACCTAAAGCTTCATTGCACGTTTTTAGAACAAAAACCTTTTGTTTTGGCTTGTATTTTCTCACATTTGGCTTAGGCATGTGTGAAGTCGGTGAGGACTCGAGACATGGGATTGGGCATGTAGACATTCAAGTAGGATCATGTATTTGCTTGAGTGTGTTTTGTTGCCATTACATGTGCACTTAGGTGGGGAGCAACCCATGTAGGATATTATCACTACTGGGCATTGCTCACCCTGTCGAGGGATCATTATTTCAGGTACAAGGAGTGTACGGGAGGACGACGCTCACTAGAGGCCTCTTTTTAGAAGAAAGTCGGATTGTGGCTTTGATATGTTTTTTGTAAAACATGTATTAGAATGCTAAATTTTGATGTATGTTTTGATTAAGAGTAATGTAATAACTCTTGAACTATTGTAATATAGTTGGTTAGATTCTTGGTGAGTAGTGATCTATGGGCCCAAGTGGCCATTTTACTCATTTTTATTCGTATGTGGACCCGGTGTGGTCGGTGTACAATGTTAGGACAGGTTGTATCTTGGGTAGAGCTCCCCGTACAAAGGAGACTCTGCCCGATTTTCGTTAAATCTTGAGTCTTGGAAAAGGGGACTCAATGGAGTGGTGTCGGGTTACCCGACATCCACGAATATTCCGCGGGTTGACGGGTTGTCAACGGACCCCCGAGAATTGGGACGTCACACATACGGAGCAATAAAAAAAAAGTAAGCCAGACCTAACCTCATCTATGCCTTGACACGATACTCGAGTCATGACTCTCGTTTTTGTTTGTCATTTTTAGTGTTGTTATTGTCATCACTTTGCAAAAGGAGCAAGAAAAAAAAAGGATTAGCCAAACATAACCTTGTGACTAACCGAATGAACTTTACTCAAAACTAAAACAATTAAAGCAAACACCAAGGATCCACTTGGAACTTGGAAAGTAATTAAAGGAAAAAAATTGCTAAGGGAAATTATTTTTCATGTTCGAGTTCCTGCTTAGTGGAAATATAAAGAAAATCAAAATATATTTAAGATTCCTCAAAATTTTACATATTTTTATATTCTTAGTACTTAAGAGAAAAACAAATAAAATGAGTTTTGAAAAAATATATATAATTAATTTATTAAGTTTAAATCTATTTTTTATTTTCCTTCCACTTTTCCTCTATATTTTCTTTCCTTAGTACTTTCCATATTCCAAACGGAGCACAAGGCTTTGTTTGGAACCCCAAAAATACTAGGGAAAGGAAAAAAAATGTTAAGGAAAATTATTTTTTCATGTTTGATTCCACAGTGGAAAATATAAAAAAAAAAATCAAATATAATCAAAATTTTACATATTTTTAAATTTCTTAGTCCTTATATAATAGGGATAAACAAATAAAATAAGTTTGAATAAACATATAGAACAAATTTTGTGGCGCCCTCGATCCCGGGGGTCCCGTTGACCTCTGTCAACCTGCGGAAACCTGTGTGTCTCATATCATGAGACCCATACATGAGTAAAAATGGCTACATCGGGCCTATACATCTATACTCACCATACAATTACAAAATCATACGTTTCTATAAATTCAAGAGTCATTACATTACTCTTAATACGAAACATATATTAAAACTAGTTCGTTCTAATATATACACAAAACATGAATCAAAGCAACACTCCCAGGCCAGCTTTGCAATCTAGGCCTCCCCAGAGCGTCGTCTTTACGAACACTCACATTGCACACGAAAGGGGATCACGGCGAGGTGAGTATTGCCAGCGTGATAATCTCCTACAAGAATTTGCCTCCTCACCCTAAGTGCTCATGCAATGGAAAACACACACATTCAAGTGAATTCATGATTCCTACTCGAATGTCTACATGCCCAATTCCCATGCCTCGAGTCCTCACTGACTCCCTCACACATGCTTATGCCATGTATGAAAATCGTTTCAAACAAAAATATTTGTTGTTTTATTTGTGAGCAGCCCTCAATATAAATACATTGAGACAAATCCTCCGAGGTGGAATTTGTTGGAGTAACACTCTCAAAACAAGTCATGGGCCTCCGGCCCGTGGTGTTGGACGATTTCCCAACCGCGATTCTTGACTTCCGATAAAATTCTATTTGAATAAATAAATATACAAAAAAAATTCATTGTTTGGACAACCCTCCGATTTTATTTGTCATGCACTCACACCTATTGTTCTAGGGTGCCCCAGTGCACATGAAATGCATTATGCCATTTCCATATAATACATGTTAATATATCAAGCATGCATATATTAACAAAATTTACACACAACATGTTATTCAAATGTAGAAATAACATATCAACACATAATTTGCATGTTATTCAAACACCAAGCAATAACATACAACAATAGCACATACAGGACCATTTCCGATCCGCCGTCGGTCGGGGATGATTCGAAGTCGGTCCAAAATTTCCAAGCATTCAATCCCAGGTTTTGGGGGTACGTCAACTATGACATCTCACGGCCTCGCACCCAATTCATTCCATTTGAATGGCCTTAAGCAAATAACCAAAGTGGAGAAGAACCCCTACCTTCGGGTTGTCGAAACTCCCCACAATATACCGATACTGCAGCGTAGCTCGCCGAGTGGGGACCAACTGCTTCTTGCCTGTAGGAGTTCTTGGGACCGATCGTAGGGGAAATCTAAGCAGAGAGAAAGTAGAGCTCTCTACAAATCACTCTCTTTTCTCTCTTTTCTTTTTCTCTCTCTTCCCCCACTCAAACGGTTGGGTCTAGTTGGTCAAGTGGGAGAGTATACATCTTGCCTGTCGACTCTTGTGGCTCGTTAGATTGCATATCACTTGTCGAAACCTATATGGATTTTCCTCCAAAGGCATGATGCCATGTGTCTCATGTGAGCCCCACTTGGCTCATTGTTTGACCCATTCTGCCTAGGACACGTGGCACCTCTTGATCCACTCATAAAGTGCCAAGTGTCCCGTACTCCTCTCGTGCCTCAAAAAACGTGAAATTCCGACTGTCTTGGAATTCGACGAAATTCGACGTGGTAGCTAGATTTCGCGAGACGATTCCAATGGTAAAGTCCATTTCGTCATCTAAGATCTAGAAAAATTCTGGATTTTGACTGAAATTACCATTTTACCCTTTTTCAGAAAATTAGAATTTTCCCGGGTTTTACAAATTTATTAAGTGTAAACCTATTTTATATTTTCCTCCAAATTTTCATTCCTTCCAATTTTCCTCTTTATTTTCCTCTCTATTCTCTTTTCTTAGTACTTTCCGGGTTCCAAACAGAGCCTAAACGAATACTTACTCAAACTTAACAACTTTGTAGCTTTTGTGAATGCACAAGCTCAGAGATGTGAAAGGGTGTAGCTACTTAAACATCATCTTCTCTTTTATTTTTATTTAGAAATAGTTGTCCTATTTCTATTATCCAAAGCTTGTTCGGACTTGGGTTTGCTTCCCAACCGTCACCGATTCAACTCTTCTTAAGCCACTAAAGGATTTAACAACTATTAAGTTCAAGGCCTCATAGGATTTGTAGCATAAACTGACTTGGACATTCATGGTTAAAAAAAAATGAAAAAACAAGAAGGAAATTCTAGGTTTTGTATGTTGTCTATAGTCAGTTAAAAATGTGGAAATGGTGTGCTGATGTGGCCATCACTGATAGCCAAAGCCAAGGAAGGAGGGGTAGATGTGATTCAGACCTATGTGTTTTGGAACCGTCATGAGCCACAACCTGGTCAGGTCAGTAACTACTAACTGCTATAAGTAAAGTACCAACACCTAACACCCCCAAACATCTCTCCCTGCATCTGAAGTCTGAATTTATGGTTAAACCTGCAGTATGATTTCAGCGGAAGATATGATTTGGTGAAGTTCATCAAGGAAATCCAAGCTCAGGGACTCTATGCTTGTCTCAGGATAGGCCCCTTCATCGAAAGTGAATGGAGTTATGGGTGGGTATTAGACCATTTTCATCATCTACCTTAATACCCAATGTTTTAAAAATCGGATTGGTGACTCAAAATAAAAAAAAAGTTATCGGTTTGCAGTTTAAGGGCTAAATCGATGATTGAACCATGATTGAACCGATTAAAATTGGGACCATAAAGGTCTTCGATCGATGGTCGAATCAACCGATTCAGTTCGATTTTAAGACACTGATAACAACACCCATCATTTCACACAAAAACAAAAAGAGACTAAATTTTTGTTGGGTTTTGGTAGTGGCTTCCATTTTGGTTACATGATGTTCTTGGCATTGTTTATAGGACTGATAATGAACCCTTCAAGCTCACAAGCTCACACCTAACCCCCATTCCTATTATCCAAAAAGATAGTTGTCCACTTAACTAAGTGTACTTTACAATCTATAGAACCAATTCCTCTAAAGGATATCTCTCTGATCGAGCCTTAACCTGACCTTCCTTGGCATGTAAAGAGCAAACATAAAATAAAGAGGCAAACTCGACAACATGCTTCCAATTAACATGATTCTCCCACCCTTAAGCTCCCACAACTACCCTCTCAATTAGTTCGTTGAAACCTTCCATTATAATCACAAATAAATAAGGTGATAGAAGGCCACCTTGACTTAGCCCCCAAGAGCTCCTAAAGAAACCAATAAGGATTCCATTAATCAATTAAAAAAAAAAAAACAACAACAACAACTAACAGTGGAAATGCACCACTTTTTCCACCCTACCCACTTTTCCCCAAACCCATATTTTCCAACGTCGAGCATAGAAAGGACCAAATTCACATTATCATGCACCTTTTTGATGTCAAACTTGCAAAGAATCGCTTCTCTATTGCTTCCTCAATAACCAATCAATAACTTAATTAATCTGGGGACCGTGTTAGCCAACACGCTTAAAGTCTATTAGTTAAACCTTTTGTCAACCATTTGTACAACCCTCCTGGGCCAGAGTTTATCGACCTAAAATTTTGAATCCTTCACTCCCTTTCTCGATTTAGCTCTCAATTCCACCATAAAACACAAGATGAACCTCCTCGCTCCATTTATGTGTCTTTTCAACCGATATTTTCTTCCTTCCTCCTCTTAGCTTTTAAACGCCTTACTTGTCCGACATTTTCTTCCTTCCTCCTCCCAACTTTTAAACACCTTACTTGTCTACAACACTCCACGCCTTAAAGCAAACCACCTAAGACTTCTACCCACAACGACCGCTTTCTTCCAAAATCACTCCTCTTACTTTGCCTCCAACTTCTTCCACCAAGATTGCAAATGAATTCAACTCCACAACTAACTAGCTAGCATTATCGTCCCCTCATCTCACCTTGTGTCCTCTCTTCGTTGCTCTGTTGAATGTATATCATACTAATAGCAATAGGTAATGCCAAACGCCTATCACTTACCCAAATTCTTGTACTAACAAGCTCGATAGGTTTTTTCACATAAATTGAAGTTCTCACTTTTTTTTTTGCTAGGCAAAAAGCAAGCTTCATTAAAAAAATCCGAAAAGGCAAACCCGAAGTTTACAGGGAGTAAACAAAGGAAGGTCGCAGGCCTATACAAAAAAAAAAGAGGATTTAGCAAAGTTCGCCAATAACCAAGCTAGCTACTAGAAAGATTGAAGTTCTTACATGACATCGTGTTATAACAAATCGAAAAGGCCAAAAGATCAAAAAAGTAGAAAGATGAGAAAGGATTCGATGTACGTATTTTTCATATAATAAGTTCGATATCAAATATAGTTTATTCATGAGATATGAATTCAAAGTTCTTTTTGAATACCCAAAATAATACTAAGATCAATGCATTACGTGATTTAATATTGCGGCAAGTCCTCCATTGAAATAAAACTAGAGATCTAAAAATACCTCTATATTTTGATGTCACCTTGTTTTGTAAATTCATGTAACTTGTGCATGAGCATTTCTTCTTCTACCTACATATCATAACACATGAAATTTCATAAAGAGCTATTCAAATTACTAGAGCTAAACAAGAAATGACAACATATCATCGTGACATTTTTATTTTTGATCAATTATATTTTCAAAACACAAATATGGTTTGCATGTCTAAGTTCACACTTAATATTCCTTTTGATTTCAATGATTATCAAGGTGGAGACCCAAATAATGACCTCGCTGATTGCGTCATCATAAACAAGAAATAGCATGCCAAGTATAGAAATGGCTAACATTATTGTTGCTAAATAAATTAGTATCAACTGGTGTAATCAACTTTTTAGTATAGTAAGAAAACCCCAAGCAAATTACACTTAGAATTTCTCAAAAAACTTTACTATCTTAGCTTAAGTGCAAGGCACACCACAAGGGACGTTCCTAAGTGAAGTGAAATGTGACTTTGAATGCACATCAATGTTACAAATATTTTTTTTATGGATAAACAGAGCATATATATTCGTCAAAAAGAAGCTATAGAGACACCCCTATAGAAATTATACAGAGGGGGTGTAAGACCCGAGAAATTCTAATTTCTGGAAAAAGGGCAAAATCGTAATGTCGGTTACAAAATTGTAATTTCGGTTAAAAATCCGAAATTTATTCTTCTAGATCTCGATGATGAAACAGATTTCACCGTGTTGAACTGCCTTGCGAAATCTAGCTAGCACGGTCGACTCGTCGACCCGAGACAATCAATTTACACGTTTTCGAGGCATCGCTGCCGCCGCCGTAAAACATTCGACACGACGAAGTCACATATAACATGTACTCATGTGTCATAAGTGGCATGAGTAGAGAAATGATGCAAATGGATGGTCGAGATAGTGCCAAATGTCAAAACTGGGAAAAGAAGAACATAATTGGCATTTTGGAAATTGTTTTAAATGAAGAAAAAGACAAAATAGGAGAATAGTGTTGTCTTCCCAAATTAAAAGTGATCAAAAACGGGCAGAAGGGGGGATGGAGACAGAGCAGCAGATTTTACATTTTAGTTTTAGAGAGAGAGCCACTTCTCTCTAGTTTTTCTCAAGAATCCGACCGCCTAAGCAAAGCCTTCGACGAGAAGGAAGCCGCCTACGCGAGAGGCTTCCACGCGTGGGTACCTGGATGCATAAGGAGTTTAGACAAACTCGTGGAGTGTGGGGTTTCACCCCTACTTGAGTTTTACACTTTATTTAAGTGTTTACAATGCAGCGTTTGATCGAGGGCCTTGAACGCCTGTTACCCGCCCCAAACTTTGGACCGAATTGTTGTAATTCTTTTATAGAGGCCTGCTTCTCGCACAAAACCGTGGGTAGGGGTCAAGCCAGTTAATCGTGCCATTTATGTATTAAATGGTGCTTTGGTATGTATAGGGCCTAATAATGGCCGTGAAAACCCCAAGTTCACTAAGTGAACCGGGATGATTTGTGATTTTTCGAATAAGAATCGAGGGTTTCACTATTCCTCCAAACAAAGGTTCTCAAAATAATCTTTGCGGAATTAATATGTTCGGTCGAGTAATTCAAGCAGAATTGCTCGTTTTGACCACATCACGTGAGCTAATTTTTGATGTGATGAAATGCGTGAATTACATAACATGATTTGCGGTGATTGAATTTTATGAATATATGCATGTTTATATATTTACATGTGACATAGACTATAATGGAATTGGTATCATATCTCCATATGCACCGGGAGCACCCTAGGATGATAGGAGTGAGTGCATGAGGTGAGCCTAGAGAAAATGGTTTCCTGAGGGTTGTCTAAACCAAATAAGATTCTGGGAGGGTAGTCCATACTAAGAAAATATCGTAACCATTCTTGGAGATCTTTCCAATTCGATATACATCGGAGGGTAGTCCACTAAATGTAACATCGGAGACGGTCCACTACTTACAAGATCGGAGGTTGTCCGAAACATAAAATTCTCATAATGAAGCTTCTAAAGTGAAAGTGTGGAGGAGTCATGAGGGACTCTGGTATGAGTTGATCATGTGTATTATCTGGCAGATTATGTATCGCTTGAATGTGTGTTTATTTTGGAGCATCGCACTACACTTAGTGGAGAGTAGCCCACTTAGGGTGATTTTCCACTATCGAAAGCACTAGCTCACCGTCGAGGATATTATTTTTACGTGCAATGTGGAGCGTGCGAGGGGACTACTGGCCCTGCAGACGTAGGTCAGAAGAAAGCCGTATCAAGGGCTTCGTTATGATGTATTACATGTATTGGAATTGTTAATTTTAATATATATTGTATAAGAGTAAAATTTCTGAACTCTTGAACTATGGTTGGATAGTTGGATATATACATTGTTATGAGTATCGGGTTTATGAGCCCAAGTGGTCGTTTAATCATAGACTGCTATACTGACTGCTTGGGACATGTTTTGATACAGGTTTTCAGATTCGGGCAGTAGCCCCCGCATGCAAGGAGACTTCGCCCGATTTTTCGTGAAAATGTCCTGTTACCCGACATTCACGAGTATTCCGCGCTGGTCGACGGTAGTCAATGGACTCTGCTTCACACACAAACTTGGTATCGTGAGCTTAGTTATACGGTCACCATGGAGCTCTGTTTGCATCCATCACCACTGGGTGGCTCGATGTAGAGTATGTGCATATGAAAACCTAGAGATTGAGGGGCTCGGGCTAAGGCCATACCGTAAGGACATTACCACTATGTGTGGTTCGATGTTAAGATTAGGTAAGGAGATTTACCTTAGAAATCACTGACAAAAATGTGACACGCATGCATGTGTTTTCGTGTTTTGTGTGATTGATTTTGTGAAGTGTGCTTGCATGTTTGGTTGTGCATAACATGAATTGTTAGTAAGTTATGTGATTGAAATTATATGATCGATATGCTCGGGTTGATAGCATAGATGAAGTGTGGAAATTTTGGAGTTTACGCGGTGTAACCGGAACAAAAGGAATAAAAGAAATAAATTTTACAAAATTTATTTCGTTTAAGGACAATGAAATAAAATTTTAAATGAATTTTAAAGTGAACTCATAAAATTATCGAAAGTGTAGGAATTTTAAGGTTCGTTTCACCGATGGTATGGAGTAGCAAGGAGGCTATTGAAAATGAAAAAAAAAATATGAAGTGAAGAAAATAATTTTCTAAGGTTTTACAAGTTGTAAAATTGAAGAAAATGGAGTAAAATAAATTTTTGTAAATTTATTTGAGTATTATGGAAAATGGTGGGCAGGTACATTTTTATTTTTCTGGTCGAACAAATGAAAAAAAATGGTGTAACCTCGGAATGGGCTATCGCCCATTTCCAGCATTACTAGCGATGGCACGCGGCAATGGGCACTATAAGGCCACGCGGCAGGCGCTAAGATGTGGCGCGCGCAGACAATAAGGCAGCGGCGCGCGGCATTGCACGCGATTCGGCGCGGCGCTAGGCGCTGGCTCAAGCAAGAAGAAGGGCGCGGCGCGGGCAGGGCCTACGGCCCTCGGGCGTACCGTCGGCCAAAGAAGTTGTGCACCCTGGTGCACTACCGCTTTTTGACCCGCTTGACTCGCATCGCTCATGAGTCAATTCTGACATTGTTCGTGAACCCGCCATGAACACCGGCTCATCACAAAATTCTTCGAAAAAATTTACTAAATTAAATTAAATAAAATAAAATTTGACAAAATTTTCAAAAAAAAAATAAAAAAATTTTTGTTGAAAACAATATTTTAAATGCAGTTCGATTGCCTTGCATTACCTCGTTAATGCAAGGACAATGTGTATACACTGAAGTTATGTGTATGAATGTCTCAGTCGCTCTTTTGCCTTAGAGATACCGTATTGTATTTAACTACCATTTGAAATTGTGATCAAGGCGGTTGTTGCGTAGGAAAACTATATGCATGGTGTGTAATGTTTATAGGAAAATGGTGGAATGCTTGGTGTTAGTAACTATGACCTTAGGGATTTAGATACTAAATGAATGTAAGAAAGCTTAGAATTTAGTAAATAAAATGAAGTGAGAGTGGTTGGAAGTTAAGGCTACTTAGAAATGAACTGCCGCTTCATGGTTGTCAAGTCTATTAGTAATTGGCATGTGCATTGCCAGTTGGGATCGAAATGAAAATTAAATGATTCTCGCTACTGAAATACGTAGATGGCTAGTCGAGGACGAGGACGTAGAGGGCATCCAATGTGGTATTAGTCGACACCACCAAGGTTTTTGATCACAGGCTTTATCGAGGCTATGGGTATTACAGCCAGCTCGCCATCGCACAGCCGGCATACAGGTGACAGAAGATCCCAGTAACCTCCGTGAGGCTTCCAGGCGCATCATCCTCCGACATCTCACAAGGAGGAGATCTCGATGGTGGCGCACTACTGCTTTATGCAGATCGAGAAGGTGTTAGAGGCGCTGAGATTACCTCCGACACTACCAGATTAGCTACCGTGTTCCAAATTTAGAGAGCGAGGCCAAGATATGGCGGAAAAAGGGCAAGGACCTCTCGGACCTTAGAGGAGCCTCAGATGTGAGTGCCCTCCCCTAGAGATTAGGCGAGAATAGGTATGATATACCTGTTACAGTTGAGATCTGACTCTACTCATAGCTGGACCAGGAACATGGACATGTCGAGTTCGAAGGCTCATCCCTGGGGATGGATCAATTGATAGCTTATAGGTCAAGTATCGATCGCGGAGCGTAGGAGGGTTACCGCCTACACGCAGGACGGCATCGCGGTGGTATTTCAGGGGGACAAGCATGATATTTTTCCCTGCAATCGTATAACAGAGTCCAGTGTCAGACGCTTAGTTGGTCGGGCTAGCTAGCCTTACCCTGTAGGACCCAGGAGAGACCGCACTTAGATCTACCTCGAGTAATTTGCGAGTATGTGGATGTTTTTTTTTCGTATGTAATACCTAGACTACTCCAGAGGGTCAGACTTCTGTGACGCAGTTACACCTCTGTATTTCAACCATCTCTACGATCCGATACATTTTCAAGACCTGGCTGAAATAAGAACTCGTAGATCCGCCATGTGAGCTACTGACAAGGGGTTTATCGTGACCGAGCACTTCACCACGGGACGCTTCTGCCTGCTTAGAAGAAGAAGGACAAGATCCTTCGACTGTGCATTGATTACCGGCGCTGAATAGGGTTACGATCAAGCACCCACTCCACACCGAGGATCGATGATTCGCTTTGATCAACAGAGGAGGCGAGTCTACTCCAAGATACACCTTCACACCGGTTACCATTAGCTAAGGGTTGTGGAGCACGTATATCCCTAAGACAAATAGCTAGGACGCCATATGGCACTTTGAGTTTACTGATGCCCTTCTGACGACGACGCGCCAAAGAAGATTCACTAACCTCATGCATGTGTGTTCCAACCTTATCTAGACTGCCGTAGTCTTCATGGATGATATCGATCTACTCCCGGGCCGAGTGGGAGCATGAGTATCACTAGATCGCTTTACTTGTCGAGACCATCGCTGCACGTTAAGTTCGCAAGCGCAGTTTAATACGGCGAGATTTTTGGGACGCTGCGGGTGTCGCGATCAGAGTGTCAATGACCTTAAGGTTGAGACCGTATGAGTTGATAGACCGAATGTCACCGAGATACGTAGTTTCGATTGGCTAGTATTACGAGATCTCGGTGAATGGGCTGAAGTTGTCTATTCAAAGTGTGGATCTTAGAACTTCGCCACTGACAACAAGGACTCCATGGTCAGACTCCGCTCCCACCATGTGAGAGATAGATCGAGGATGCTCGAGCACTGGGGTGGATGAGAGTGCTAGTGTCAAGAGGGAGGATCCGCCTCTCTTCAGTTTCTCGGGAAGAGGCGTAAGACTTCTCGGCTTCACACGAGTTTCTCGCAACTGTGGCCAGGATTAGGCATGTGAGATTCGACGCCTGGGACAGTGGATCCTGTGGTTGGGACAACGCAATTCCAGCTTAACTCGTAGAACACGAGAGCACAAGCTCATTCCCTCCACACCCCAGTAAGGGTCGAGGAAACTTCAAGCCAGTTTAGGTGCTATACAAGCACTTCCTAAGCAATGCATAGGCCGTAGGGGCGAGTGCGAGCCCAAGTCGGGATGTGACGAGTTGCGCAAATGGCGTAGCTGACCTTAGGGTGGTGTGTGACTCTATTTCGGTCAGCTGGAGGTCGCTTGACATGGATGAGCATGCCTTACTCCAAGTTGTTAGTAATTGGGACCTTAGCCGGGTTGGCATACCCGACACGGCCTTGGATTTGGGCTTAGAGGTTAAGGCCTTTAGAGAAGCTGTGGAATAGATGTTCTTCCCTTGTGAATAGTAGAGTCAATCTGGAGCAGGCTCGGGATTATGAGTAAGAGATTCGAGATTCTCGTCTTGGTGGACCCGTGGATCGTGTCATAGTATGGCATTATTGCATCTGCGGTGGCACGATAATATCACGTCGAGTCGGGTGTGGGTGCACGGTACAGTCATTCACCACTCGTGAGTAGCTGGCCGAGTTTGTTTTGGGACTACGTCCAATGAAGACTCATAGTTCGATTCAAGGAATGTGAGAGGCTCGAAGTGTAAGCCGAAGAGTTATGTGACTCGAGATAAAAACACACGGACATGGTTATCACGTAGACTTAGAGTTGGGTGATAGGAGTCGAGAGTGACCCGAGATTTAGATAACCCTTTGGAAATTGCATTGGGTGTTGTTGAGTCGAAAGTGGTGTATGATGTCATCCATGACATGGACTAGGTTGGATACCATTGGATTGTCAACGACACCTTGGAAGGTCAGCGCTACACACCAAGCAAGGGTTGTGTATGGTTATACGCAGCGGATTATATACGTGTTAGAGGACACTGTGAGCATGTGTCCCGGGTAGTAAGGGTAGAAGAGCAATCGTCTGCTGGAATTCCCGCCTACAACAATAATTATCGCGGCATACAAATGGCACCCATGTGAGGCATTGCATGGGAGGCCATGTAGATTAACAGTATGATTGGACCGAGATGGAAGAGGAGCCCATCACAGTCCCGATCTGATTAGAGACACTCGAAAAAGGCAGGCTGGATACACAAAGATCTCTCACCCACTGTGAGTCTGCAAGAGCTATGCATGTGCGACTTCTCGACCCTTAGAGTTCGAGGTTGGGGATCACGCTCTCTGAAGGTGATGCCTAAGAGAGAGGGTTAGGTTCAGTTTGCGGGAAGCCATCGGTAGTTTATCGCCTTTCGAGATACTCGAGAGGATAGGCACTGTTGCGTACCGATTAGTTTTACCGCCAAAGATGCCCAAAAAGCCCATCACCCAGGTGTTTCACGCCCACATGCTTCTCGTAAGTATACTCCGTGATCCTACCATGTGGTGGATCAGTGACGATTGAGGTTGACACCGATGGGACCTTCGAGGAGGGACCAAGATGCATTTTGATACCGTGATCGCTCTTACGACAACACCGCGAGGCTGCCTGAGGGTGCTATGGCGGCACTATGGAGCGGAGGAGTCAACGCGGGGGAGCGCGAGGACACGATGGCCACCCATCCCTTTGTTTAGGATGAAGGCAATGAGTTTAGTCGCTAATAAATAAATGACCGTTTACATGCATGATAGAGTGCACGTTGCATATGCATGAGTGATTGTGATTGTCCGTAATTTCGACGAAATTCCTTTTAAGGAGGGAGAATGTAAGACCCAGAAATTCTAATTTCTCGAAAATGGCAAAATCGTAATTTCGTTACAAAATTGTAATTTCTAAGCATATAAAATTGTAATTTCTAAGCAAAATCCAAATTTATTCTCTTAGATCTTGGATGACTAAACGGATTTCACCGTTGAATTGTTCGAAATTCAATTAGCACGTCGAATTCAGATTACCCACTAACACGTTTTTCGAGGCATCGCGGTTCGGGTGCCGTAAAACGATTTTCGATGCGACGAAGGTCACATATAACATGTAATCATGTGTCATAAGTGGCATGAGTGTAGAAACGATTTAAAACGATGGTCGGTGATAGTGCCGAATGTCAAAACCGGAAAAGAAGGACATAATCGCATTTTGGAAATTGTTTTGAATGAAGAAAAGACAAATAGGGGAATTAAGGTTGTCTTCCACAATTAAAAGTGCTCAAAACCCAGCAAAAGGGGGATGGAGACAGAGCAACACAGATTTTCATTCTTTTAGTTTTAGAGAGCCACTTCTCTCTTAGTTTTCCCAAATCCGACCGTCGCTTTTCTAAGATCAGAAGGAAAGCCGCGCCTACGCTGAGAGGCTCACGCTGCACCCTGGATTAAGGAGTTTAGACAAACTCCGTGAGGTAGGGGTTTCACCCTACTTGAGTTTTACACTTTATTTAAGTGTTTTACAATGTTTCTATTGGATTGAGGTCTTGAACGAACAAATATCTCGCCCCAAAATCTCAAAATTCAAATTGTTGTAATTTTTTTAGAGGGCCGTTTCTCGCACGCCCGCGGGTAGGGCTGCTCGGGTTAATTTCAGGTGTTGATTTACAATAAATGGTGTTTTGGTATGTATAGGGTCAGAATGGTCATGGAAACCCGGTTCACTAAGGAACCGATGATTTGTGATTTTCAGAGAATTCAGGCTACTATTCCCGTTGTTCTCAAAATAATTTTTGTGAATTTAATATATTTGGTCGAGTAATTCAAGTAGAATTGCTCGTGTTTGATCATTAGCCCATGTGAGCTAATTTTGATGTGATGAAATGCGTAATTACATAACATGATTGTGTGATTAAATTTTATGTGAATATATGCATGTTTATATATTTACATGTGACATGATCGTAATGGAATCGGGCATCATGTGCATTCCATGCATGGCGCAATCGGGAGCCACCCTAGGATGATAGGAGTGAGTGCATGAGGTGAGTCTAGAGAAAATGGTTTCGAGGGTCATTTCCAAAACTAAATATGATCTGAGGGTAGTCCATAATACTATAGAAAAATATCAATTCGCCTGAGACGCCCACTGATATACACGTGAGGGTAGTCCACACATAATATCGATCGTCTGAGACGCCCAATTGATATACATTGAGGGTAGTCCACTAAATGTAACATCTGAGACGGTCCAATATACATCGCAGGTTGTCCTTAAATAAAACATAAAAATTCTCATACGAGGCTTAGGCTTAGTGTGAGGGAGTCGTTGAGGACTCTAGGTATGAGTCGATCTTCATGTAGACATTCAAGTAAGATCATGTATTCGCTTGAATGTGTGTTTATTGAGCATCAGACGCACTTAGGTGAGAGTAGCCCACTTAGGTGATTCCACTATCGAAGCACTAGCTCACCCTCGTTTTCTAGGGATATTATTTCATGCATGTGTGGAGCATGCGAGGGACGCCGTCCTGTAGATAGAGGTTTAGAAGAGTTTGATTGGTGGCTTTCGGGGTTATGATGTATTACATGTATTAGAATTGTTTAATTTTAATATATGTTGTATAAGAGTAAAATTTGAACTCTTGAACTATGGTTGGATAGTTGGATATATACATTGTTATGAGTATTGGTTTATGAGCTCAAGTGGCCGTTTTAATCATAGACTGTTATATTGATCGCTGGGGATGTGTTTTATTGTGTTTGTATTCGTAGAGCTCCCCCGTACAAAGGAGACTTCGCCCGATTTTCGTGAATAATGTCGTGTTACCCGACATTCACGGTAGTATTCCGCTGGTCGACGGTAAATAACTAGACCCCCAGCTGGGGGAGTCACAGGGGGGACCAAAAGCCTATACAAAAATGGCTCGAAACAAAACAAACCACCCACCGTATCTAACTAGAGAATACAGTAAAATCAATGTTACAAATATGATTCAAAATATGATTGTATTACGTGTTTAAGATTCGAATGTTTAAAATAAAAATCCAATAAAAAGTAATAAAATTATATAAATTTCAACATAAATTTCAAGAATAAAAGTGTTATTAAAAAAAATGAAATTATAGTCTACAAGGCACTTCTCCAATAAGGCACATGTCTTAGAAGATAAGGCGCTATAACTAGGGAGTGATTGTGATTTGAACCTCAACACCCCTTAAGAGTACCTTTTAAAACTATGGTTTGAATCCATGTCGAAGAAATTTATTTGAGTATTTTGGTTATCTTGATCAATGTTTCTTCAAAGGTTCCAACGCATACTTATCCCGAGACATTTTTAGAAAGACACAAATAATTAAACTCGAATCCACCGAAGTTTATGCACCATGAGACATTGATCTATAAGCATCCATAAGAAGGTCGCTTAAGCCCAAATGTCTACACAAAAAGAAAAAAAAAAAAGAAAAGGGAAAATTAACTATATATTAACACTAATTGTAAAACCCTGAAAATTCTAAATTTTTGAAAATGGTAAAATGGTACTTCGATCAAACCAAAAATTTTTCTAGATCTCGCATGAAGAAATGTGAGTTCATCATTGAATCGCCCTGAAATCTAGCAACCACGTCGACTTCACACTCGGTACACCATAATTTCACGCTTCTGAGGCATCCTGTGTCAGTCGTGAAACTACTACATGTAGAGACACTTGATGTGACAAAGTCACCTACTACATGTACCCATGTGATTACCACGCTGCATTTATTAATGGTGACGATTGGCATTTAATGGCTTGTGATTAAGCCACGCGGTCAAATAGTTAAATGAAGGGACAATGATGGAATTTTTGAAAAGTTTAAGTGAATAAGACAAGGAGGAATAGCTTCTTCCACTTCTGAAAGCAAAACGCAGTAGGTGGGTTTTAGATTTGCAGAGAGAAAAGAGTAAATTCTCCTAGATTTCTTCTGTTGCTCACCGCTTCAAGGTTTCTCGACGAGCAAGAAGCAATCTGGCCTATGCAAAGAAGGGCTACGCCAGGCAATCTCAATTTGGTGGAGTTCCGACAACTCCAAGAGGTGTGGATCTTTCCTACTTGGTTTATTCTTTCGCTAAGAGCCATTTTATGGACGTGGGATTGTTGGAGGCCCGAAGGTCGTGTTATCGGCCCCAAAATCTAACCGAGTGAAGAAATCCCTACTAGGTCATGAACAAAGGTCGACCCGAGGGCTCTTTCACCTACTCACGTGATATGTCAGGTATTTTATGTGGCTCGGGGTGATTTAAAATGAATTTCTTGATTTGTTAATTAGCCCATGTGAGCTAATTTTTTATGTTATTACCACGAATTGAATAACATGATTTATGTGAATTAAGTTTTGTTAATATATACAGGTAAATTATATTAGCATCAATTGTTTGGAAATGGCATAATGCATACCATATGCACTGAGGCACCCTAGATGGATAGGCGTGAGTGCATGACATGAAAGAAAATGAAAGAAATTGAAAATGGTTGTGAAAGGAATTTCAAGGAAGATTTTTCGAAGAATAGTCTTGGAGAGTGGTCCAATAGTTCATCTCGAGGCGCACTCCACGAATGCTCTAAAAATTATCCAAGAATTCGCCCTGAGGGTAGTCCAACATATTTACCGAAATTGGTAGTGTAGTTTTCAAGAACAAAAAGCTTTTGTTTTGAAAACTGTATTTTTGTTCACATTTGGCTTAGGCATGTGTGAGGGAGTCGGTGAGGACTCGAGACATAGGAATGGGCATGTAGACATTCAAGTAAGATCATGTATTTGCTTGAGTGTGATTGTTTTCCATGACATGTGCACTTAGGTGGGGAGTAACCCATGTAGGAAATTATCACTACTGGGCATTGCTCACCCTGTCGAGGGATCACAATTTCAAAACTGTGGAGTACACAGGAGGACGTACGTCACTGGGGAGGTCGCATTTAAGAAAAGCCTGATTGTGGCTTGGGTATTCATTTTGTATAACATGTATTAAAACTTTACATTTTGATATATGTTTGGTTAAGAGTAATGCATTGGCGACACCCTTCCTAGTGACAGAGTTCGCCTGGGCACTCCACAAGAACTTCCCAAACCCAAGCTCGCCGATCGACAAGTTACCATGAAGCAAGCCGCTAAAACCGGCTGAAACTCGTATTTGGAAACGTGGCTATAAAATTTTTTCACTTTTCTATCAAAATCACACCTTAGATTTAGGCAAAATCCCAAGCAAAGATAACGATCGCGACGCCTGGTCAAGCCCAAAATACAAAATCACCCAGATAAAACAATATACACTCCCAATGTTTTCCAAAACTAACTATAATCACAGCGAACTGGTCCTCATCAAAATATACGATACGAATCAATCAAACATAATTTCATAGCAACCTGTTTTTCTCAAAACCATGCATGCATATTTTACAAAAGATATTTACATATACGAAATGTCACATTTTAAGTTTTACTACTTTTACTTTACACCTTATCTTATATATAATCACAACATAGCTTCAGATCGAGGATTCCGGAAAGGTCTTTTCGACATTTAAAGACTCGCACCTGAAAAATTATTTAAAACAGGTGAAAACCAGAGCCAAACTGCCTATGAGTACTATAAGTTCTAAATTTTGATGTTCCGTCAGATAAAAATTCTCCCAATATGAAAATCTGTACATAAATGGTTGTAAAACTATGAGAAACTGAAGCAAGTAGAAAACCATTTCTCAAACGTTTCGAAATCAAGCTTACCGCTTAAAACTGCTTCAAAACTTATTTCGGGTCACGAAATCGTTTGGTGGTTAATATCCAAAGTGCTATACCTGCAAATCAAGTACCAACCAATCGGGCCCATTTTCAAATACCAGATCGTGATGCTCCTGAATCCCGCACTCCAGAGGAACCCTAACACTACCCGGCTTAATATATCCTGAACCCGCTGGAGTCTATATAGCATAATGGAACCTCTGAACCAAAATGTTGGTGAGGGAACCCTGAACCAACACCTCATCGTTATGTACTAAGTCACTAACTATATACCCTCGAATGTGCAGGGCGACTCCACTATATAAATATATACTAGATCTAACCCTAATCACGACTGTGCAATATAGTTAGTCATAATATCCCATATCATTGCCATGCACAATCCGAAATACATCTCGACTAAATCGAGTCGTACATCTAGGAGGTTTTGGTTAAAACCAGCCAAAACAAGCTTTCTTAAATATTGAAATTGAATTTTTCCGTTGAGTATAACAATTGGGAGGTAATAAAATGTTTCTTTATAAATCTATATTTTCAAAGCACTTTACAAACTTGTAATTTAAACACTTCGCTTTTAGAAAATGATTTGAGTAATTCACCTTTTCTCGACTAATTTCTTTCAAATCTTGTCAAGCACTCTAGATACTCTCGTCTGATGCTCAAATCGCCTACATAACTATACACAATTCATTCACTACTTAAAGTGCTCTCGCCACCGCTTTTAACCATAAAACATACACGTGGCTTTAAAATGATCATTATATCGAACTTAACTGATTCTAACAAAACTTTATGTGCTAGTCCCATTCCCGATACTGACATCGATAATACATGAAGTTGACCAAAATGTCCATACATTAAATGCCCTATAAAAACGATCTGTTTTAGTCAACTTTTGATCAAGGGACTTTCCATATAGTCTAAAAATACCCTAAGATTTAAAATTCCGTCCGACTGTCCGACTATACCCCGAATTTCAACCCGAATCGTTTAAAATTGGGGCCCCAAAATTCAAATGATCGTCCGAACAAAGTCCTAAATATTCCTAAAATTTCTAAACTCGCCAAAAATTTTGGGAACCCAATATTACGACTTTTCACGATTCCTAAGAAAATTTCAAGCCATTATATAGCCTTTTAGGCTTGAAATAACACAAGTAGACAAATTTTCTACCTTTAAAGTTTAACAAAGTACAAGATATTTCCAGACTCCATGCAGAGCCTCTTCTCACAGAAATTCACTTTGCCTCTCTCGTCCGACGAAGTTCTACGATCCGATTCAGAATCCGAGAAAGAGTCAATAGAAAATAAAAATTTTAAACCCTCTCTCTCTCTTCGACGCCCTCTGCTCGTCCGTCCAAGATAAGCTCGATTTATCCTTTTTTTTTTTAATTATTAATTCTTTTAATTATTATTATTATTATTTAGATAAATAATTTCCATTACCTTATTCAGTCCATTTTTGTCCCAAAAATTTTATTTATCCTAATTGAATATTCTTTAACATTTGCCATTTTCGAGATTTTCTTGAAAACCCGCTTTTCGTGTTTCACTCTAAACCCGGCTTTCACCTGGAATTGCAGAAAATATTCGGGATTGTCCCGACTTAAACAAACTTTCCCGGGTTACTAGATTTCACAAGACTAATTTAACTACGTTAGCCTAAGCCACATATCCGAGATTCAGAGAATTTTCACTTCCCTCGAACTATTTTGGTACCTTATTATTATTATTTTACTATTTAAAATTCCATTAATTATACTTTCAATTCTCCACTTTCCTTAATTTTGTAAAAGTGCCACCACAATTATTTTGAAAACTTTAAAATTTCACCCTCAAACAACTTTCAAAAATCTCTTATTGGCCAAGACTAAAATAATTAAGAAAGCCCTTGGTGCACATACGGTTACACATACCGTACACCCTCTCGGGATGGGGTGTTACATAATAACTCTTGAACTATTGTTATATAGTTGATGTATATTGATGAGTATTGATGTATGGGTCAATAAAATGCGACTATGTACATGTCTCATAATATGAGACACAGATATTCTGCAGGTTGACGGGTGGTCAACGAGACACCCCGGGATTTGGGGCGTCACACTAATACTATTAATTTTTTGATAAGTACGCAATTTTGTCCCCAATAGGACTTGAACCTATTTATTATTATTATAATAATAATACACACACACAATAATAATAATAATAATAATAATAAGTGGCCGTTTTTACTCATGTACATGTCTCATGATATGAGACACAGATATTCCGCAAGTTGACGGGTGGTCAACGAGACACCCCACGATTTGGGACGTCACACTAATACTATTAATTTTTTGATAAGCACGCAATTTTGTCCCCTAATAGATTCTGAACCTATTTATTATAATAATAATAATAATAATAATAATAATAATAATAATAAAATAATAATAATAATAATAATAATAATAATAATAATAATAATAATATTAATAAAATAATAATAATAATAATACACACACACAATACCATATTATTATTATTATTATTATTATTATTATTATTATTATTATTATTATTATTATTATTATTATTATTATTATAAAATGATTATGATTATAATAATAATAATTATAATAATAATAATAATCAAATAAGAACAAAAGAAAATTGACGAGTTTTACTCTAATATTTCTTATGTGTATTGGTCCATCTCTGCTCAAAGGATTTCATCTACTAAACCAGATGCTCCAAGCAATGAACAAATCAAGTGTTCAAATTGAATGCTTCTGCACATATTGTGAATTTTCTTATCAAACACAACTTAAGAAACAATTTTGCATATACAATTTATCATATGGCTTGCCAACATAAATCCTGTGATGGCCCAAATCCCTGGGGTCCCGTTGACCACCGTCAACCTGCGGAAACCTGTGTGTCTCATATCATGAGACCCATACATGAGTAAAAATTGCCACATTGGCCTACACATCATACTCACCAAAATACATCCAACTATATTACAATAGTTTCAAGAGTTGTTACATCACTCTTAATACAAACATATATTAAAAATTGGGCACTCCACATGTGTTTTACAAAATATATCAAAAAGCCACAATCCCATTCTTCTTAAAAGCCGCCAGTGAGCGCCGTCTTCCCGAACACCCTCTGCATTCAAGCACTTTTCCTCTGGCGCACAATGCCCGGGGTGAGTGGAATTATCCTACATGGGTTACTCCCCACCTAAGTGCACATGTACTGGCAACCAAACACATTCAAGCAAATGCATGATCCTACTTGAATATTTACACGAAATGAATGAGAACGTGACTCACCCCTTTCCCACTTATCGAGCCCTCACTAACTCCCTCACGCATGCCTAGCCAACAAAAACACCGCTGTAAAACAAAAGGTTTTTGTTCGAAAACATAATACCGAGTTTCAGAAAATCTATCGACAACCTCCGAGGTGAATGCCGTACCTCCTCGAAACAAGCCACGCCTTCTTCGACGCGGAACTGGTTGACAACTTCAAGGCAATTCTTCGGAAAATCTTCCTTTGAAATTCCTTTACCAACCATTTTCCTTTTTCTTTCATGTCATGCACTCACACCTATTGTTCTAGGTTACCCCGGTGCATATGAAATGCATTATGCCATTTTCATAACAATTCATGTTAATATATTAATCATGCATATACTAACCGAATTTATCCACAATCATCATACATGTTAATATATCAAGCATGCATATATTAACAAAAATTAACACACAACAACATGTTATTCTCTCATGGAAATAACACCAAAATTAGCTCAAATAGGCTAATAAACAATTTAAGCAATTCATTTTGAACCGCCCAAGCAACACAAATCACACCCAAGATCACGTGAACAGTAAAACCCTAGGTCTCAACACTGTTCACGACCACACTAGGGATTTCTTCACTCGGTCCAAATTTGATGGAACCAAAAACACGGCCATCCAGGCCTTAACAAATCCTCATCCATTAAAATGGCTCTTAGCCAAATAATAAACCAAGCAGAGAAGACTTCACCTCCCTGAGAGTCGGGCCGAAACTCCACAGCAACCGTGTCCACGCTGCACTCTCGTAGCGATCAACTTCTCCTCTTGCTCCTACGAGAATCGACGGTCCGAACGCCGGGAAATCTAGAGAGAAGTTGGACTTTCTCTCTCTAAATCGTTTCTTTCCTCATGTGGTCTTAGTAAAACCTGCTGTGGTAGGAAATTGTCACTGTTGCATTGTCATCTCTATCGAGGGATCACTATTTCTGTGCAATAGAGTACACAATGTGAGGACGACGCTTACTAGAGGCCGCATTTTAGAAGAAAGCTCTGATCAGGTTTTTGGCATTATTCATTTTGTATAACATGTATTAAAACTTACATTTTGATATATGTTTGGTTAAGAGTAATGTAATAACTTTGAACTATTGTTACATACATGTATATTGATGAGCATTGATGTAATGGGTCAATGTACTGCTTATCATGTACATGTCTCATGATATGAGACACAGATATTCAGCAGTTGATCTGGTGATGTCAACGAGACACCCTCTCGGATTTGAAGGCCACACTAATACTATTAATTTTTTGATAAGTACGCAATTTTGTCCCCACTGGGACTTGAACCTAGTCTCATCCCCTCCCTATGCTAGCCTCTAAATTTCTAACCACGAAGGCTAGACCTCATTAGTAACACTAATACTACTAATGATAATAATGAAAATAATAATAATAATAATAATAATAATAATGATGATGATTATGATAATAATTATTATTATAATAATAATCGAAATAAGAACAAAAGAATATTGACGAGTTTTACTCTAATATTTCTTATGTGTATTTTGGGTCCATCTGTTCAAAGGGATTTCATCTACTGAACCAGGATGCTCCAAGCAAATGCACAACCAAGTGTTCAAATTGAATGCTTCTGCACATATTGTGAATTTTCTTATCAAACACGACTTAAGAAACAATTTTGCATATACAATTTATCATATGGCTTGCCAACATAAATCCTATGATCGCCTGTAAATCCTCTCGTCCCGCGGCACACCGCCAACCTCATGAAACCTATGTGTCTCATATCATGAGACCCATACATGATTAAAAATGGCCACATTGGCCTACACATCATACTCACCAAAAGACATCCAACTATATTGCGATAGTTCCAAGAGTTGTTACATCACTCTTAATACAAACATATATTAAAATTAAGAATTCTAATACAGGTTTTACAAAATATATATCAAAGCCACAATCCCATTTCTTCTTAAAAGGTCTCTAGTGAGCCGTCTTCCTCGAACACCTCGTACCTGAAATAATTTTCCTCGATAGGTGAGCAATGCCCAAAGAGTGGAATTATCCTACATGGGTTACCCCACCTAAGTGCACATGTAATGCTATTAGTAACCAAATACATTCAAGAAATTTACGATCCTACTTGAATACACTACAGAAAATGGATGAGAATGTGACTCACCCCTTTCCCACTTCTCGAGCCCTCACTGAATCTCTCACGCATGCCTAAGCCAAATGTGAGAAAAATATTGTTTTCAAAACAAAAGGTTTTTGTTCTTGAGATAATACCGAAGCCAGAAAATCTATCGACAACCTCCGAGGTGAATTGCCGTAATTCTCCGAAATGGGCCATATCTTCTCTCGACGTGAACTGTTAGACAACTCTCCAAGGCAATTCTTCGGAAAATCTTCCATTGAAATTCCTCTTTCCAACCATTTTCCCTTTCATGTCATGCACTCACACCTATTGTTCTAGGGAGCCAATTCCTATGCATATGAAATGCATTATTCCATTTTCATAACAATTCATGTTAATATATTAATCATGCATATACTAAATCGAATTTATCCATTAACATCATACATGTTAATATATCAAGCATGCATATATTAACAAAAATTAACACACAACAACATGTTATTCTCTCATGGAAATAACACCAAAATTAGCTCAAATAGGCTAATAAACAATTTAAGCAATTTATTTTGAACCGCCCCAGCAACACAAATCACACCCAATATCACGTGAACAGTAAAACCCTAGGTCTCAACACTGTCCACGACCACACTAGGAATTTCTTCACTCGGTCCAAATTACCTAACCGAAACACTCCGCCATTCGTGCCTTAACAAATCCTCATCCATTAAAATGGCTCTTACCAAATAATAAACCAAGTGAGAAGACTCTACCTCCTGAGTCAATAAACTCCACAAAATCTGTTCACGCTGTAGCCCTTATAAAGATGTATAACTTCTCCTCTACTCCTACGAGAACTGACGGTCCGAATGTTCGGGGAAATCTGTGGCAGGTTTAATTTTCCCCAACCGCTCCCTCCCCCACCCCGCCCTCGCGTGACACTAGTCAAAATGGAGATGATGACGATTTTCTTTTCTTTCTTTTATTTCCCTTGCCTTTTAGTTTGACTTTAAGGGCTAATACGGCTTAATATAAGTCATTTATCTCTATCCTTCACTATTCATGCGACATGTGTCACATATATATAAGGTAAGAGGACCTTGTCACATCACATGCCTCTCACAAACTGTCACCTGGTGCCTCGAAAGACGTGAAATTACGACTGTCTCGGAATTCGACGAAATTCGACGTGGTAACTAGATTTCGCAAGACGATTCCAACGATGAAGTTTGTTTCATCATCCGAGATCTAGAAAAATTCCGGATTTTGACCGAAATTACCATTTTACCCTTTTTCAGAAAATTAGAATTTTCTCGGGTTTGACAAATCCAGCACTTTAACAAAACACAATAAGTTCTAATTCAAAATGGATATTATGAATTCACCCATCTTTGCAAAATAAATTATTTTCAACATGATGTATGGTACGGGCGTAAACCTCCCAATGGACTTGCAAACTTCTCTAGGATTTCGCAGAAATAAACGGATGGTAAGGGTGGTTGATTTCTAGTTTCACTAGGGGTCTTGTGGTGGTGATTCGAAATTGGCAAATGCTAGTTTCTAGTTTCGTGCTGTTTCTTCTTTCCCACTCGTGGGGGGTCAACATATACCACATATATGCTATTATTGGTGTAGAACAAAACTGCTTTCCAAGATGATTCATAGAATTGACTTATATAACTTTCTTAACAAACATCACTAATCCCCAAACACAAAATGCAAGTCCGATTCGTAAAGATATTGACACCGTCGCACCAAACATGTAATTTCAAACACAAAAATCCTTGAGTTTCAGGCTATTAAAGAGACATAACTAGGACAACCGAGATTATACTAAAACATATCACATGCAATTCCAAGCTTCGAGTGGCAACAGTACAAGTCTAATTTTTCCAAAGTAAAGGAGAAAGTCTAATATTCTATTAGGATAAAAATTCAAAAGCTTCCTCACCACCCAAGAAATCATGTAATGCAATCTCATGTAAGGAAAGTAATTTCAAGTTCCACATGCTCCATAATTCCAAAACACAAGGAACTTTCAAAATGAAAGCACACATGGATCCTTGACAAAAAGAGCAGACCACAAGTGAAAACATGGAGTTAAAGAAACAGTTCCAGCTCGCAAACAAATTTATAAACTGCATATTTAATAAAGTACCATATATGAAAAATAGTAAAGATCAAAAAGTTTCTCAACTGTCTCATATATAACACAGTGGTCTTCATGTTAAAAGACCACAACAATATGAACTTCCGCAATATAACTTCATTATGGATTCTCAAAACTGAATGGCAAAAGAAAAATTATTAGTGCCAATAAGAGTGCAATTCATAATTCACCTATTAATTGAAGAATAATCACCCCAGGCTTTGGCCAAAACATTCAGTTTCATCGTTTGAAAAATTTTATGAGTCAAAATTGAAGACAAAATTCATAACGCAAAATTAAGATTTAAATTACTTTAATGTTTTCTCTATTCTAGACTAAATCTATTTTTTATTGTAAGAAAATATTCCTGAGATCGTTAATTTAATCCGAACTAGCAATGGGCCTAAGGTTCTCAAAGTAGGAACCCGTAATAGCAATCAGGATTAAATTTGACTCTATATCCTTTTTTATATGTCTAACTCTCTATTTCTTTCCAATAACATGAAGAAAAAAAATAGAAGAAACCACATTCGATTACTAAATTACCTCCTCCACTTCTTTGTCGGCCAAAGATCTAAAAAACAAAAAAAATAAATAATAACTCAGATCAACTAAGCCAGAGTCTTATGAATTTTAGCCAAAGGGCAATTTTTTGTATTTACGAACCACAATATGAAAAAGCTGTTCTATAGAAAATTTTCCATCATTTTCTTGTTATTTCCCTTCTTTCTTCACGTTATCCAATATCTTCCTCTATTTCGCTCCCTTCCTTCGCCTTCTTTCTCATCAACCAAACACAAAATCGGCCATTTAACAACCAACTAAATTAAACCCCAAAACAAAAGACCAAATAATAAATGATACTTACCGTGCACAACTGTGCCTACCTCCAGAATCGATGAGCCTCCTCCAGACGAAAAATAAAAATCGACTCGCAGTCAAGGGTTTTCGAAGCTGGGCTTTCAATGTATCGGAGAATATCAGATGGCTGAATCACAAGCCATATAACCAACGAAAATGGAATAGAGAAATAGAAAGAGAAGAAGGGAAAAACGAGTATCTCATGGTGGGTGTCAAGTTTGAAGAAAGTCTTTTTTTTTTTTAAGAAATCGGCTTTACTTTTCACCTGCAAAGTGTCAAAGTGAGGAACAAATAAATACGTAACATTTAAATATTTAAATATAAAAAAAATCAAGTAACAAAATAATTATGAATTGAATATTTTCTATAGGAAATTATTTAAATACTTAGGGCCGGTTTGGCATTGATTCTTGTAACAGCGCTTTTAGCCCAAATATTTTCCATGATAGTGCTTTTATCATAAACGTTTTTATAGGTCTGTTTGACAGTGCTTCTTAGAAGTGTTTTTAGATCTAAAAACACTTTAAAGTGTTTTTATGACAAAAAAGGCATTCGGTAATGTGACGCCCCAAAACCGGGGGTCCCGTTGACAACCCGTCTACCGTGGAGATTTATGATGCTCTGCAACCCGACACCACCACGAAAATCAAAGTGTAGTCTCCTTTATATGGAGCTTCCTACCGCAAGGTACAAAACCTGTCCCAACAAGTTTACAATGACCACACCGAGTCCACATGCAAGTAAAATAATTGGCCACTTGGGCCTCTGCATCAATACTCACAAAATACATCAACTATATTACCATAGTTCAAGAGTTAATAAATCACTCTTAATTCAACATATATTAAAATGTACAATTTCTAATACATGTTATACAAAAGTCTCTACCAAAGCCACAACTCGGCTTTCTTCCAAACGCGGCCTCTAGTGAGCGTCGTCCTCCTGTACACTCCCTATACCTGAAATAGTGATCCCTCAACAGGGTGATCAAAGCCCAATAGTGATAATTTCCTACGTGGGTTACTCCCCACCTAAGTGCACATGTCATGGCAAACAATCACATCCAAGCAATTATGAACCTTACCGAACACGTCTACATGCCTAATCCCATGTCCCGAGTCCTCACCGACTCCTCACATATGCCCAAGCCAATGCGAGTAAAATATCCAAACTTTCAAAACAAAAGCTTTTTGTTCTCGATCACTTACCAATGGTGATTCTGGTGAAATATATCGTGACTACCCTCCGCGCGAATTTGTTGGATAGAATCCTCCCAAACAATTCATGGGTCCTCCTCGACATGAATTGCTGGACAATCTCCCAACACGATTCTCCGAAAAATCTTCCGTCGAAATTCCTTTCACAAACTTTTTCGTTTTTGTTTTCTTTCATGTCATGCACTCACTCCTAATATTCTAGGGTGCCCCAGTGCATATGGAATGCATTATGCCAATTCCAACAACTCATGCCAATATATATAACATGTATATACTAACATAATTAATTCACACAATTCATATTATTAAATTCACATCAATAACACCAAAATTAGCACACATGGGCTAATTAACAAATATAAGCAATTCATTTTGAATCACTCAACATCATAAAAAGCTCACACCAAATCACGCGGAACGTTGGAAAACCCCTAAGGAAACGCTCACTCGCCACACAAATAGGAATTTTCTCCACTCGATTCAAATGTTTTTGAGGATCAAATTACAAAATAAATCAAGCCTCAAAATATTCCTAACCATTTATACTGCTCCCAAATTCCAAAGTTATCAACACAGCAGAAAAGATCCCTACCTTCGAAATTTCTGTCGAACTCCACAACCTGTCCACCGCTGCAGCCTCGTCACAGAACGCCTTTGACTTCTTCGTCTGCGAACCGACGGTCCGAACGGCGAATAATCTAGAGAGAAGGCACTCTCTCTCTCTCTAGAAACTCAAACCAGCCACCCACTGCACGTTTTTGCCGATTTGTGTCTCCAAATTGAAGAAGATAACTATTTGCTCTTTTGTCTTATTGTCATTAATCTTTTCCATTAATTCCCATCTTGTCCCTTTTAAGTGACTTTTGACACATGGCTTAATCTAAGTCATTCATCTCATCCGCTCACTAATCATACAACATGTGTCACATGGGTACATGTATTAGGTGACTTTTGTCACATCACATGTCTCTCACAAGCCATTTTACGGCACCCGACACCCGGTGCCTCGAAAAACGTGAAATTCGACCGTCCTGCACTTCGACTAATTCTTGATCGCAGAGCCTAGATTTCGTGGAGACTCCATTCCAACCCGTGAGCCGTTTTGTCATCCGAGATCTAGAAAATTTTCAGATTTTTACCGAAATTACTATTTTACTCTTTTTCAGAAAATTCGAATTTTCCCGGGTTTTACATGTAATATTTTCAAAAGCGCTTTTGAAAGTTTAAAAAAACACTTAGAGTGTTTTTTAAGAAGCACTTGAAATGTGTTTTTTTAAAAAAAAAAATTAAAATTTGTTAGATATTCCTAAAATACCTATTTGCTTATCCTTAAATATCCCTTTTATTTTCCTAAAACATCTATTTATTTTATTTAAAAATACCGATAATATCATATACTTTTAAAATTCAAACAATTCAAATCTAAATATTAAAAAAAAATATCTATAATCATAAAAAAATTTATAAAATAAATATTATAATTTTGCATACACAAAATTTTGCATCTGCTTATTAATTAATTCAATTATAAATATGTTTATTCATTGATTCACTTATTTCTATAAATATTTTAAAAAATTTATAATCATAACAAAGATTTGATTTAGGTTTTATTAATATAAATGTTTGGTATGTATTTATACACTTTAATAAATTTTATTTATTTATTATGATATCCTATTTTTATAATTAAATATTAAATGTTCTTTTGGAAATTTTAATTATACAAAAAACATACCACCAAACACGTAGGTTAGTGATGGTCTGAAATCTATCCTAGATGAACCAGAGGTCTCGAGTTCGAGCCTTGGAAATGCAGCTGTGTTATGTGGTAGAGCTTTACCGCCCTTGTGGTCCACCTTGGCTCGAATGAGGATTAGTCTAGGGCACAGACGCTTTAAAGCGCGCTTCCTCATAAGAAGACTGAACGCCAGACAATTTATGGCTACAAAAAAAATGATACAAAAACGTTTTTATACATATACGACATGCTACAAAAAACTTTTGTAGAATCACTTTTTCAATTCCCATGGGCCTGTTTGGCAGTGCTTCTGACCGCTTTCTTGCACCTAAAAACATTTTAAGATTTCTATGAGATAAAAAAAAAATACATTTGATAACATTTTCAAAAGCGCTTTTGAAAGTTCAAAAAAACACTTTGAGTCTTTTTTGTTTTTGAGAAGCACTGGGAATGTGTTTTTAAAAAAAATAAAGCACTTTAAAAATTGTTTCTGGGATATTCCTAAAATACCTACTTGTTTATCCTTAAATATCGATTTATTTTATTTAAAAATTCGGATAATATCATATACTTTTAAAAATTCAAACAATTCAAATATTTTTTAAATATTTAAAAACTTATATAATCATAAAAAATATTTTATAAAAATAATTATTTTAATTTTTTATTAATACAAAATTTGCATATGTTTATTAATTAATTCAAATATTTTTATAATTGTTTATGTTTATTCATTAATTCACTTATTTCTATAAATATTTTTAAAATTTTTATAATCATAAAAATAGTTGATTTAGGTTTTATTAATATAAATTTTTATATGTATTTATATACTTTTGTAATAATTCTTTATTTATTTACAGATATCCTATTTTTATAATTAAATATTAAATTTTCTTGGTATTTTAATGATACAAAAACGTTTTATGATATGGGACATGTTAGCAAAAGATTATTATTATAAAAACGTTTATGATAAAAGTGCTATAAAAAAAAACGTTTTGACTAGAAGCCTGTGTTACAAGAAGCAGTGCCAAATTGATCTGAACATAGTCTAAAACTATGAAAGAACCTTCATGGATAGTTGATTTCGGATTTCATTGTCAAATTTCTTTTAAAAAAAGGACTGTCAAATTTTAAGATTACTAAATTCTTTAAAATGTTTCAATCTGTTTTGTAAATCAATCACTTTAGTTTATAGCTTTTGGAAATTTGTTTTTATTTTTAAAACGAGAACAAAGAAATAGGAAAAAATTGTTTGACTTTCAGTTTTTTTTCCTAAAAAACACAAAAGCATTAAATTTAAAGAATAAAAAAGAGTTTTTTAAAGAACACATAAAGGTTTTTTTTTTTGTTTTCAAAAACTATTTTATAAAGGCATAACCAAACATGCCTTAGTTTCCTCTTTCTATTTTTCTATATTTTCTTACTTACTATTTTCGCTTCTTTGATCTTCCCGAACCCTAAGAAAGCCCTCGACCGAAACCCTAACTCACTGGGAGTTTCGATCCCTTCATTTTGTTTCCTTTTCAGGTTCGTGGCCGCGAGATTCACTTGATTATTGGTTGACACAGCAGCTCGGTGAGGATCATTTATGGTTTGTTCTTCTTGTTTTATTTTCGTTGGTTGTCTATGGCTGATTCTCGCTGGCTGATGAAAAGACGAAGAAAGGGGTGGTAGAGGGAGGAGAATTTCGAGGGCTGGGCTGGCTGAAATCTGTCGATGGGAATACAACGAGAGGGCTTTTGGTCCCCGCAGACGCCCAAATCCTTGCAGTCCCGTTGACCACCGTCAACCTGCGAAATACCTACGTCTCATATCATGAGACCCATACATGAGTAAAATGGTCACATTGGCCCATACATCCATACTGACAAAAATGTATCCAACTATATTACAATAGTTTCAAGAGTTAATATACCTTTATACAAAACATATATTAAAATTTAAGAGTTAAATACAGGTTCTACAAAATAATCAATCAGCTACATATCGGCTTTCAAAAGTGCCTCATCGAAGCCGCCTTGTCGAACACTTCGTAATTCCGAAAGCGGGGATCCCACAATGGAGTGAGCAATGCCTAGTAGTGATAATCTCCTACATGGGTTACTCCCCACCTAAGTGCACATGTAATGTCACACCAAACATTCAATTCACATTCCATGCAATCCATGTTAATATACTAAGCATGCATATATTAACAAAATTCACATACTAACCATGTTATTTATTCAAAGTACAACATCAAAATTAGCTCACATGGGCTAATCAACAATTCAATTCCAATGGCTCACACACAATTATATTTCATATAATTCAAACATCATGTTAACACCTTTAATTTCATGCGTTAACATATTATTTTCCACACAATTCAGTTTCATTCATTTAAAGCAAATTTTGGCGTAAATAACACATGGACGTTGTCCAACTACAACCGACTATTTTAATGTCCCAAAATGCTGCATGGGTCAGTCCGTGGATAGCCCCCTCCTCAACCTCGGTTCCACTTCTTTGGAACCGAAATCCATGGCCATTTCCGGCCCAACAACACCCAAAATCACTATTTACACACAAACAACGCATATGGACCAATAAATACCAGAATCTGCCCCGACCGCCTAAAACAAATTCCAATTGTCAAAGATTTCGATCCCAAGTTCAGACCTACAAACGCCACTCACGACCTCACACCACCCAAACCATTAACAAGGCTCTTAAACCGAAAAATAAACCGAGTAGGAGAAGACCCCTACCTCCCGGAGTTGTTGAAACTCCACAAAACATGTACCCAAGCGTAACCCTTTCCGTGGGGAGCAACTTTGCTTCTTACCTCACCAGAAACCAACGGTCCGATCGTCAGGAAATTTAGAGAGAAGTTGGAGCCTCTCTCTCTAAAATCCCTTCCTTTCTCCAATTTTTCCCTCCTTTTTTCCCATCCAATCCAGTTGGGAGAGCTTGGGTCAAGAGGACTTGTCCTTTCATGCCACATGTCACCCTTCTATCATTGCATGATTACACCTTATCCTCTTATCCACATACTTTGATTTCCTCTACTCCGCATTTACGCTACGCACAGTCCACCCATGGCCTAAACTTGAGCTCATTGCTTACTGCATTGATGCACACATGCACCTCTGAGTCACCAAATGTGCCAAGTGTCCCGCGACTACCCTCAAGGTTCTAAAAACGCAAAATTCCAACTCGTCTCTAATTCGACGAAATTCGACGTCAGAGCCTAGATTTCTCGCGCAGGACGATTCCAACGGTGAAGTCCGTTTCATCATCCGAGATCTAGAAAAATTCCGGATTTTGACCGAAATTACCATTTTACCATTTTTCCATAAAATTAGGATTTTCTCGGGGTTTCACATTAGGGTTTCCATAAACGAACATGGGCTTTCGCGGGAGAGACAGAAGAAGGATGAATCAAAATCGTGAGGCAAATCGATGCTAGCACCCACGACGACCCGGCACTCACCGATTTTCTCGCTTCCTATTGACTACACTCCTATTGTATGAATTTTTTTTTGTCGGTTTTAAAACTAATTTCTTTTGTTCATTTTTCAATTCTTCCCCGCTTTTCATATTTTTTTTTTTTTAAGATTTCAAACGAATCAAGGAGCATTATTTAGGCAAAAGTTTTCAAAGGTCCCGATGTTCAACTGTAAGCAATTTTCCTCTATTTTATTTTCTATTGAACCTTTGTTTTATGTGTTCGTTTATTTGCCCCATTTGGTGTCTCGGAAAACCGAGGATTTTTGTTATTTTATTGTTTCTATTTTTATTTATTTTTAATTATATTAGGTATTTTTAATTTATTGTTTCCAAAATTGCTTTTTTGAAGGACTAAGCCATTGCCTAGATCACAGTTGCATTTGTTCGTGTTGTGATCAAAGAGTGATGAAAGTTCACCACTTTGTATTTTTCTCTTTCCTTAGAAACATGGCAATGGATTATGTGTCCATTGTCATGACAATTGAAAACTTGATCATAATAGTTGCTTATCCACTCATTTTAAGGCTTTTCAGAAGAATTTAAAATTCCAATTTTCTTCAAAAATTCCAATTCTTCAAAATTCCAATTTTCTAAAAATGGCAAAACAAATATTTCGTAAAAATCAAATTTTTCTAGATCTCTGATGGCTTAAAAGGACTTCACCTTTGAATCGCCTCGCGAAATCTAAATACCACGTTTAATTCGTCGACTCCGGTAGATAAATTTTAATTTGCACATTTTCGAGGCACCGGGCATCGGTGTCGCAAACCATACGTGACGCGAAAAAGTCACCTTATAACATGTACTCATGTAACACATGCTGCATGATAGAAAGATGATGAAATGGATCGCCGAGAGAGTTTCATGTCAAAATCCAAGAGAAGGGACACATAGTGAATTTCCAAACGTTTAACGATAATGGGACAAAACTCGGAATAGCGTTGTCTTCCCTTCAAAAACCAAGAAACGGGCAGACGGGCCGGAGGAGTAGACAAGTAAAGTGTGGGACTTTAGATTTTAGAGAGAGAGCACCTTCTTCTAGATTCCTAATGATCGTGACCGCCGGTTTTTGACTTCCGAGCAAGAAGGAAAGTCGTTTACGCGACAAAGTGGCTACGCGGGCACCAATTTGGTGAAGTTCCGACAACTCCAAAAGGTAGGGATCTTTTTCCTACTTTGTGTTAATCCTTGTTTAAGAATCATGTAAAATGGTTAGGAAAGTTCTCGAGGCTTGTTTTAGCTGCAAACTCGCCTCAAAAGCTGAACCGAGCGGAGAAAATTCCTATTTTAGGGTCGTGAACAAGAACCCGAGGGTTTTACTGCTCATGAAGAAAGGTGAATATTTTTGTGTGAATTTCATGGTGTTGAGTGATTCAAAATGAATTGCTTTCTCAGGTTTGTTAATTAGCCCATGTGAGCTAATTTCGTGTAATCGCTGAGAATTTACATAACATGCTTTATGTGATTTAATTATGTTAATATATGCATGTGAATATATTAACATGAATGTCGAATTGGTACCACGCATTCCATATGCAAGGGGCACCCTAGAATATTAGGAGGAGGCATGACATGAAAATGAAACAAAAACGAAAATGGTTGCGAAAGGAATTTCAATGGATGATTTTTCCGAAGAATTTGCGGTTTGAGATGGTCCAACAATTACACGTCGAGAGACCATGACTTGTTTCGGAAGGTTCTCCAACACATTCGCCTTGAAGGGTAGTCCACTTTACTAAAATTCCGGTAGTGAGTTTTCGAGAACAAAAGCTTTTGTTTGAAAAATCGTGATTTTACTCGCATCCTAGCTTGCATATGTGAGTGAGTCGGTGAGGACTCTGGGACATGGATCGGGCATGTAGACATTTGAGTAGGTTCATGAACCGCTTTAATGCGAGTGTTTTCCATGACGCAAGACTTGCTAGGTATAACTCATGTAGGAAATTATCTCATCGGGCTTTGCTCACCTTTACGAGGATCACCATTTCAGTACAAGAGCACTCTGAAGGCAAGCAGACTATTAGAGGTCGTTTGAGAAGAAAGCCGACTTTGTGGCTTTGATGTTGTCATGTAACATGTATTAAAATTCTAAGGTTTATATATGTTGAATTAAGAGAAATAAAAAAAACTTTTCAACCATGTAATATATTTGGTTGGGACATATTTTGTAGAGTATTGATGGTACTAAGTGGCCATTATTTTACTCGCATATAGACTCAGATGGTCATTGTTGATTATCGGGACAAAGTTTCAGACTCTCGTAGAGCTCCCGCACAGCTGAGACTCTCGCCTGATTTTTTGTGAATGGTGTCAATTCGACATCCACGAGTATTCCGCGGGTTGACAGGTTGTCAACAGACACCCCGGTTTTGGGGCGTCACATTTCTTTTATAACTTATTTTAAATCACCAACTTATAATCCATAGGTCTACTCTATATTTATAAGTTTTTTGAACTCTTATATTTGGAAATTTCGCATATCAATTCAACATTATAGTATCATGTAATGCTCCATTATTTTGAATTTACTTCAGTAGATTCACATTCATGGGCTGCTTTTCCAGGAAACAGAAAATGAGATTTGTCTTATTTCACTGGATACAAGTTTTAGTGACATCTCATTTACCACAAAAGTTTTAATGATTATTGAGAGAGTTCAGATAATGCTGCAGCCAATGTTTTGCTCCATAATCATGTTTACTTGATATTGTACATGTGGCGTAAACAATGTAGACTAAAAAATTGTCATGAAATTCAGGAAGTAGGAGTTGTGCTTTCACCTACTTTTCCACTTAATTTGATTTACTTTGGGAAAAATTTGAGACATATGCATGCAAAATTTATTTGCTAAGTCAGGATTTGCTATTTCTTTTCTTCTCTTTTTCCTAATGTCCCTCTATTTTGGTCAATATGCATCCCGTCTTTTTCCACTTGAAACTTTCATATAAGTAAATGAATTAAGTTGTAGGTTGCTCAAATTTCTATTACCACTAAAAAATTTTGATTAATAGAATTCTTATTAGGAATCTTTGATAACTTCATAATGAAATATTTTGTTGTATTCGTTTGTTAATATTGTGTTATCATTTTGTTTTCAACCGAAAGACTTAGACACTACCATATTCTTTGAAATAAAAAAAACGGAGTGCAATTTGTAATTATTTTCTTAGGTGTAAGTAAGAAGTTTACAATTCAATGAGTAAAAGGAAATTAGTGAGTTATAATCTGCTTTAGAGGATGATGATTTTTGTAAAACAAAATTAGACTTCCTTGATATTTGTCATGTCAAATTGGATTAATTCTTCCCTTGTTTTGCGTAATTAGATTAGCGCTTGTCGCTATCTCGAAGTTTGCTGCGTAGGTTACCGCGTATGCACTCGCAAAGTATGTTTCTTAATTCTAGTTTTTTTTTTTTTTTTTGATACGGATGTGTCTAAATTCTAGTTATGCTTGTGTGATGTAATTTAAGGCTTTTCTATTGTATGGAACTATGTTCATGTAACGCCCCGCCCTAAGTACAGAGACTGATGCAGAACTGCAGGCCGCATATGTACACCAAGGGCTTCCTGCATCATTCGAAAGGTCATAAGAAGATTGGAAGTTTGTTTTTAAGGATGAAATTATAAAGTTTTCAAAAGTAATATGGCACTTTTTGCAATTAAGGAAAGTAGGTGAAAGTACAAATTATGGAATTTCAAAAGAATAATAATAATAATAAATTTCGTATCGGTTCAGAAGTTAGAATTTCAGATCTCTGGATGATCGAAACTGGATCGGCTTCCATTAAATTCGTCTCAAGGAATCTAGTGACCTGCAGTGTTTCTCACACCTCGAGACAAATATTTACGAATTTCTCGTGGCATTAAATCAAGAAGGACTGCGACCAAGATTTTTACGAAAATCTCAAGTCGAAATTGCTTTGAAGTAAAGCTCATTTAAATAATCGAATCGAAAAAGAAATAAAATTTTTCGATAGAAACAATCATTTATAATATAAGGTGTATCTAAATAATAATAATATAATAATAATTTTAAAAAAAACATAAAAATCAAATAAAAGGAAAAGCAACATGAGAGTGATACGTAGAACGAGACTTTAGAGGGAGATATTTTATTTTTTTCTTCTCTTTTATTTTTCTCAGATTTAATAAATCTATTAGATTTTTATCAAAGGTATGCAGAAGCGACTACGCTGGGACGAGAGTTACAGATTAACCAATATCTTAGCTTCGCCAAATTTCAAGGGGTATAAATTTTCCTACGTTATTTCGAGCCTAGCAGTTATGTAATTATTTGAAATTTTCAGAGCCCGTGAAAGGTCAGAATTTCAAATTCCAAAAATTTTTGATTGAGTTTGGGGAATTTTTAGAATTTTTGGGACTATTTTCGGATGCCCAAGCTAAATTTCGGACTGTTTAATAATGTTAAATTTTAAGGATTTTATTCAGACATCCTGACATAATTTTCAAAATGTTTTTGGGTATGACTCTATGGAAAGTCCCTTCACTTAGAATCAGCCATATGCCCGTGGAATGGTATTTTGGGGCCTACATTTTCTCGAAAAATTTTAATTGTAGCACCAAGTGTTCAAATTGCTTGGTCATGGCCGACGTAAGTGTATCTAATACATCGAATCGGTAATAGCAGAGGCGGAGAAATCGGCGAAATAAAGGCCACTATTGTAAAGGAAGAGTGTTTCAACTTATTTTTCAAATACTAGTGTATTATTATAAACCTGTTTATTAATCGGTATTTAATGGTTTTCTATTGTGAACCATATTTTAAAGCAAGCAAGCAATTATTTTAAGCAAGCAATGGTTTGATTTCTGTGAACCATATGAAAAAGCAAACAAGTAATGGTTTTGATGTATTCAACCACTACTTTTTAAAAGCAAGCAAGAAAAGTATTTTCTAAAACAGCCTAACGAAACTTCTAGTTTTAAGCAAGCATAATGGGAATAGGTGTTCCGCACGCGGCGCCGTGGTGTTAGGACATCATTTCACATGGTATTTTAGATTTGCCTAGCCTAAGAACTGGGCTTCATGCATCATGGCATTTAAAGGAGACCGTGGCACGATCGGAGAGCAGGTTAGCTACCCAGATTATGGTGATGTAGACCAAGGTCATTCCACCATATTTACCCGAAAAAGGGGAATTGAGCCAAGGCTCTTCCACCTAGGTGATATGGACCCAGGTCCTTTCCACCGGCACGGTCAGCTTCCAAGCCCGCGGTTTACTAGGGTACAGCAAGCAAGTAAGGTCTCCAGTGGTTGATCTTGATTTATAAGCATTTTACATAGTTTTAAAATCAACCACTGGTAAGCAAGCAAGCATTTTATGAAAAGTTTTTAGAAACTTTTAAAGCAAGCGGTTGAGCCCAGGCTCCCATGTTTATAAAAAGTTTTATAAACTTTTAAAGCAAGCGGTTGAGCTCAGGCTCCCGTGTTTATAAAAAGTTTTATAAACTTTTAAAGCAAAGTAAAGCAAGCAAGCAAGCAAGAGGTCTATGAAAAGTTTTATAAACTTTTAAAGCAAAGTAAAGCAAGCAAGCAAGAAGTTTATGAAAAGTTTTAGAAACTTTTAAAGCAAAGCAAAGCGAAGCAAGCAAGCAAGTATGGAAAGTTTTAGAAACTTTGAAGCAAGTAACAAGCAAGGTTTCGAAATGTTCGACATACCCCACCCCTTCCAATAAGGCGTGCCGGGCCACCGCTTACAAATCCTCTCGCCGTTACCTCTAACGACTAGGAAACTCCGGTGGAAGCCGGTCGACAGTTTGCTAAAACCTCGTATAAAAATTTTTCTTTATTTATAACTCAGATTTGATAAAAATCTAGCAATGAAAAACCTCACAAAGATGACGGCCGCTTATAGTAAAATTCCAACCTCGCATACATCCACGTTATACTTTATCCAAATATGGCAACCAAGATCCTAAACACATTTTCACAACACTAAACTATGTACATACATATGTCTCCATTATACATATTCAAAGTCTTTCCTTACATAATATTCTAATTACGTAAAGACTTGTACAATGTCGTGACAAACTCTATTGTGCTCCGCCTCACAGACTCCGCACTTGGAAAATAGTTTTAAAAATGGAAAATAATGAGCTAAACGAGCTCAGTGAGGGTATGCTTTGATAAAATGTTTGGCTTTTCTGGAAAACATCTCAAAAATGTAAAACTCTCTTTTACTAATATTTTCCGTAGTTTTTACTTGCTTTGCTTGCTTAAAAGTTTCAAAACTTTTCCTGCATTTGCTTGCTTGCTTTACTTCAAGGCTTTCTTAAAAGTTTATAAAACTCTTATTGTTTATTTGCTTAGAAGTTTATAAAACTTCTCAAAATTTCTCTTGCTTGCTTGCTTTATCTTGCTTGAAAAGTTTCTTAAAACCTTTCACAAACCTTTTGCTTAAAAGGCTTTTAAAAACTTTTTATAAATACGGGAACCTGGGCTCAACCGCATGCTTTGAAAATAAAACGGGAGCCTGGGCTCAACCGTTTGCTTTAAAATCCCACGGGAGCCTGAGCTCAACCGATCGTTTTGAAATCTAAACGGAGCCCGCTCAACCGCTTGCCTTAAAACTCTACTAAGCCTGGCGACCGGTGGAACCAATGGTTGGATTTTTCAAAACCGTATATCATGCTCATAAACATCAACCATCGGGGCCTATTTTTGCTTGTTGTACCCTAGTGAACACGGAGCTCCGCGCACGATCAGGCGGTGGAAGGACCTCGTCCGCATCACCTTTTTCCTGCGTCATGGTGGAATTGACCGTGGTCGCCATCACCATAATTTAGCATCATAACCCATATACTCCCGTACGCTACCTACCCTTAAATGGCAGGCTGATGGCACCCAAGTCGGCCGAAACTGCAAAACTACAACGCATGTATGAGATTCTAACACCACCGCACGCATTTTAATACCGACCGTTTGAATACTTAGAACTAGGAAGGGCCGTTTCAATTATTCTTTTGCTTGCTTGCTTGCTTGAAAAATGGTTTTACAACTCGAAACCATTTGCTTGCTTGCTTGAAAAATGGTTTACAATTCAAAAACCATTTACTTGCTTGCTTGCTTGAAAAATGGTTTACAATTCCAAAACCATTTACTTACTTTGAAGGATCCCGACCCGGATTAACCTCATGAAACCGAGGGGATTCTCCCTGACTCAATGGATATAGAAACCTTTTCCTTAAAATTACCAACAAAATCCATGGAGGGAACCCTTTTTTCAATCCTAACATATCTTTAGAAAATAACTGGCTTAAGTGGTAAAATTTTTTTTTATATTCTTTCTTTTCAAATGCTTAGGATTTTTCAGAAAATTTGGCCGAGTTTCCTCTCGTTTTGACTTTTCCTAAATTTACAAAACTCCGCAAAACATTTAAAACACTTCAAACTCTTTTCATCCTCAACTTCTCAACTTGCCATAGGACTCTTCGTCCACAACCCAATCAAACACAATATATACATATATACATTTATTCATCAATCCTCAAAACATTTGACACTTCTTCAAATCCATGCATTTGTTTTTATCATGATTGCCGGACTTAAGCCACCGCCTACGCAATTTCTCGTCCACCGAGGATCAAAGCCCACGAAGCCTTTTCAATTTTATTATACATATAAATAACAAAATATTCAACATAAAAACAAATATGCAAAATTATATATACAATGAAATCAATAAATGGGCCGTTTCATCAATGGCTCGACTCACGCACAGAGGGTACTACGCACAAGACTCCTCGTCTTGGTCCTAAAATGTTTTTGAAATATATGGAAAGAATGAGCTAAAGGAGCTCAAAGGAGGTACATTTTCATTAAAATAACATTCTTTCGTGATATACCAAAATAATACATACTTATCCAATTAAAATCCATTTATACCTTTAAACATTTATGCCTTAAACTTTCTTTCAATAAATACTTATACCATTAAAATCAATTTATACTTTGAAACATTTATGCCTTAAACTTTCTTCAATAAATACTATACCATTAAAATCAATTTAAGCTTTGAAACATTTATGCCTTAAACTTTCTTTCAATAAATACTTATACCATTAAAATCAATTTATGCTTTGAAACATTTATGCCTTAAACTTTCTTTTCAAAGTAATACATACTTATACATTAAAAATCCATTTATGCCTTAAACATTTATGCAGTAAACTTTCTTTCTTTATTTCTTCTTTTTCGACGGGAACCTGTGGAATAAACACACGAACGCTGCATCGACGGTGAGGGACAACACATTCCAAATATAACCACTACGCTATGGAGAAACTCAACGCGCATAGGGTTCCGCCATAGCACCCTATATCACGTGTAAGGATATTACTCTAGACACCTAATTCCCTCCCCGCTTAGTAAACTTATAACTTTACCCTAAATCCTTACACGCTTTGGGCGCACCCGCCGATATATCAGTCATAATAAATATATGGGGTTAGGTAAATCCATCACAAACACTTCTTCAAAATATATTTATAAATACATTTAAATCCTTTACTTTATCATTTAAACACATATGCATTCTTTTACACATTTTTAAGCTTATAATATCTTAACATATGCATACATATTTACATTACACATATAAATATATATATTGGATGCAAGATAAAACATTTCTATATGCCTTAACCTTTACATAAACATTTATATTAAACTTTCAGATTAACATTAAAACCATTCACTTTTAAAAACTCAATTTTCAAAATATCATTTTCACTCACAGTTCACCGCTCAATCCCGCTTGCTTCCCCGCTGAAGCCTCGCCCTGGTCCGATAGTCCTTTTCACCTTTTCCAATAACACGCAATTACACATTAACCATAATTACTTAATCCACCATATACACTCATTCCTATATTCCTCTAGGAATCTAATTTATTTATAAATTGGAATCAATCCAATCGGATCATCCAAACTAAAGTTATGGCATTTTCATGCCAACTAGTCATTTTACCGATTTTTCTAGTGACAGTTTGTATTACTCATTTTTCCGGGGTCTTGACTTCATATTTTGACACTATGTCCTTATACTCATTTAAAGCTAAGGTGCTAAGGGTTCTATTCCAACTGAATCACTCCAATTCGATAATCAAGCTCAAGTTACTATCTAAAACAACCCGGACTACCAGGTGTTTCAAAGCTGGAACCAGAATTTGGCTTGCACATGGCCCCACTTTGAGTGAATTTTTAGGCCACTTAGGATCAGAATTTGGAGATTCCTATTCTTTAAGTTTTGTTCTCCTTGAAGTCTATTTTACGTAGCCACTTGAATCACTCAAATCGGATAAGAAATGAGGAAGTTATGGCCAAAATACAAAAACTGGTCGAAACTGGGAAAACCAGAACAGGTTGTACCGGTACAAGTTGGCCAAAAATGACCAGAATGCAAAATGTACCGGTACAAGTTCAACTTGTACCGGTACAAGTCTCCGAAAAGTGCCCAGAATGTGTGTTTTTCCCACTTTTGATGCCAATTCACTCCATACAACTTCTATAATTCATAATACCTCAACAACCTACTTGGAATTCATCTAAAAACAATTCCACAACACTTAAATTGGTGCTATGGAACTTCAAAACACAAAACCTTAGGTGAAAATCCAAGAACACTACCTAAGGTCCACCAATTTCTAAACATCATGTAATTCTGATGATTCCAAGTTTCTTTACATCAATCAGTTTTACTCTCATAACCCCAACAAATCAAAGGTTTGTGTGACCTTTCCACAAACCCTAGACCAAAGGAGAAACAATCTACAGAAATTACACCAGTGCCCTAGACATCAAAAGACATTTGATTCAAAGACAAACATACCTTAATCTTGGACTTCTCCTCCTTCTTCTTCCTTCTCTTCCTCTTGGCTCTCCCTCTTCCAAACCGTGGAGCTCTAGCTCTTTGGAGACCAAATCAAGTTTGGCTCTTATTTTCCCATTTTTAATATTTTAACATTTCCTTTAATTACCAATAGCCCTCAACTTCTAATATTGAATTAACTTTGTACTCTTCTTGGCCCATCTCTAATTTGATTTCCAAAATTTTTCATATCCTTTTGCTTAATGACCATTATACCCTTATGCTCATACCACCCTCTCCGGTTTCCATAAATTATCATTTCCTATTTTAGTCACCAAAATACTACTATATGACATTTAGTGCTCTTATACACCCCTACAGTGTCATGTACTGTACACTCTCTCGGGATGGGGTGTTACAAAATCCTCCCTCCTTAGGAACATTTCGTCCTCGAAATGAATAACTAACTCCAAAAGTAAGGAAAGGAAAATACCTCATCCGGAAAATAAGTGAGGGTACTGATGGCGCATCTGGGCCTCTGGCTCCCAAGTAGCTGCTTCCCTCTCATGATTCTTCCATAAGACTTTAACTAATGGAATCACCTTAGTCCTCAACACATGTTCCTTGCGATCTACAATCTGCACAGGCGTCTCCTCATAAGTCAAATTCTCCTTTAATTGCACTGGTTGCTCTCTCAATACATGTGAAGGATCTGGGATATATTTCCTCAACATCGACACATGGAATGTATCATGAATCCTTGATAATTCTGGGGGTAACTTCAACTTATAATCTACCGGTCCTACTTTTGCTCATAATCTCATAAGGTCCAATATACCTCGGACTAAGCTTGCCTCGTTTCCCAAATCTCAACACACCTTTCCAAGTGAAATCTTCAAAAAGACTTGGTCACCTATCTCGAACTGTAAGTCTCTACGACGGTTGTCCGCATAACTTTTCTGTCGGTTTTGTGAAATTTTCAATCTATCCCTTATAACCTTGACCTTATCACAAGTCACTTGAACAATTTCCGGACCTACTAATTTCCTTTCACCTACCTCGTCCCAACAGACTAGAGTCTCATGCCCGGTCCATAAAGAGCCTCATATGGCCATACCAATACCGGCCTCGATAACTCGTTAGTATGCAAACTCCTCGTAGACGGGTGTCCCACTCTCTAAACTCCATAACACATGCACTAAGCATATCCTCTAAAGTCCGATAGTCCTCTCAACGGCCATCCGTCTATGGATGAAAAGTCAGATCGGCGCGCTTAATCCAAGGGCATTCTCAGAACCTGACCAAAATCGTGAGGCAAACCTAGGATTTCGTCAACAATGGAAATTACTAAAACTACCCGACCTCTCATTTCCATTTTGGTCGACTATGCACAAACCATATTCTATTTTATTCTTCCATTTTCTTCACTCTAATTACTCCCATTTAATGCCTTATACCTAAATTTCACTATCTCGCTGATCCCGAATCAAGTTCTCTAATCCCGTCTATCACTACAAAGACATACCGAAATGTGGCTAACAATGCCCGACCGTCATTCCAAATTTCACACCCAAGGACCCTCGCTCTATGAGTCGAGGAAGATGCACGGCCCTCACGCATGAGAACTCATGGGTCTTCTACTAAGAGCACCGCTACCACGCTCGCTTCCATGATGATATTCAATGGTACATTCATAATCCTCGACCGCTCAATCCATCTCCTTCTCATGCGTTCGGCCTTCGCTGCAAATAGATACCGCAAGCTCTATGATCCGTGAAAAACCCACGGTACTCCATATAAATAATGCCCCATATCCGCAAGGGCAAATACTACACCGCTAGCTCAAGGTCATGCGTAGATAATTCACCATGCTTCTTCATTGCTAGAAGCACAAGTGCAATCACTCATTCCGCATTAATACATAACATATACCATGCCTAGGGGCATCACAATACACTGCAAAGCCATCCTGCCCTAATGGAAATGTGAGTACTAGAGCTAGGATCAATCTCCTAGCCATCACAATACACTTATTATTATTATTATTATTATTATTATTATTATTATTATTATTATTATTATTATTATTATGATAAATATGTCTAAGCCTTTCATATTATGCTCTAAATAAAATCAATATTTACGAAGATAAATGTGTAACACCCCTGGGTCTCCGAGAGAGTCTACAAGACATGATACCGTAGGGGGGCGATAAGAGTACCATGTCACACTATAGTATTTGGAGACTAAAGTAGGAAATGATAAATTATGGAAACCGATTTTGTATGAGGATAAGGGTAAAATTGTCATTAGCAAAAAGGATATGGAAATTAGAGATGGGCCATAGTAGAAATAGTAAAAGTTACAATTGCAAAATTAAAGTGTTGAGGGCTATTTGCAATTAAAGGAAATGCTAAAATATAAAAATGGGAAAAATAAAACCAAAATGTCATTTTGGTCTCCAAAAGGTTAGGGTTCACGATTTGGAGAAAAGAAGGAGAGAGCCAAGAGGAGGAAGAGAAGGAAGAAGAAGGAAGAGGAGAAGAAGATCAAGGTATGAAATCCTTATTTTTGGGTTTTTGATTTGAATCCTAAGGTTTTTGGTATGGAGATTAGATTCTCCTTTGGACTAAGTGTTGTGCAAAGAGCACATAACCTTTTGAATTGTTAAGAGGAGTGTAAACCCCAATTGATGTAAAAGAAACATGGAATCATCAAATTATGTGGTTTGATAAAGAATTGGTGGACCTTAGGTAGTGTTCTTGGATTTTCACCTAAGGTTTTGTGTTTTGAGGTTCCAAAGCACCAATTCAAATGTTATGGAGTTGTTTTTAGATGAATTCCAAGTTGGTTTTTGAGGTATTATGAATTATAGAAGTTGTATGGGGTGAATTACATCAAAGTGGGAAAAATAACAAAATATGGGCAAAATATGGAAGGTGTACTGGTAAATGAACAGTAGTGTACCGGTACACCCCATCAGAAGCAAAAGTGTACCTAAGACACATTAGGTTGTACCTGGTACACCCCAGTTTCAGTTTCCGGCTGACCAATTTTTATTTCTACATAACTTGCTCATTTCTTATCCGATTTAAGATTCAAGGAAAATTAAAATAGACTTCAAGGAGAACCAAACCTAAAGAAATAGGCATCGTCAAATTCTACCCTAAGGGCCCAAAATTTCACTCCAAAGTGGGTCATGTGCAAGAAAAAATTCTGATTCCAGCTTTGGACATAGAGTAGTCCGTTGTTTCTGACGTGAATCCTGAGTTTCGTGTTCGAATTGGGTGATTCCAGCTAATAACCCCAAGACTCAAATTTTTAAAAGAAAGATAAAGAGTGTGACTAATTCTAGAATTACAAGGTTATGCGATTAATATGTGCGTCGTATCTGTTTGAGTTGTAGGTTAAAAGTAAAGTGATAAGTGGAACCTGCTGCTAAAGGCAGCAAAGAGGAGTGCTCTAAACTCATTTTTCCAAATACTAGTGTATTATTATTATTATTATTACAAATTGTTTACATCGTATTTCATGGTTTTGAGTTCAAAACCATTTTCAAGAAGCAAGCAATGAATTAGAGCAAGCAAATGGTTTCGAAGTTAAACCATTTTTTGAAAAGAAAGCATTGGTTTTAAATTAAACCATAATTACAAATGAGCAAATGGTTTTGAATGATTAAACCATTTTCCAAGCAAGCAAGTAAGTCAATGGTTTTTGAATTGTAAACCATTTTTCAAGCAAGCAAGCAAATAAGCAAGTAAGCAAATGGTTTTGAATAATTAAACCATTTTTCAAGCAAGCAAGCAAGAAAATGGTTTTAAATTGTAAAAACATTTTTCAAAGAGCAAGCAAGCAAGCAAAAGAAAATTTGTGAAAACAAGGCCTTCCCTAGTTTTAAGCAAGCAAACCGTCGAGTATTCGCACGTGCACGGTGGTGTTAGGATTTCACATGCATTGTAGCTTTGCCCGGTCGGCAAACTTAGGACATACATTATGCATTTAAAGGAGGCAGTGACACGTCACGAATTATATAAGGTTATGAGCTCTAACTAAATTATGGTGATGGCGACCACGAGTCAATTCCACCATATTCATCGGAAAAAGGTGATGCGAGACCGAAAGTCCTTCCAAACACCGGTTGAGCCACAGGTCAGTGTTCACTAGGGTATGATAAGCAAAAAATAGGCCTCGGTGGTTAGTGTTTTACAAGCATGATATACGAGTTTGAAAAATCAACCATTGGTTCCGGTCGCCCGGGCTTAGGAGAGTTTTAAAGCAACGGTTGAGCCAGGGCTCCTTTGAGATTTCAAAGCGATCGGTTGAACTGACTCAGTGTGATTTTATTTTCAAAGCATGCGGTTGAGCCCCGAACTCCGTTTTTATGAAAAAGTTTGAGAAACTTTTAAACAAAAGGTTTGTGAGAAAGGTTTAAAGGACTTTTCAAGCAAGATAAAGCAAGCAAGAGAAATTGTGAGAAGTTTTATAAACTTCTAAGCAAGCAACAATAAGAGTTTTATACGCTTTTTAGAAAGGCAAACAAGCAGAAAGAAAGTATTAAAGTTTTATAAACTTTTAAAAACAAGCGAGTATAAAAGCAGCGACAAGAAAAGTTTTAGAAACTTTCAAAGCAAGCAAAGCAAAGGTATAGCTTAAAATATATTGTAAAAGAGAGTTTTACATTTTTTAAATGTTTTTAGGAAAAAGCAAAGCGTTTATAAAGTATACACTCATGAGCTGAGTTTAGCTCATTATTTTGTATTTAAAAACTATTTTCACGATCACAGTGCACCTTGAGCGGCGAACCTGATAGATTAGTCGACATCGGTATAAGTGCGTATTAATAATATTTTGTAAGAACATACTTTGAGAATTGTATAATGGGACATATGTATGTACATAGTTAGTTGTGAGAATGTGTTGGTATCTTTGGTTGCCATGTTTGGATATATGGATTTAAGTAAATTGGATGTATCTGAGTTGGAATTAGACTATGTGCGGTAGGTAAATGCTATGAAGTTTTCGCATTCTTGAATTTTACCAAATCTAAGTTATAAATAAAAGAAAAATTTTTATAGGAGGTTTAAGCAGCGATACGGCAGCTTCACCGGGGATTTCTGGTCTTTAAAAGGTAGCAGTGGGGATTTTACGTGGGTGGCGAAACTGCGCCGTCATTTGGAAGGGGGTGGTGGTGTGTCAATAAACATAATTATGGGTCCACTACTCTTCCACAATCATTCCTTTTTTACTGTTTTTTGACCGAATGACATTCGGGAAGACAGAGCCCGGCATCTCTGTTAATCCACTTGGGCCAAACGGCGGGGGTATCTCTTACCTTCACTTAGTGGGGACACGCTTCAAATGTTACCGGCCACGATACTAATTCGTTTCCTACTTTAGGGCGTAGGCAGTAAACAAAGAATTCTAATGAATTTAATGGACTAATAATGATAAATATTTTTTTTTTTTTTTTAAGATAATATACCATTTATTTATTCATAATACTAAGGCTTAGATAAAATCTAGCGACATTACAAACTTAAAATTTAGGAAGAAAGAAATAGGAAATCAAACTTCTGATCTTAATTTCTGTGATAGTTCTTCCCTGCATTATCTTACATAAAAAAGAGAAAGCTAAGATTTTTTCGAACTACTCTTTCCTCACACTTCTTACATATTTATAGCTAATCTCGGACTTGAAATCCGGAATTCATTCTAGCAAGAGAATCTTGAATAGTGCTGGTATTCAAAAACCATGGGCTGAAAACCAGGGGCGGTGATAATCTGTGGATGCTTTCTTTTTGTCAAATCTTCTTTTAATCTTGTCGGAAGATTGTCAAATCTTTATCTTCTTTTGCTTTTAATCTTGTCGGGGGAGAATCTTTTTGATCATATCATTGCTTTTGTTGGTCATCAATCTCTTTCTTCTTTAATCGGTTTTGTCCATCCTTGCCGACGAAAACGTTGTGGATAATATTCTTCAGACAGCTTCCTATCCACGTAATCAAGAGCATACTGGGAGGATGATAGTTCCACGGCAATCAGATCTATTTTCTTTATTAAAAATCGTTTCTTTGAGTCGGGAGTGGCCTACTTGATCAGTAGAAATCATAATCGATCCCAATCTTTCAGGTTTGCCGTAACTCCTGAATGGCCTTTTTAGGGCACTTTCCATTTGTCGTTTTACGACAATCAAACCAAGCCTCTTCGATAATAAACATTATCTTCTATAAAGGGTTTATAAATCTTTTTGGTATTAGAAATCATGTTCCGTTCTTGGATCACTTTTCGCATACGAATAAAGTGCTGGCTTAGGAAATCTTTGTTCATTTCAAAATCGGGACTAACCTTTGAAAAATCAAGTGCTAAGGTATCATCAATCTTTATGAGTGAATTATTGGCGAAATTATCTTGAACGCCTTCACGAATCCAACCCGGTAATCTTGCGATCTCCTGAAAATCGGGTGTGGTAAGGTAGTTGGTAGCAATGCTACCGAAATCATACCAATCACGAATCTCTTCTGGATTTGATCCTTGTAGGAAAAAGATCCTAGGATAAATTCGGTTATCCACTTGATCATATGTTGGTATCTAGGTATCTGATTTTTCCATTGTTTTACGAATGGGTTTAAATCTCTTTTCTTGGGAATTTCTCTTTTTTCAAGATGAGCTTTGATTTTGTCTGGGGTCGTAAAGAAATGTTTTGAGAGGATTCGCCCTTTTCAAAATTCTTTTTATTCAAATCTTCTTTGATATCCATTCTTGACAAATCAATGCTTCCCTTGATGAATTTGTTAAAATAGTCTCGCGAGTGGGTCTTTTACGAGTTTTCCGTCGTTGATAAAACTTTTAACATCTTTTTTAGCCTTTTCCAAAGTTCTTTTGGTTTCTACCAAGCGGTCTACAGAATCTGCTAAAATCATAATTTGGTCAAAAATCTTGGACATTTCAGTTAAATTTTCTATAGCCTCGTCAATCTTTGGTGTTTCCTCCATCTCTGGTTAGGAAATCTGCAGTAACATTTTTATGAGAACGAATTATATCAATGTAATATGTCGAACAATATATGCGCCATCTAATCAATCTTTATATTAGGGTTTTGATGGTAAATTATTTTTATAAAAGCCTTAACTTGAGTATTATACATTCTAAATAAGAATTTTTTTAGGTAATAAAAATATGAAAGTACCTTTAATCCTTTATGGTACTTGAAATTCTTTTCATTTATATGATATCTTTCTTCGTAGGAGAAAATGTTCCAGAAGTATACCTGCATAATTCTTCATTATTATTTTGAATCCTTTTTAATACTGCAGCCCACGTGCTTTCAGATGAATCAGTTTCAAGTATCAAATCATCATTATCAAGTGGAAGTTTTAACTTAGGTAGGTTAATACATTGAGATGTTATGAATTTAACTTGTTCTTCATGTTCTTTAGTAAACACAAATTTATTCTTTTCACTTGTCAATTTTCTTAATGGTTTTCTTAGATCAGCAAGGTTTTTAATAAATCCTTCGGCATAATTTAATATTCCTAAAAATCTTTGAAGTTGTTTTCTATCATTAAGTTTCTCAGGAAAATCCTTAATTTTTTCTAGAATATGATTAATAGATATTCATCTGAATCTATCATTAATCTAAAAATTCAATCTTTGTTCTCGATTATGGATTTCTTTTTGGATAATCAATACCATGTGTTTTACGCCGTCTATAAAAGTATCTAAGTGCTTTAAATGTTGTTCCTTTGTTTTTGATGATAAGCATATCATCAGCATAAGCAATAATGAAATCATAATCTCTAAATATATTATCCATCTTTCTCTGAAAAATCTGAGGGGCATTTTTTAATCCAAAGGGTAGTACATTCCATTCATAGTGTCCTTGGGGAGTACTAAATGCAGTTAAGGGTTTTGATTCCTCGGTCATCTTGATCTGATAAAATCCTGATTTGCAATGGAATTTCGAATGCCAATTACAATTTCTGGTTTTGTGAATTAATGTTTCTTTGTTTGGTAGGAAATAGCCATCGATTGTAGTATCGATAAAATTGTTTACCAGTGCTCTTCATACGGGCTTTATTCCTATTAATCTCATTGTTTCTAACCATAAAAATTTGGACTACTATGGGCTTTTTTGAAGGCCTTATCAGATTTAAATCACACAATTCTTTTAATTGAATCTGGAATTCTTTTATGTCTAACTCATTATGTCTCATAGGTTTTACCCTAATAATCTTATCGGGGTCTTTTAATTCGAGGTTATAAATCCATGTTTTCTGTAAATTGCAAAGGATTTTCAACATAGAGATTCAAGTCATTTTATGCGGGAACAAAATCAAGGCTTTTCAATAATCTAGATTCTAATTTGAGTAAAGGGGTAGAAAAATCAGTTTTTGGTAAAGGTAATGGAATAGGATAATCACCACGGAAACTATGAGGATGAAAGAATGGGAAAGTTTGCGACATAAGCATGTTTAATCGTGGAATTATTAATCCAGTAGTTCTGAGGAGTTTTGAGGCAGAGAACATAGGAAATATTATTTGAATAATAACTTTAAAAAGTTGAAGGAAATTATTTCCAAGTAAAATATCACAACCAGTATTATGAAAATAAAGAAGCGGTAATTTGACAAGATATTTACTAATCAAGTTTCGAGGATGTTTGATGCCTTTGGTAAGGATAATGTTTTGATTTGAAATATCTTTTCCTTCTATTGCAAGTAAATCGGTATGGTATTCTTCAGGAAAACGAGGCTAGTTTAGAAAGGCCAGTGCACGATCGGAATCTATATAAGCGTAAGGTTCAGCTTTATAATCAGGATAGGTTAATCCAATCAAAATATATATTGAGAAGGGACTAGTCATTTAGGTATAATAATCTGGTTTTGGTTAATTGTAATCATTAAGTCTTCAGATGTAATTTGCCAAGGTTTGCATTTTTCAAGGAAAGTCATTCCTAACATAATGCTAATTGTATCATTTTTTCCTTCATCTTCAACCATTAATGGTAATTTAATCTCTTGATTATTTAATCGAATTATTACATTACAAAATTTTGTTACGCAAAACTTTTCACCATTAAAGTTTATATAAGTAATCTGTTCATCTATAAATCGTTTAAGTCTAACATGAAGGTTAAACTTTTTGATATGTAACTAGAAGAGGCTCCTGTATCAATCAAGATATCAATCTTTTGCCAGTCATGGCCATCAAAATATTCTCCCTTGATTTTGTAGTTAGTAATCTTTTTAGTTTGTTCAAGTGTTTTAAATGTTATCCTAGGATGAATTAAATCATTTGTAAGTGTTAAACTAGAGCAGATGTAATTAGAATCTAAATATTTAGGCTTGTCACCTATATCAAGTAAAAAATCATCTTTAAGACTAATACTAGACGTTTCTGGTGGATAGACACGTCCAATGTCATGAAATAACAGTGGCAAATCTATATAATCCTTTTGAGCAAAATACTCAATATGATGTGTATTTGATAATGCATACGCAATTTTAAAGGTTATAGAGTAAGGTTTGTTGCCTTCTCTCATAAAATCTTGTCTCTTAAAATCCTGAATCAAACTTAAAGTTCTATCAAAATCATATCGTAAGATTATAAAAATTTTATTTTGGTAAATATTACAAGTGAATTTTGGTACTTAAGATTTCCTCTGAAAATTCCTAAAATCGCTTCTTTTTTGTTTATAATCCTATTATCTAATAATGCTAAATCTATTAGAGTATCAATACCTTCCCTAAATGTTGCACTTATAATCATTTGTATAGATCCTATACAAATCCATCTGTCTTGCCCGAACCAGTCCCGTTGACTACGTCGGCCGCGGAAACACTCGTGAATGTGGTGACGGGCATTTCTCCACGAATCGGGCGAGTCTCCTTTGGCGTAGGGAGCTCTGCCCAAATACAAAACACTGCATATATCTATCCCAAACGATTGCAATATATCCAATATCAATATATCCCGATCACTGAGTAATACGGCCACTTGGGCCTGGCTTGATACTCATAATACATGCGCTATGAATCATTTATATACCAAATAATTCTGAAGTTACAATATTTTCACTCTTTATACAATACATATATTAAATTAGACATTTCAATACATGTATATATTATCAACCAAAGCCACAAGCCAGGCTTTCTTAATCCTCAATCCACACAGAGACGAGCGAGTCCCTACGCACGCTCCTGTACGTAAAATAATATCCCTCGGCGGGAGTGAGCTAATGCTCGATAGTGGAATCGCCACAAGTGAAGTACACTCTCCCTCACCCCAAGTACAGTGCAATGTTCCAAAATAAACATACATTCAAGCAAATTCGTAGTCTTGCTTGAATGTGCATGCCTATCCACAATGTGACGATCCAGGGGAGTCGGTTGACTGCGTCAGCTCTCGGAGAGCACTCGTGAATGTCGGGTGACTAGGCATTTCTCACAGAAAAATCGGGCGAAGTCTCCTTTGTACGAGAGCTCTACCCCGAATCTGAACTTTGCATAAACATCCCCAAGCAGTCAATATAACAATTTATGATTTAAAGCGGCCACTTGGGCCCATAAACAATATTTTCGATACATACGCTATGAATCAACTATATACGATAGTTACAAGAGTTAATATGTTTTTACTCTTATAATACATACGATTAAACTTAACAAGTTCTAATACATGTATACATCAAAACCTGACGGCTTTCTTCTAATCACTCGGTCTCTAAGATGGCGAGTCCCCTCATACGCTCCACATTACCCGTATAATATCCTCAGCGGGGTGAGCTAATGCTCGATAGTGGAATCGCCCTAAGTGGGCTACTCACCACTAAGTGCGGTCTGATGTTCCAATGAAAACACACATTCGAGCAAATGCGTGATCCACTGGCAGATCTGCATGACCGAGCTCGGATCCAGGAGTCCTCATAGGCTACATCCCATAAATCGCTAAGCCTCGTATGAAAATTATTATTTCGTTTGTTTGTTTGTTTGTGGACAACCCTCCGATGTGTATATATCAGTTGGGCGCTCTGACGATTGGAAATATATTATTTGTTTAATGGTTACCCTCAGATGAATATCAATTGGGCCGCTCAGGCGATTGATATATTATTTGTTTATGGACTACCCTCGGAGTGAATATCAATTGGCCGGCTCCGACGATTGATATTTTTTTAATTTGGACTACCCTCCGATAGTGTGTATTTTTTAGACAGCCCTCCCCCAGAACCCGTTTTCTCTAGACTCATCTCATGCACTCCTCTATGGTCTAGGGTGTTCAGTGCACATGAATGCATGTATGCCAATTCAAATACGATCTATTCATATGTAAATATATATAAACATGCATATATTTACAAAAATTCAATTCACACAATCATGTCATGTAAATTCTCATTTCATACATCAAAATTAGCTCACTTGGGCTAATGGTAAACCACGAGCAATTTAATTTAAATCCTTTCGACCCGAGCCACGTATTTTCCACGAATATATTTTGGGAACCTTTGTTTAGGAATAGTGAAACCCTCGGTTACTATTCCCGAAAATTCACAATTCATCGGTTCACCTTGTGAACCCGCATTTCACGGCCATTCCCGGCCCAATTTCAATCAAAGCATGATTTATTTCAATATTTCCAAACTTAGAAAACCCGTCAGCGAAGTGGCGATCCGCAGGCTGCACGATGGTTGTTCAAAAATTCACATCGATTGATCCCGAGTTTGGGACGATCAGGCGGCCCCTCACGTACTCACTCGACTCGACGATGCGTATAGTACCCAAAGCGGGGAATAAAGCGCCGTGGGAGAAACCACTTACCTCTCGAGTTTGTTAGCTCTGGCAGGAGTCCGCAGCGTGGGCTCTCACGCGTAGGCGGCTTTCAGCTCGCTCGAAGCCAATTCTAGCGGTCGGTTGCGGTTTTCTAGAGAGGTCCTTCTCTCTTAAAAATCGCCATTTCCATCTCCTGCGGCCTCGGACCTTTTCTATTTCACGTTTGTTTCCTTTTGCTTTTCATTTGAGAAGACCATTGTAGCAGCTTGTCCTTTAATTCATTAATTCCATTTAATTGATTAATTTTCTTCTTTCACCAGTTTTGACATTCGGCACTATCTCGGTCATCCATTTTCATCATTTCTCTACTCATACCAATTATGGCACATGAGTACGTGTTATATGTGACTTTCGTCGCATCGAAAATCATTTTACGGTACCCTGAAGCGCAATGCCTCGGCGATGTCAACTCACATTGTCTCGAATTCTATGAGATTTACGTACCAACTAGATTTTTCGAGACGATTCCAACGGTGAAATCCGTTTCGTCATCTGAGCTTTAGAGAATAAATTCCGTAATTTTTTAACCGAAGTTACAATTTTATAATCGAAATTACGATTTTGCCCTTTTTCAAAAATTGGAATTTCTCGGGTCTTACATTCTCCCCTCCTTAAAAGGAATTTCGTCCCAAAATTCAGGACAATCACAATCACTCACATGCATATGCAACGTGCACTCTACCATGCATGTAAACTAGTCATTTAAATCTTAAGCATTAAACTCGTGCCTTCATCCACTAAACAAGAAGGGATAGGTAGCGCGTCGTGTCCTCGCGCTCCCGTTGACTCCTCCACTCCATGGTGCGCCATAGCACTCTCACTAGCCTCACGGTCTTGCCATGAAACACGATCCACGGTATCAACAATGCTGCTTGGTCCCTCCTCGAAGGTCTCATCAGTGTCAACCTCAATCTGTCCTCAATCCACCCGTATTTGGATCTAGAGTATACTTAGGAGCATGGAGCGTGAAAACCTCGTGGACACGACATCTTTGGGGCGGTAATGCTAACCGATACGCAGCGATTGCCTAATCTCTCGGTATCTGAAGGGTCCAATGAACCTCGCGATATCTTCCCAGCTTCTGCAGAACTTTGACCTCCTCTCTTAGGCATCACCTTGAAGACGTGATCTGACCTCGGGTCTCTAGGGTCGATGTCGCACATCAGCATGGCTCTTCTTGGCTCCGGAGAGTTTGTGAGAAGATGTTATTAAGTATCAAGTTCACCTTCTCGGAGGTGTCTCTAATCAATCGCGGGACCCATTGATGAAGCTCTCTCCCACCTCGGTCGACCACAGTGGTGACTGCTGTGGCCTCATCTGAGTGCCTCATCACGGTGCCATCTGTATACTCTCACGATAATTTTTTGTTGTAGGCGGCGAATTCCACTAAGAGCGAATGCTCCTCCCAAGCGCCTTATGATCAGACGCATGCTCGTAGCATGTCCTCTAATACAGTATAGTCCTCTCAATTTGACCATCACGTACGAGGGTGGAGGCATTATACTCATAGTGGCCAGGTAATGCCCGTGCCTTTTGGAAACTCTTGAGTGCGCCAGTAAACCTCGGATCTCTATCGACACTGGATACTTTGTACTCCATGTAGCCGGACTATCTCGAATGTACAGCGGTGGAGGAATCTCTCAGGGGCGAAGGTCATCCCACTTGCGGCTAGAAAATGTCACCCGACTTGGTGAGTAGGTCCACTTTATCACCCGTCTCGCGTCATCTTCTTTACGCGTCACGTGGCGAGTGGGTCCTGAAGTCCATCGTGACGATGCTCCCACTTCACTTTCGGCCACCTCCGATGGTACGAGTAGCCTTGGCGGCTTGCGGTGCTTTCGACCTTAACTGTGACATGTGAGACATCGTCGAACAAAGTCCCCCTCGCGTGTCTCTTCAAGCCCACTCCCGATAGTAATGGCTGACTGAAAGATCACGGTACATCAGCGTGCCACACGGATCTTACGGCAAATCGAGGAAGCGGAGTAAACTCGCGAGAATCTCCTCTCTCAAATCGGTCAAATGGGAACCTGCAGGTCCCTATATTGAAGACTACCATACGCTGAGCGGTCCTCGTCGCCGTCACTGTGGCGCCGGATGCGGTGGATTTGCCTCCTCTCCATCTTACGCGAGACTCTGTCACTGCGCTCAGCGAGAGGCAGGTGTAGCCACTAAACTCCCCAGTACCACGAGTGCGCTCCGTGCGTAGCCCCCAGGCGCGTCCCTTGTCTCGCATCCGCCACTCGAAGCTATGCATGACGCTCCTCGTGACTCCGTGAGTGCATCGGCGCGTTCTTCAGGGATGGTAATGCAAGTAAAGTCGTAATCTTTCAAGACTCCATCCATCTGCGTTCTGCATATTGGGTCCGTAGTGAAAATATACTTGGACTTTGTAGTGCAGGTACACCTGAACTCCTCGTAGTATAAGTAGTGGGCGCCCAGAATCTTGAGGCGAAGACTACGGCCGTGACTCCATGGTGTGTGGGGTAACAATTACGCTCGTGATTCTGGTAGTGAGAACCATGAAAGCTCTTACCCTCCGGTGCATCAAAACACATCCCAATCCGACCTCGAGGCATCCATGATTTGTGTGTAGCCTGTCCCCTGTCGAGACTATCGAATGGGAGGTGAAGTAAGTCTCTTGACTCTGGAATGCCTCTCGCGTCGGTCATCAGCAGACCTTGACCTCCTTCGGTCGGCCCCCAGTCATGGTGCTACCAATCGGGAGAAATCCTCGATGAATCTCATGTGCGGCCAATCCCGAAACTCGTATCTGAGGTGACTTGGTCTCCCGACCCCGTCACTGGCCTCGACCTTACGGTCGCGGCATGCACGATGCGACGTGGATGTCGCCGTCTCACCTCGATGGCGAAACTTGCACTTGCGAACTTGGCGTCACGGTGATGGTCTCTCGACAATGTAACACGATCCTCAAGTGATGCTCGTAACCACACTATGATTGGGAGTAGATCGAAATGTCATCCACGAAGACTACGACAAATGATCACAAATAAGGGTTGGAATATCCTATGCATGAGATCTATGAATACGTGGCGGCATTCGTGTCAGAAGGGCATCACCTTAAACTCATAGTGCCCATACTTGGCGTCTACTTATTTGTCTTAAGGATGTCTGTGCTCCCTAACTCTCAGCGCGATGGTAACGGTGCGAAAATTACATCTTAGAAGTAGACTCACTCTCTCAGCGATCAAACAAATCGTCGATCCTCGGTAATGAATTAAGATTCTTGATAAGTAACCGGTTTTAAGCTGTCGGTAATCAATGCACGATCGAGAAGGATCTTGTCCTTCTTCTTCGCCACGGAACCGGGCGCCCCCGTGGTGAAGTGCTCGATGCGTCGCCCCCTTGTCAATAGCTCACATGCTTGGACTCACAGGTTCTACTTGACTCGGCCCGGTCTTGAAATCTATCTTAGTCATGAGATGGGTGAAGTACCCGGGGTGTGGCTTCGTCTGAAGTCTCTTTTACCCTCTGCATTGGAGGTGAACAAGGTATTATCTGGAAAACATCCACTCGCATACTACTCGAGGTAGATCTAAGTAGGTCTCTCCTCGTCCTCCCGAGTGGGCTCGCTAAATGACAGCTATTGTCACGACACTGGATTCATCTATCTTTGTGCGGGGCAAAATGTCATGCTTGTCTCCAGAAATACCACCACACAGTGCCGTCTGCGTGTGGCGGTAACCCTCTGCGCTCTGTCGTGCGACCTTGTAAAGTGTCGACTGATCCATCCCACTAGGATGACATCGAGACTCGACATGTCCATGATCCTCGGGTCCATTTGTAAGTAGAGTCCGAGATCTCGGCTCGCAACCTCATATCATCCACCCCATTCTGCTTTTTGTCCTGAGGGAGAGACTTTACGTGCAAGGCTCCTTGAGGTCTCGACCTCACAAGCTTGACTCTTTCTATGGTCGGGGTTGTCCCGGCCTTCATGGAATCCGTATCTTGTGGCGAATCCTACAATCGAGTAGAATAGATGAAATTGATCCGTTCTCAGATCTCTAACCTTGGCGGTTGTACGTAATCATCGATGTCGGGCTAGCTGTGAGCAGTCACGTAATCCATCACGATCATCGCCTGCTTGGCTCCCAGGAACTCTTGAGCCTTCGCAATCCCCAGAAAGTACACCGTGAGCAGGCTCACGAAGCTACGCCCCATGTCATCGCCTCACAGGTCTCAGGGTCCTTGCCTATTTCCACCATACTTGGGCCTCACCCTCTAGCTGGAACGTAGCTAGTCTAATCTGGGTCGCGTCAGAGGTAATCTCAGCAGCCTCTAACACCTTCTCGATCTGCGTAGACGATGGTGCGCCACCATCGGATCTCCTCCCCTGTAAATGTCGGAGGATGGTGCGCTCCCAAATCTCTAGGGATTTCGGACCTCCACGGTGACTACCGGCTATGCTAGCATGTGCGATGCGACCGTGCAGTTTTCTGACCTCGGTAAAAACTGCGATCAAACCTTGATAGTGCTGACCCGGGTACCAGTGGACGCCCTCGTCTCGTCCTTAGCCTAGCCATCTATACGGTTCAATGGCAAATTAAATCTCGATACGGTATCTACAAGGCATAAACATAGCCACAGAGACAGCCCAATCATACACATAAATCAGTGTATACACATTGTCCTTGCATTTTACAAATGTCTGAGACAATCGATTTGCATTTAAAATATTATTTTTATCAACAAAAATTTTATTGTCGAAAATTTCATTTTTGAAAATTTTATTTTTTCGAAAATTTTGTCTATTTTTATTTGATTTTTTTTTCAAAAATATTTTTTTTTTTTCAAAAAAATTTTCCCCAAAATTGACTCGTGAACAAGATCGAGTCAAACTGGTCAAAATAGCCGAGGCAATGAGTACTGTCATTGCCGAACAAAGACGCCCAAAGCCGCGCCTAGGCTCACAAGGTGGCAAGGCTACCGTCTCCCGTGTCGTGTCACAAGACCCCCGCACCCAAATTCCCAACTACATAGTTACTCAAATGGGCACTCCATTCCTCTGGTGTTTCCCAATTTTTTTTTTTTTCATTTCCCCTTAGTTCCAAATTTACTAGAAAATTTTTTGAAAAATACATGTTCGTGATTTTCTTATTTTCACACTAAATAAATTTATAAAAATTTATTTTCTTCCATTTTCTTCAATTTTACAACTCAGAAACCTAGAAAATTATTCACTCTCATCCAATAAATTTATGAAGTTTATTTTCTTCGTTTCTTTTCCAGTTTTGTACACTGTACAACTCAAAATATTTTTCTAAAATATTTTCTATCACATCCATGGGCTAATCACCAAGCACACATACAATCTCAACACATGAAACATGTCATGCACACCAAACACACAATAATTCACCGAATCACACAAAGCACACCAACACACGTGCATGTAGTGTCCTAGTTTTGTCCCGTGGTTTTCCTAGGTAATCTCATACCTACACTCGACATCGAACCACACCTAGTGGTGATGGATACCCCCTAACTCAGCCCCTAGGCATTCGTGATACCCAAGCTCTGACATTGCCGTGACACCCCGACCCCGGGGTCCGCTGACCACCACAACCCGCTGAAACACTTCATGAATGCTCTGGGTGACCCGACATTTCTCACGAAAATCTGGGCAGAGTCTCCTTTGTACGGGGAGCTCTACCCAAATACGTAACCTTACATAAACCCGTCCCAAAATACCCAATATAACAATTTACATTTAAAACTGCCACTGGGCTCATGCAAACAATACTCAATATATGTTACGCTAACTATGAATCCAACTATATACCCAATAGTTACAAGAGTTAATATGTTTTTACTTTATACAATACATACATTAAACTTAATGCTCCTAATACATAAAGGCATCAAAGCTACAACCTCGGGTTTCTTTCTAATCCCCATTCCTGTGGACGAGCCGTCCCCGCACACTCCCCCCGTACCGTATAATATCCTTGACGGTGAGCTAACGCCAGTGAATCCCTAAGTGGGCTACTCACCACCTATGCGCAATGTTCCAATGAAAACACACATTCACAAAATGCATGATCCTACTTGAATGTCTACATGACCAACTCTGCATCCCCGAGTCCTCACCGACTCCATCACACTCGCCAAGCCTCGTATGAAAATTATTATTTCATCTGGCTTGTCTTGCTTCGTGGACAACCTCCGATGTGTATATATCAATCGGGCTACCCGACGATTGATATATTATTTGTTTGTAGACTACTCCTCCGATGAATATCAATTGGGCCGCCTCCGACGATCGGGATATATTATTTGTTTTGTGATCTACCTCCGATGAATATCAATTGGCCCGCTCCGACGATTGATATTTTTAATTGACTACTCTCCGATAATTAATATTTAGACAACCCTCCGAACCGCTTTTCTCTAGACTTCACCCCATGCACTCACTCCTATACCCTAGTGGTGTTCTGGAAGGTACATGGAATGCATGTATGCCACCCCAATACGTTTAATTCATATGTAAATATATAAACATGCATATATTTACAAAAATTCAATTCACACAATCACGCCATGTAAATTCTCATTTCATACATCAAAATTACTACTACATCGATCAAACACGAGCAATTTAATTTAAATCACTGACCAAACATGAAGAGCCACAAAATATATTTTCGAACATCGTTTTTAATGTTGAAACCCTCGGTTACTATTCCTAAAAAATTCACACTAATTCCAAGCTCACCCCGTGGAACCAAAGATTTCACGACCATTCCCTACCAATTTCAATCAAAGCGCTGATTTATTTCATTGCTTCCAAACTTAGAAAAACCCATCGCCGTGGCGTCACTACCGCACCAATGGTGGCTTGTTCAAAATCTGCATCAATCTCTGGCCCTGCCTGGATCGATCGCACGGCCCTCACTCGCCTCACCCACCTCAAACATCTCGTAAAGTACTTAAAATGATGAATAAAAACGAGAGCAGGAGAAACCCCTACCTCTCGCAGTTTGTCAAAACTCAAAATGTGAGTCCACGAGACCTCTCCGTAGAAAGCAGCCTTTCCCTTCTCGCTCCGACGAATTCTAACTAGCCTTCTGATTGTTTAGATTCTGTAGAGAAGGAGGTCCTTCTCTCTCTTAAAAATCGCCATTTCCCGTCTCCTGCAGCTACTGGACCTTTTCTATTTCACGTTTTTTTCCTTTTGCTTTTCATTTGAGAAGACCATTGTAGCAGCTTGTCCTTTAATTCATTAATTCCATTTAATTACCACTTTTCTTCTTTCACCGCTGCATTCCCACTATCTCGCCATCCATTTTCATCATTTCTCTACTCATACCACTTATGGCACATGAATACGTGTTATATGTGACTTTCGTCGCATCGAAAATCATTTTACGGTACCCGAAACGCGATTCCTCGAAAAACATGCCAACTCCGACTGTCTCGGAATTCTACGAAATTTTAAGTGCCAACTATATTTTTCGAGACGATTCCAACGGTGAAATCTTTTTCTTCATCCGAGCTCTAGAGAATAAATTCCGGAATTTTTTAACCGAAGTTACAATTTTATAATCGAAATTACGATTTTGCCCTTTTTCCAAAATTGGAATTTCTCGGGTCTTACAATCCCCATGTCTCGAGTCCTCGCTGTAATCCCTCACACTCGCTAATCCATGTATGAGAAAATAATCATTTTCAAAACAAAACCTATTTGTTCTTGAAAATATACTACCGAAATATTCAGAAAATACGACTGTTCCTCCGAGGCGACTGGGTCGGGTGAGCTTCCGAAACGCCTCATGGTCCTCATCCGAAATGATCCGTCAGCTCCATCTCCCAACCCACCTCCCATCATCCCGTGAAATTTCAGAACACATGTCCGTTTACAAAAACCATGTCATGCACTCACACCTAACTTCTAGGGTTACTCAGTTGCATATGAAATGCATTGTGATGCCATTTCAATAACTCGATATAACACATGCAAATATATCACCATACATATATTTACAAAAACAATCAATTCACACAATCATGTCATGTGAATCTCATTTTATCACATCAAAATTACTCACGTGGGCTAATGATCAAACACGAGCACCGGGATTTGAATTACTCAACCAACACATTATTTCACAAAATTATTTCGAGAACACTGCTAGAATAAAGAAAACCGCTTGCCATTATTCTTAAAATCATTAAATCATCGGCTCACTTTGTGAACTGCAAGATTTCACGCCATTCCCGACCTTTTTCAGTATCAAGCACATTTTAATGCATAATTTCACACAAGCAAATTACTCAAATTTCGACTGTCACTGACACAAAAATTCTAAAAAATTTCCAATAATTCGTCCCAAGTTTTCGATCGACGACGGCCCCTCACTTCGCCTCATTCAGCCTCCAACATCGACAAAGTACTTAGCATGAATAAACCTAAGTAGGAGAAACCCTACGTGAGACCTTTCGAAAATCCTAATTTTCCAAAATGGTACTCTCAGTCAAAATCGACTTTCTGCATCCTGATGACGAAACTGACCACCGTTGGAATCGCCTCGCGAAATCTAGCTACCGTACGCGAATTTCTGACCCGAGACGAACACGCTGAGGCACGAGGAGGCCGGACACTGCACTTTACAGCGCACGCTGCGCGCCACGTGTCAAGCAAATGGGAGAGTCAACATCGAGCTGGGCGGGCTCCTATGTGACACATTAAGATCACGCCATTGGGAGGGAAATCTCAAGTGGTCGGATAAGAGGATATTAAGGTGTAATCATCTCAACCAATAGAAAATTGACATGTGGTATCGAGGAGGACTCTTCTCATTCCAATCTCGACCAAAGGGGGTTGAGAGAGGAGCAAAGAGAGAAGTGAGAGAAAGAGAAAATCTATGAGGGAGAGATTTTGCAGAGAGAGTGTCTACCTTCTCTCTAAATTCCGACGATCTGATCGTCTGGCTTCCACGGCGCAGTTAAGCAAGTCGCTCCCACCAAGAAAGACTACGCCAGGTACTTGGGCCGTGAGTTTCACCAACCCTAAAATGCAGAGGCTTTTTCTCCTACTACATTGCTTAAGTAATTTCAGAATTCGACAGAGGATTTGTTGAGGCCCTGATGGTCGTGGATTTCAGCTCCAAAAGATTTTAATTTGAAACACTAACAAATCCTCGAAATGCTGCTCGGACATCTACTCCGGCCGTTTCGTTGATTGGTAGATGCAAGTTGTTATTTCCATGAGAGAATATCGAGTGTGATTTCATAAGGGCTCCAAGATGGATCGCGCAGCCTTAGCCCATGGAGCTAATCTTATGTTGTTATTGTTGTAAATTGAATAACATGATTTATAATTATCGCGTTAATATATGTACGAAAGTGGATATATTAGCATGTGCTGAATGCCTGCGGTGCCATTGCATCAGACAAATGAGTAATCCATAGGAAATTCCACTACTAGCTTACCTCACCGCCGTGAATCTCCTTTCGTGCACTAAGACGTACTTGGGATTTGGACGCATCCGGCCTTGCAGAGGGCAAGAAAAATGGCCAAGTCACCCCATTCAGATTTTGTAAAATTTCGGGCAAGAGATCAGCTTTGTGTAAATTGTATTAAAACAATTGTACAAATTCTTTTGTATAAATTTAAATTTGTGGTCAGAGAGGTGCGGGCCCCATCTGCTTTTTAGATATGTATTATCCCATGACATGGCATAATAGATTCAGCGGTCGACCTGCAATGAACTGACAACCCTAGCTTCATGCCACACACTCCACCCCCCCAGGCCTGAGGAAACCCCCAACTGCACCCAAGCGAAGCCCTCCGCAGACAGAAAGCAGCCTTCCTCGCCCTAAGACTCAGCCACTACCTGATCGCATTTCGCAGAGAGAAGGTCATTCTCTCTAAATTCCTCCCATTTTTACGTTTCCGCATCTCCTCGGTTTTTTTCTAATTCCCCGCTTTGCTATGTAGATAAACATCAGTCATATTTCGGTCTTTTATGACTTAAATGTTCCATTAATACCCAAGGTGTCCCTCTTTCCCAAAGTGATATTTCTAGACTCATCTCTACGTCCATTTTCATCATTTATCTACTGCGCCACTCTGCTATGGCACATGAGTACGGTTATACGTGATTTTCGTCGCATCGGGTGAATCGCTTACTGGCGACCAATCCATGATGCCCTCGAAAAACGTAAATCTCGACCGTCTCGTGACCGACGAAATTTTTATGTGCTAGCTAGATTTCGCGACGATTCCAACGATGAAACTGCTTCACATCAAAGATCTAGAGAATAAATTTCGATTTTAACAAAATTACACCGTAACCCGAATCCCTTATGAACCAGGACGCATGCTCGCAGCAGATGTCCTTTTAACACTGGGGATAAATCCTTCTCAGACTGACCATCTGTCCGAGGGGTGGAAAGTCAGACTCATAGTCACCAGCAATAGCCTGGAAACTCTTCCAAAAGCAAGGCCAGAACCCGGTCCCTCCTATCCGACACTACGGATACCCGGTAATCACATGCACCCAGGACCATCTCCCAAACGCATAACTCGACAAAATCTCTCAAACGAAGGTCATCCGCACGGCCAGAAAATGTGCCTCACCAGCCGCCCACTATCACCCATACCGCTGTTTAAGTGCCGTGTCCCCGCGCGCTGGTCACAAAGTCCATCGTGGACGCGTCCCACTTCCACCCAGCCACCTCCTAATGGCCGGGCAGCTGTCAAGCCTTGCTCAGCCTTAATCGGCCGACACGTAGACATCGGGTTTAACAAGGTCCCTACGTGTCTCTTCATCCCCACTCCAATAAGATCGGGGCGACGGCGATCCCGCATGATCTTCAGCCACCCGATGCACTGGCAAATCGAGAGCAAAGTGAAACTCCCCCGAGAATCTCCCTCTTCAACCGGACAACCTGGGGAACCACCACCCACCCTCTATATCAAGACTCACATCTACGTGAACGGTCCAAATTCTCGTCACCAGACCGATCGTGGCTCTGGCCCCGATGGACACTCATCTCTACATCCCGCCACCGGGACTCAATCACCGCTCAAAGACTCGTAGCCACCCAAACTCCCCAAGGCACCCCGAGTCCGCTCGTCGCACTATAGCCCAACCGTCCCACGCCCGGAAAGCATCCACCACACTCGAGAAGCTATACTAGCTAACGCTCCTCGTGGACTTCCGACCAGTGCATCGCCCACCACATTCGGGCTCTACCGACAATGCAAAGTGAAGTCATAATCCTCTAGGAACTCCATCCATCTGTGTTGCCTCATATTGAGGTCTCTCTGCTTGAAAATATACCTCATACTTTTATAGTCTGAGTACACCTCGAACTCCTCGCCATGGGTGAGTGGCAATCTCAAAGGCGAAGACTACTACGCCTAACTCCCATGTCGTGGGTAATTCTGCTCGTGATTCTTCAACTGACGAGAACCATAAGCTACTACTCCCGGACTGCATCAAAACACATCCTAATCCGGCCCTCGAGGCACAATACATCAGGTACCCTCCGTCCCCCGGTCCTGACTATCAAGATAGGTACGCGGTTCCTCTAACTCCTTAATGCCTCATTCGCTGATCCAACCCAAATTTCATCTCCTTCCGTCAACTTAGCTCATAGGTCGCTTATCCCGGGAGAAATTCTCAATGAATTCCCGTATTGTATTCTTAACCAATCCCAAGAACCTACGATTCGAAGACTGACTTCGCCCTAACTCATCACCGCCACGACCTTCTCCGGGTCGACCGGACACTCCCGGAGGCCGACACCACGCACCCTAAAATCTCACCCTCGCAGCCGAACTCGCACTTATCAACTTCATGGCACCGATGGTCTCTCAACAACCTGAACATCCTCAAGTGATACCATGCTCCCACTGGATCGGGAGATCAAGATGTCATCCACGGAAGACCACGGCTAAACTGATCTAAATGTGGTCGAATATCCGGCGCATGATCCATGAATGTTTCGCCGTGATCATTAACTGGCGGGTATCACCGTAAACTCAAAGTGCCCATAACGCGTCCCAACGCCTGCCTTAGATATCTGCCTCCTAATTTCGCGTTGATGGCGGTAAATCCAAGCAAAGGTCTATCTTTGAGTAGACTCGCGCTCCTCTCAACTGATCAAACAAAACCGCTAATCCTCTGTGAATGGGTACCCCATCTTCATCGTAACTCGCTCAACTATCGATAGTCAATGCACGGGCCGAAGGGTCTTGTCCTTCTTCTTCGCAAATGTAACCTGGAGCGCTCTACGGTGAAGTGTCTTGGCCTTAACGCAACCCCTTGTCCAATAGCTCCGTGAATCGACTCGAGTTCCCGTAACTCAACTTATGCCATCCCATGAAGTGAGTCATGAGACGGTGAAGTACTGTGGTGTAACTCAACACCTAAGTCTACATCCCATATGCAGAGGTAGTCCTGTGTAGCCTATCCGGGAAAACACATCCACGTACAAACCACTCGGGAGGGTGGATTCCAACTGGTCTCACCTCGTCTTGTAAGGCTCGCTAGCCAACTCCGCTTAACTCGGTCCCCACACTGGACTCGTATAATCGTCTCGGGGCAACATATCATGCTTATCCCCGAATACCACACGAGTACCCGTCCTCGCGTAAAGCAGATCTCCTCCTACGCTCACAATCGATAACGACCCTGTAAGCTATATCAGCCAATCCATCCATAGGATGACATCGAACTCTGACATGTCCATGATCCTCAAGTCTACTGTGAGAAGAGTCCCCGAGATCTCCAACTCGCAACCTCGGCATATCATCATTATTCTCGCCCTAATCCCTAGGGGAGAACTCACATACAAAGGCTCCTTTAAGGTCTCAACCTCTAAGCCCAACTCTCTTTCTATGGTCAGGGTTGTCCCAACTGTAAGACCCGAGAAATTCCAATTTCTGGAAAAATGGCAAAATCGTCATTTCGGTTACAAAATTGTAATTTCGGTTAAAAATCCAGAATTTATTCTCTGATCTCTGATGACAAAACTGATTTCACCGGGCTGAATCGCCTCACGAAATCTAGCCAGCACGTAAAATTTCGACCAGATAGTCCGACCACGCTTCTCGAGGCATCGCGGCCAGGGTGTCGGGAAACGATTTTCGATGCGATGAAAGTCACATATGACACCTATTCATGTGCCATAAGTGGTATGAGTAGAGAAATGATGAAAATAGACTACGGATAGTGCCAAAATGTCAAAACTGGAAAGCAATGAATATAGTTCAGCTATTTTAATTCGTTTAAATTTGAGAATAATGCCAAAAAGGAATAGTGCCGTCAATCTCACAAAAGGAAGCAAAAACGGAATATGCAAGAGGAACCAGTAGCCAAACAAAAAATTGGATTTTTAGAGAGAACCTCAAGCCTCTCTCTAAAATATCTGGCATCCTAATTGTCAAGGCCTTCTATAAGAAGAAGAACCGTCTACGGAGAGGGCTTCGCTGGTAATCTGGATTTAGGAGTTTCCTCAAACTCCGAGAGGTGGGTTTCTCCTACTTCGGCCTTAGCCCCGCTTTAAGACTCTACAATGCTTGAGTCGAATGAGGCCGTTAGGTTGCTTGACTCTGGCCCCAAACTCGGGGACCGAATTAATATGAATTTTTGAAATCTCATTGTGACAGCTCGTGATCGACTCACGGCTGGTCCGTAGCAAATTGTGTTTTTCCATGATAAATCATGTATTGATTGAACAGGCCGAAATGGTCGGAAATGCTGCTCATAAGGTGAACCGATGATTTGTAGATTCATCAGAATAGTAAACGAGGGTTTCACTATTCCCGAAACAGTGTTCTCAAAATATATTTTTGTGAAAATATGTGTTTGGTCGAGTGATTTAAATTAAATTGCTCGTGTTTTATCATTAGCCCAAGTGAGCTAATTTTGATGTATGAAATGAAAATTTACATGACATGATTGTGCTTAATTGATTATTTGTAAATATATGCATGTTTATATATTTACATGTGAATTGGGATCAGATTGAATCAGCATATTACGTATTCCATATGCAATCGGAACAATCTTAGACTATAGAGGAGTGCATGAGATGAGTCTGTGAGAAACTGTTCGGAGGGTTGTCTAAAAATATTAATTATCTGAGGGTAAGAATTAAAAATATCACCGTCGAGCGCCAATTGATATTCATCTGAGGGTAGTCCACAAACAAATAATATATCAATCGTCTGAGCGCCCAATTGATATTCATCAAGGGTGGTCCACAACAAATAATATAATAACCGCCTGAGCTACCTAACTGATATATATACACACTCCAGGGTTGTCCACAAACAAAAACAAAATAATAATTTCATACGAGGCTTAGGCGAAAAGACAGCCTACGAGGACTCAAAGATCCGAGTCGGGTCATGTAGACATTCAAGCAGATCATCCATTCGCTTGAATATGTGTTTTCATTGAACATTGCACCGCACTTAGGTGGAGAGTAGCCCACTTACGCTGATTCCACTACTGAGCATTAGCTCACCCTGTCGAGGGATATTATATTTTACAGTAATGTGGAGCGTACAGGGGACGCACTGCCCTAGAGACTGAGGTCAGGAAGAAAGCCTAAGTGTCGGTGGGCTTTGATGATTGTATACATGTATTAGAATTCTTAATTTTAATATATGTGTTCTATAAAAGAGAATTGATTAACCCTTTTGAAACTATTGGATATAGTTGTCAGACATGATTATATAGTTATCGTCCCAAGTGGTCGTTTTACTCTGTCATGATTATATCTGGACCGTTTAGGGGATGTATACGCAGTATTGTATCAGTGTAGCTCCCCGTACAAAGGAGACTCGCCTCGATTTTCGTGAAATCACTGGTCACCCGACATTCACGAGCATTCCGCTGGTCAGACGGTAGCCAACTGACTCGGTTCGAGGCGTCACACCAACCATAATCCAGTAAGCATCTCAGAGGGCGATAATTACAATCCTCGGCCCGACCGGATAATCCACCCATTCTCAAATCTCCTAACTCGGGGCTGCCTCAGGGCCATGTAATCATCAACACGGCTAGCTCGTGAACCTAGTCACATAATCCACTACAGCTACCGCTTCAAATGAGGAACTCTTGAAAGTCTCACTTGGAAAGATTTCACTCCATGAACAAACAAACTCGCCATGTCATCGCGCTCTAGTCTCTAGGAGGTCCTTGCCCATTTCCACCATACTGGGCTCCTCACCTCTGAACTGAACGCAATTAGTCTAATCCGGTCAAGGCCAGAGGTAATCTCCATACCTCTAACACTTTCTCGACCAGATGAATCCGCGGTCCCGTCACCATCGACTTCCCTCCCGTGAATGCCTGGAGGGTGGTGCGCCCAAATCTCCTGAGCTAGGACCTCCCCGCACTCTACCTCATGGCGGCGAGCCTATGCGGAGCAGCTCCACGCAACACCTACAAACCCTCAAGAAAGGCCCGCCGATCAAACACGGCGGCCGGTCAAATGTCGGTGCCCACCAAATACCCTCGACGCCCTCTCTACGCCCCGCCCTCTACTAGTCATCTACACAATTAATATGGCAAGCAAATCTCAATACAAAAGATTCTAAGGCATAAACACACCCGAGACACTAATCATACACGTACATCAAGGATATTGATGATCGTCTTCTAGATTTATTGTGTAATGCAAGGCAATCAATTATGCATTTAAAACAAATTTTTTTTTCAACAAAAATTTTATTTTCGAAAATTTCATTTTTGAAAATTTTATTTTTCGAAAATTTTGTCTAATTTTATTTGATTTTTTTTCGAAAAAATTTTCCCCAAAAATTGACTCAGAACAAGATCGGGAATTTAAATCAATGTAAAACAGCCGAGGCACTGAGCGCATGCCTCCTGGCCAAGCCTGCCAAAGACGCCTGTGCCGCGGTGATATCAAGGCGCAGGCCCGTGCCGAGCACTTCAACGCCCCGTACACGCCGCGCGCCGCTATCAAGGCAGGCCTCGCCGCGCGTCGCCGCAGCCGCGCCGTTTCTTTCCCACTGCCGCCCCGGGCGGTTGGGCTCTCGCCGCCATACGCTTCAAGGTCGCTCACGCCCGCGCTGCCGCCACGAGTCATGCGCCCCAACCGCTTCGCCTAGCCTTTGTCACCATACGCCAAAGTGGTGAACTCCACCCAATTCCAAATGACTCAAAAAATTACTTTTTTCATTATATTTTTCATTTCTTTTCCAAATTTACCGAAAACACTAAATATATACCTATATATATATATATATATAGAAAGTATATATATATATATATATATATATATATATATATATATATATATATATATGGTATGGTAGAGGGAGAGGTTTCATTTTCCAGATACTCTAATAAATTATAAAAAATTCATTTTCTTAATTTTCTTCATTTTCTTCAGCTTCCAATTGGTAAACCTAGAAAATAATTTCATCATCATTTTTTTTCGGTTCTCACGCAGCCTTCCTTGCTACTTCAAGAAAATTTAAACCGTGAAATTTAGTTATTTCTCTGCGTAAAAACCGGACAATTTTCTCCCCGCTTTTCCACAAACCCACTCCTCGTTCGCTGGTCTGTAAACCTGAGTCGATGTCCAGATTTGGCCGTCCCACTAGTCTTTGACCATTTTGCCAAAAATTTTCTCAACCAACTTGTTCTCACACTAACCCTAGTGTTCAACATTTTAGTTTATTTGTCCTAAGTGCTATCCACCTAAGCACACAATCCAAACACAACACATGTTATAAACATCAATCACACAATCACATGATCACAATCAAAACACATGCAGTGTTCTAATTTTCTCCCAGGTTTTCTAGTAATCTTGGTTTCCAACCTACATCGTACCACACCGAGTGGTGATGGATACCCAAACCCGAGCTCCTAGGTATTCAGATACCCAAGCTCCGATACCAAGTCGTGACGCCCAAACCCTAGGGTCCGCGAATCCACCTCGCTTCTCAACCCATTTCCGGAACACTCGTGGAATGCTCTGGGTGACCCGACCTCTTTCACGAAAATCGTCAGAGTCTCCTTTGTACGGGGAGCTCTACCCAAATACATGTAAAACCCGTATATACCGGTCTCAAAAACAAGGTAATATATCCAATATATCCAATCAATTGAAAATACTACCACTGGGGCTCACAAACGATACTCATAATACATACTAACTATGAATCCAACTATATGTAATTGAATAGTTATAAGAGTTGCAATATTTCATACCTTATACAATACATGTACTCAGACATTGCTAAATACATATATTAAAATTAGACATTTCCCAATACATGTATATATTATCAACCAAAGCCACAACCCTACTTTCTTCTAATCCTCTCAATCCCTAGATCAGCCGTCCCCTCGCATGCGTGCTCCTGCACTTAAAATATCCCGACAGGCGTAGCGCGAATGCTCACAGTGGAATCGCCCCTGCGGGCTACTCTCCACCTAAGTGCAATGCAATGTCTAAATAAACATACATTCAAGCAAATCTCGTGATCCTACTGAACGTCTACACGTTATCCCCATGTCTCGAGTCCTCACCGACTCCCGCACACTTGCCTAAGCCATGTATGAGAAAATAATCATTTTCAAAACAAAAACCTATTTGTTCTTGGGAAATATACTGACGAAATATCTCTAGAAAATACTAACTACCTCTGAGGCGACCGTCGTGAGCTTCCGAAACAACTACTGGCCCCTCATCCGAACGATCTATCTACCATCTCCCAACCCAATTCTCCGAATATCATCCCCGGTGAAATTCCTCGCAACCATGTCCTAAATGCTTACAAACCATGTCATGCACTCACACCTAACTTCTAGGTTACCTGAAGGCATATGCGGAAATGCATTGTGTTTGATTTCCATAATCATATAATACATTTTTAAATATATCACTCATACATATATTTACAAACAACTAATTCATACAATCATGTCATGTGTGAATTCTCATTTTATCACATCAAAATTAGCTCACGCGTATTAATGATCAAACACAAGCAATTGATTTGAATTACTCAACCAACACATTATTTCACAAAATTATTTCTGAGAATGCTCTGAATAGTGAAACCCCTGCTACTATTCCCCGAAAAATCAAATCATCTAGCTCACTTTATAAACCCGCATTTCACTCGCCATTCCTAATCTTTTCATATCAAGCATACATTTTAATGCATAATTTCACACAAGCAGCCACTAAATTTCGGACTCACTGACAAGAAAAAATTCTAAAAATTTCATCACCCTGGCCCCAAGTTTCGGGACCAATCGACGACCCCTCACGCCTCATTCAACTCAAACATCGACAAAGTACTTAAAGAAGGAATAAACCCAAGCAGGAGAAACTTACCTTTCTTGAGTTTGAGGAAACCCTAACCGGCACCCACACGGGTTTCCCTCTCCTCAGCCAGCCTTCTTCGTCTCCGAAGACTCCGCGACTTGGCCTGATCTACAGATTTAGGAGAGAAGGAGGTCCTTCTCTCTCTAAATTCCTCCATTTTTACGTTTCTGCATCTCCTGGTTTTTCAATTCCCGTTTTTGCTATGTAGGAGACAACACTAGTCATATTTTTGTCTTTTTATGACTTAAACAATTCCATTAATACCCGTTATGTCCCTCTTTTCCCAGTTTTGACATTCGGCACTATCTCGGCCGTCCATTTTCATCATTTCCTCTATTTCCATGTACCACTCATGGCACATGAGTACATTATATGTGACTTTCGTCAGATCGAAAATCACAAGGCTTACTCGCATCTCGAACCGCGATGCCTCCGAACGTGTAAATTCCAACAATCACCCCTAATTCGAGGAATGACGCATAGCTAGATTTCTGCAGACGATTCCAACGCATTTAAATCCGCTTTCACATCCGAGATCTAGAGAATAAATTTCATGACGAATCGTAAATTACAATTTTCAGAACTAAATTACGATTTTGCCCTTTTTCCAGAAATTGGAATTTCTCGGGTCTTACACATCCAATCTTACATCGATCTTTTTCGTTAATCTTAGAAATCCTTTGAATCAATTCCCTTTTTTCTAGCAAGGGAATCTCAATCTTATTTGAGGTTATTTCAATATTTAAAGCTTTTTCTTTCAAGCTTAGACCATAATACATAATATTTTTCCTCAATCCAATTTTTTCCCATAGTTTTCTATTAAATCCTGAGTACTCGATTATGCTATAATCAGCTTTTTTAATCTTCTTGAATAATTGACTATCAAATAGAATATCTTGAGAGAAATCTCCTAAACTTTCAATCACCCGATTATCAATAATTTCACTCATCTTCTTCAGAATCTAAATCTTCGTAATTAATAGACGTCTGCTTTGTAATCAATTTTATAAATTGATTCATTCAATGTAGATCATCCAGATCTTCAAGTTTTCTTTATTTGGAATAAAATCTTCTTGATTAATCATTTTTTCAATATCATCACAATTCAATTTTCTTATTAATTAATGGGACATTCATTCGCATAACGTCTTAACTGGGTTACAATAGCACCTTACATTCTTTTCGCCATTTATATTTCTTTTTCTTTATAAATTGTTCTTCTTCTAATCGGATTATTCCAATTTCTCCTGAAATATCCAGGTCTTCTTCTTATAAAGAATCTTCGTCTTCCAAATCTATTTGGAAACCTATTTGGGAATCTATTTGGAAATTTTCTATTTGGTTTCTTCTTTTTAGGGACATAAGGTTTTTTCAAATCTCCTATTACCGTAATCAGATTATTACCTTTATAACAAAGGATATTTTCTTTCCTAATCATTTTAGCTTTCTTAATTAGATAAGCCTGATGACACCATTCGCTTAATCTTTCTTTTAGATAGGAAATTCTTCTTCCTAATGTATCCGAATTAACAAAAGGATAATCACGTATTAAAGCAGATCCCCATGGATCTGGAATCTTTGAGTAAAACATATTTAGGTACATGGTATCTGTACCAATCTTACCATATATATGATAATAGTAATCCTGAAAAACACAAATATATTTGTCTAAAAGACATATATCATTTAACTCAAGTTTTAATAAGGCATGAACATATTTTTCTGCATATTGAGGAGAATCTCTATCTATATATCCTCCTAAAAAATTCACTCCCACAAAAATAACTTGTAACAATCTCATTTATATTTTCGCCATATAAGGCTTCGGCTTTAGTTTCTGCTCTTAGGTTCTGCCAGAACTGCGAAGTAGATTTAATCATTGCCATTCATATATATCTCTTTCCATCATCAAGAGACATTCTATTGACACTTAGTGCTAATCGGAGTGATGTTTCCCATCTATCTAAAGTGGAGATGAGATCCGATTACAATCCAAATCTAAGTATATTGGTATAAAGGATTTATTCCTCCGGTCTTAATCGTCCATCGTGAATCATATTCTGCTTTTACCGAATCATGAAATATAGGTCGTTCCCTAGTTGGGTGGAGTTCTAGCATACCTGGTCTAAATTCACAAGGCTGATGATTCAGCATATTCACAAGTACGCTTTCAATGTAGGTTATGGGTTGCCTCAATCATTAGATTTTCTTCCATTTTTAAATTACACTTGGGTATGTTCAATTTTTCAAAGGTTTTACTAAAAATCTCAAGATCACTATCCGAAGCATACTTTAAATCCATCTAATCGTCTCCTTCAACCAATATTCCCCGATCTCGAATAATAATCAAGCCTATATCCATTTGTCTACACCATTATTATATCATAACAATCTTCTAAATAATCGACTTCTTCAATCATTTCATTACAATATAGGTATACTATATTAGCTGTCTAATCAACGTTCTTCCAATCTAAATCTATAAATCTATATTTATAATATGCATCAGATCTAGATTTCTAATTATAAATACACTGGACATTTTTTCAATTTTTCTTAAAAATCCTATCTATATCTTCTTTTGAAAATCCTTTTCCCTGTTCAAAGGTAGAATATGGTTCTTCTAATTCTAATATTTTTCATTTCAAATCTTCTAGACTAATTTGTACTTCCCTAATCATGGATCCATAATATTTTAAGAAGTGGAGTTTTGTATAATCTTTTAAACTTTATAATCTCATTATTACTTTGCAAATCTTCGTATGGTAAAATTATCTCCGGGTTCAATCTTCATGTTCCATCATCTTCATGATCATATATTAAATAGTTTCCATATTCGGTATAACAATTTGCCAAATTATTAATAATCAAATTTAGAGTTGTTTGATCAAATTCTATCAATCTTATTTGGTGATGAATCAATTCGGTTAACAAATGCTGATTTATGAATACTTCTATATTTCTTCGTTTTTGTTCTAAGGTGAAGGATCCCGACCCGGATTAACCTCATGAACCCGAGGGAACCTCCCGGCACTCCAATGGATATAGAAAATTTTCCTCAAAACAATCAAATAAAATCCATGGAGCGAACCCCTTTACAATCCTTTACATTTCTTAGAAATAATGCGGTTAAGTGGTAAATTTTTTTTTTTTTCAAACACTTAGATTTTTCGTAAAAAATCGTCGTAGGTTTTCCGCTTTACTTTCAAATTTATAAACCTGGCGAAAAGTGATTTAAAAACACTTCTAAACTTCGAATTTTCACTTATATTAGACTCCTCAGTCCACAACCAACCCAACACATAGACATACATTTATCACTTCCAAATCATCAAAAACATTCAAACCTTCTTCTATTCCATGCACATTTTTATCAAAAGATCGGGCTTGGAGCCTGACTTAACCCGACCGCCTACGCACTCGTCCATCGGTGATCAAAGTTCACTGTAGTTCCTTTTCAAACTATATACATATATATACATATATACATGACAAAATATTCAACATATACAATATGCAAAATATTTTTATACAAGCAGCTCACGCCGCCTCTCGATGGCTCGACTCCATCAAGCAAGCAGGGATGTCCTAATCTACAAGAACTATCTCGTCCTCGAAAATGGTTTTGAAACATAATGAAAAGAATGAGCCAAAGGAGCCTGAGTACATTTTTATTTAGATAACATTTTCGCATATAGAAAAGTAATAAATACTTATACAATTAAAAATCAATTTATGCCTTAACTTTCTTTCTTTCTTTATTTCTTTTCTTTCCGATGGAAACTCAGGGGATAAACACACGAACAAGCTTCGGGTACTAATGCTGAGGGACAACCTCATTCCACCATAACCACTACGCCGCGGAGAAATCCTCACTTGCATAGGGTTCCGGGCCATAGCACTTTATCACGTGTAAGGATATTACTCTAAACACCTATTTCCCTCCCTCAGTTAGTAACCTATAACTTTACCCTCTAAATCCTTACACGCTTAAAGTACCTCGGCCGATATCAGTCATATAGGGTTAGGGTTACCATCAGTAAAACCTTTCTTCAAAATACATTTCTAAATCCATTTAAACACTTTACTTTATTATTTGTACATTTATGCATTCTTTACACATTTTTAAACTTCCATAATGCCTTAACACATGCATACATATATAATTTAATATAAATATATATATTGATGCAAGATAAAACATTTCCATATGCCTTAACATTTATATAAACATTTCCATTAAACTTTTCAGTTTAACATTAAAACCATTCACTTTTTAAAACTCAATTATCAAAATATCATTTTTACACTCACGCTCCACCGCCTTCAACCTGGCCATTCCTTCGTCAATCTGCTTTCCCATCCGATAGTCCTTTTCACCTTTTTTCAAGAAACCATAACTACACTTTAATCATAACTTCCGTTTTAATCCACCATACACATTCATTTAAAGCCAAATGAACAAATTACCCTTGAGCACTAAAAAGCCCCTAACAAAAAAAAAACCACTCATTTTGGCCAACATTTTTCCAACAATACTCTATAGACTTTATGACCCAAAAATTATTCAAAAGGTCTTCAAAAATTATGAAACTCTCCAGATCAGTCCTTTATATATCCAATGACACTCTTGGGCCAGATTCAATTTAAAATTCCTTCTAAATCCTCAACCACATAACACAAGTTACAACATGTTTTTGATGCCAACTTGGTTAACTCACTGAATCACCTACTGTTATCCTTGATTTATGGGATCTTAACTCCATAAATTGGAATGGTTTCTTCACTAATTTGAAGCTATGGTTCTAATGTTTCTTCCAATTGGAATCACCAACTGATCACCAAAACTCAAGTTATTGTATTTTACATCTAGATGACTAATTCTGCGTAATAGAATCCATTATACCCACTTTGACAAATTTTCTGGGCACTTTGGGGTTACAATTTGCATGAACTTCCTTCAGATCCCCTAGAAGTCTATTTTTCCCAGAATTTTGAATCACTCAATTTTGATGAGTGAAACTCCACTTATGGCCAAAACACTACAACCATACCCAAAACAAAGCAAATCAGTGAGCTAATGGAGTCACCTTTCAGTCCATATTTGGGAGCCTTAGAGCTACAATTTGCTCTTGGTCCCTTCTATACATTTGTATCCCTATCTCTTATGGTTCTTTACCAATTGGAATCAATTCATTTGAATTATTCTAACTTAATCTATAGCCAAAACAAAAACAGGGGTTTTACAGAAATTTTGGATGAAAGATTCCCTTTACTTTACCCAACATTCTCCTTTACAACTATTCCATAATACCTCACCCCCATAAATCCCTAACCAATTTCAACATATCATACAAAATTCAACATCAAACCCTAACCATTCACTCACTTGATTTTTTTAAAACCCTAACCTAATCCATTTTCACTCCCTATCAAAATCATCATGATTCAACCTTAAATACCAATTCTACTCATCCATACAAGAAAATCAAAGATTAGTATTAAAACATCAAAATCCAACTTTCCTAAATTCATTAGAAACTTACTTGCTCTTTATTCCTTTGGCTCCTCTCTGGATTCACTCTGTATATTACTGGAAAAGTTTTGAATGAGGAGAAAAAATCACATCTCATACCTTGCTCCCCTTAGCCCTAAACGTTTTCTCCTTCCTTCTCTTTTCTCTTCTTTTCTCCCTTCTCCTCCTCTCCTACGGGTTGCCTTAGAAATTTTGAGACCAAAATATGAGTTTTGGCTTTTGTCTCACAACTTCCAAAATTGCCCTTAAACCAAAAAATCCCATTGGTCCATTCTCATGAGTCACTAACCCTAACTTAGCCCTAAAAATTTTTTGATCGGCTCTTGTAATAAAATATCTCCCTTATAGCAGCTTTTATCTAAGTTTCACCTTATACTGCTTTTATACCGATTAAACTTCAAAAATATTCTATGGTCGTCTAAACTTCCCATTGACCATGAAATATTCTAATTAAATCCTTCACAGTGGATTCCAGGCTATGAAATCACCGAAATCGAATTTAAAATTATTAAAATTGGAAATTCTGACAATAAATGATATTATCCGAATTACGCCGATAGCCCGAAACTATCCAAACTGACCGCTTTCACCCGCTTTCGCCAAGACTCTATGGATTATTTCCTGACATTTTCGTATTTTCGGCCCACTCGAAAAATTTCAAATAAGAAGTTCGAATTTCAAATCGGAATCACTATTCACTTAATTCTCCAATTCTCTTCTAAATATCAATTCAATGTCATAGGAACTGAAATTTCTTAAAAATTCCTTTGCAAACCCCTCAATCCGGATATAATAAGAAACATCACTATTCCTTAGGGCATTCAGTGAAAATTTTCGAAAAATTTCACTTTATGCCCAAATAACGTCCGGAGCATTCTAAATTCTAATCTACCTCAAGCTTCTATCATCGGACTCTAACTGGGCCTAAAACTACTATTATAACATTAAATCAGGTTGGGGTTTTACATAAGGTCTCTTCTAGAATACGCATACTATGTTTAAGGGAATCTCTTCTTAGTACTAAATCTCTACATTTTTGACAACAATCAGTAAATGGTTCTTGCATTTTAACTAGCTCTGATACCAATTTTGATGAATCACAAAAAATAATCAAAACAATAATCAAAATCAGATATCTCTTGAATTTAATAATCAACTAGCTCAATAATCATAACACAAATCCTGAATATTATAATAGCTAACATCAACCAAAGCATGAATATCATGATAACTATGTCTAAGCCTTTCATATTATGCTCTAAATAAAATCAATATTTATTCAGAAGATAAACATAATTATGGGTCGACTACGCTTCCACAATCATTCCTACAATAATCAAAATCAGATATCTCTTGAATTTAATAATCAACTAGCTCAATAATCATAACACAAATCTTGAATATTATAATAGCTAACATCAACAAAAGCATGAATATCATGATAAATATGTCTAAGCCTTTCATATTATGCTTTAAATAAAATCAATATTTATTCAGAACATAAACATAATTATGGGTCCACTACGCTTCCACAATCATTCCTTTTTTTCTGTTTTTTTACCGAATGACATTCGGGAAGACAGAGCCCGGCATCTCTGTTAATCCCACTTCAGACCGACGGCAGAACTATCTCTTACCTTCACCGTGGGGACACCTTCAAATGTTACCACGCCCCACTCCGTTTCCTACCTTAGGCTGCATAAAGAACAAAGAATTCTAATGAATTTAATGGACCAATAATGACAAATATTTTCTGAATAATATACGATTTTATTTATTCATAATACTAAGGCTTAGATAAAAATCTAGCCTGACATTACAAGCTTAAAAATTTACAGAAAAAATAAATAGGAAATCAAACTTACAATCTTAATTTGCATAGTAGTTCTTCCACACGCTATCTTACATAAAAAAGAGAAAGCTAAGATTTTTTCGAACTACTCTTTCCTCACACTTCTTACATATTTATAGCTAATCTCGGACTTGAAATCCGGAATTCATTCTAGCAAGAGAATCTTGAATAGTGCTGGTATTCAAAAAACCATGGGTCAAAACCAGGCGTGATAACTGTGATGCTTGGCCAAATCTTCTTTAATCTTGCCTGAGATTGGCTAAATCTTTATCTTCTTTTGCTTTTAATCTTGTCTGGGAGAATCTTTTGATCATATCATTGCTTTGGCCGGGTCATCAATCTCTTTCTTCTTTAATCGGTTCCATCCTTGCCGACGAAAACGTTGTGGATAATATTCTTCAGACAGCTTCCTATCCACGTAATCAAGAGCATACTGGGAGGATGATAGTTCACCAGCTTCAATCAAATCTATTTTCTTTATTAAAAATCGCTTTTGTCGTAGTCAGCCGGGTGGCCCCGCAATCGCAGAAATCATAATCCATCCTAATCTTTCGTAGTTTGCCGTGAGCTCGACGGCCTTTTTTAGTGGCACTTTCCATTTGTCGTTTTACGACAATCAAACCAAGCCCTCTTCGATAATGAAAATTATCTTCTGTAAAGGGTTTATAAATCTTTTTGGTATTAGAAATCATGTTCCGTTCTTGGATCACTTTTCGCATATGAATAAAGTGCCAAATCTGAACTTTATTCATTTTCGTGGACCGTGATCAGCAATCGAAAAATCAAGTGCTAAGGTATCATCAATCTTTATGAGTGAATTATTGGCGAAATTATCTTGAACGCCTTCACGAATCCAACCCGGTAATCTTGCGATCTCCGGAAAATCGGGTGTGGTAAGGTAGATGGTAGCAATGCTACCGAAATCATACCAATCACGAATCTCTTCTGGATTTGATTCAGAGGGAAGATCCTGTGGATAAATTCCAGATTTATCAACAATCATATGTTCGGTATCTGACAAATAATACAATTTTTCCATTGTTTCTGAATGGAGTTTTAAAATCTCTTTTTCTTGGGGAATTTCTCTTTTTTCAAAGATAGGCTTTGATTTTTCAATCTGGGGTCGTAAAGAAATGTTTTGAGAGGATTCGCCCTTTTCAAAATTCTTTTTATTCAAATCTTCTTTGATATCCATTTTTGACAAATCAATGCTTCCCTTCAAGTAGGCTGTTAAAATAGTCTCATGATAGGTAAAGTCTTTTACACAGTTTTCAAAATCGTTGATAAAACTTTTAACATCTTTTTTAGCCTTTTCCAAGGTACTTTCGGTTTCTACCAAGTGGTCTAAACAGTCTGCTAAAATCAGTGTTTGATAAAAAATCTTAGACATTTCAGTTAAACTTTCTATAGCTTCGTCAATCTTTGGTGTTTCCTCCATCTCTGGTTAGGAAATCTGCAGTAACATTTTTATGAGAGCGAATTATATCAATGTCAAAAATATATTCAGAACAATATGTCTGCCATCTAATCAATCTTTTATATTCAGGTTTTGATGGTAAATTATTTTTTATAAAAGCCTTAACTTGAGTATTATCTGTTCTAAGTAAGAATTTTTTAGGTAATAAAAAATATGAAAATTTCTTTAATCCTTTTATGACTGCCAAAAATTCTTTTTCATTTATATGATATCTTTCTTCTCAAGAGGGAGAAAATGTTCCGTATGATACCCGGCAGATAATTCTTTTAGTATTATTTTGAATCCTTTATCACTGCAACCTACGTGTTTTCGATGAATCCGCTTCAAGTATCAAATCATCATTATCAAGTGGAAGTTTTAACTTGTGAAGTTAATACATCGAGATTTTGCGAATTTAACTTGTTCTTCATGTTCTTTAGTAAACACAAATTTATTCTTTTCACTCTTGTCAATTTTCTAATGGTTTTCTTAGGTCAGCAAGGTTTTTAATAAATCCTTCAAATATAATTTAATATTCCTAAAAATTCAAGTTGTTTTCATCAAGAAGTTTTCTCAGAAAACTTTAATTTTTCTGTAATATGATTCCTGTAATTCTATTCCATCCGACCTATCATTAATCCTACCAATCTTTTGTTCTCCAATTATAAATTTCTTTTGGATAATCCAATACCATGTGTTTTACATATAAATCTATAAAAGTATCTAAGTGCTTTAAATGTTAACTTTGTTTTGAGGATATAAGCATATCATCAACATAAACATGTATGAAATCATAATCTCTAAATATATTATCCATCTTTCTCTGAAAAATCTGAGGGGCATTTTTTAATCCAAAGGGTAGTACATTCCATTCATGTCCGGGGGAGCAATAAATGCGCGAAGGGTTTTGATTCCTCACCATCTCTGGACCGACATAAAAAGCCCGATTTACAATCGACCGAATGTCAATTACAATTTCTCGGGCGTGAATTAATGCTTTGTTTGTGAAATAGCCATAAAAGATTGTATTATCATTAAGTTGTTTATAATTAAAACCATACTACTATTCCTATTAATCTCATTTCTCGCTTTCTAACCAAAGGTCGACTACTATGGGCTTTTTCAAGGCCTTATCAGATTTAAATCACACAATTCTTTAATTGAATCGAATTCTTTATGTCTAACTCCATTATAACCTATAGGTTTTACCCTAATAATCTGTAATTTGCCTTTTTAATTCAAGGGTTGCATAAATCTTATTGTTTTCCCAATATTGTAAAGGATTTTCAACATAGAGAGATTCAAGTCTAAAATTTATCTAGGAACAAAAATCAAGGCTTTTCAATAATCTAGATTCTAATTTGAGTAAGCGTAGAAAATCAGTTTTCGTAAAGGTAATGTGGAATAGGATAATCACTACGCCGGTCGCGGGATGAAAAGGGAATGAAGTTTGCGAGCATGGAAGCATGTTTAATCGCTGGTAGTAATCTAATGGTTACAAGGAGTTTTGAGACGAAGAACATAGGAAATATTATTTTGAATAATAACTTTAAAAAGTTGAAGGAAATTATTTCCAAGTAAAATATCACAACCAATATTATGAAAATAAAGAAACGGTAATTTGACAAGATATTTACTAATCAAGATTCGAGGATGTTTGATGCCTTTGGTAAGGATAATGTTTTGATTTGAAATATCTTCTTGTATCATAAGTAATTCCAGAGTGGTATTCTTCAGAAAACAGCTGATTGAAGACAGATGTTTGATCCGTAATCTATATATGAAGAAAAGGTTCAAATTTTATAATCGATAGTTAATCCAATAAAATATATATTATAGAAGACTAGTCATTTGTATACACCGTTTTGCTAATCAGAATCATTAAGTCTTCGGGGACATGTAATTTGCCAAGGTTTACATTTTTCAAGGAAAGTCATTCCTAACATAATGCTAATTGTATCATTTTTTCCTTCATCTTCAACCATTAATGGTAATTTAATCTCTTGATTATTTAATCGAATTATCACATTACAAAATTTTGTTACTCAAAGCTTTTCACCATTAAAGTTTATATAAGTAATCGGTTCATCTAAATCGTTTAAGTCTAACATGAAGGTTAAACTTTTTGATATGTAACTAGAAGAGGTTATGTACTTAATCTCAAGATATCAATCTTTTGCCGCTATGGCCATCAAAATATTCTCCCTTGATTTTGTAGTTAGTAATCTTTTTAGTTTGTTCAAGTGTTTTAAATGTTATCCTAGGATGAATTAAATCATTTGTAAGTGTTAAACTAGAACAAGATGGTCGAGAATCTAAATATTTAGGCTTGTCACCTATATCAAGTAAAAAATCATCTTTAAGACTAATACTAGACGTTTCTGGTGGATAGACACGTCCAATGTCATGAAATAACAGTGGACAAATCTATATAATCCTTTTCGAGCAAAATACTAATATGATGTGTATTTGATAATGCATACGCACCTTATAGTTATAGTAAGATTTGTTAGTTTTCTCTCATAAATCTTGTCTCTTAAAATCCTGAATCAAACTTAAAGTTCTATCAAAATCCTTATCTGCAAGATTATAAGCTATTTTTGGGTAAATATTAAAAATTAATTTTTGGTACTTAAGATTTCCTCTGATAATTCCTAAAATCGCTTCTTTTTTGTTTATAATCCTATTATCTAATAATGCTAAATCTATTGGAGTATCAATACTTTCCCTAAATGTTGCACTTATAATCATTTGTATAGATCCTATATAAATCCATCCAATCTTACATCGATCTTTTCGTTAATCTTAGAGGTCCTTGAATCAATTCCCTTTTTCTAAAGAAGGGAATCTTAATTCATTTGAGGTTATTTCAATATTTAAAGCTTTTTCTTTCTGCTTAGACCATAATACATAATATTTTTCCTCAATCCAAATTTTTCCCATAGTTTCTATTAAATCCCAGCATTCTGCTATGCTATAATCAACTTTTTTAATCTTCTTGAATAATTGACTATCAAATAGAATATCTTGAGAGAAAACTCCTAAACTTTCAATCACCCGATTATCAATAATTTCACTCATCTTCTTCAGAATAATCTAAATATCGTCTGTTTCAGAATCAGTTTCATAAATTGATTCATTTGAATGTAGATCATCCAGATCTTCAAGTTTTCTTATTTGAATAAAATCTTCTTGATTAATCATTTTTTCAATATCATCGTCAATTTCAATCTTTTTCTTATTAAATTTATTGGGACATTCATTTGCATAATGTCCAATCAATCTCAAGCATACATAGCACCTACATTCCTTGCTCTCGCTTTGGATTTTTCTTATAAATTGTTCTTCTTCTAATCGATTTATTCCACTCTCTCCCCAAATATCTGTGTCTTCTTCTTATATGAATCTTTCGCTTCTTCCAATCATTTTGAAACTATTTGGGAAATCACCTATTTGAAAATTCCTTTCGGCTAGCTTTTTTGTGGACATAAGGTTTTTTCAAATCTCCTATTACTCGTAATCGACATTATTACTCTTACAAATAATATTGTTTTCTTTCCTAATCATTTTAGCTTTCTTAATTAGATAAGCCCGATGACACCATTCGCTTAATCTTCTTTTTAGAGCAGGAATTCTTTCTTCCTTAATGTATCCGAATTAACAAAAGGATAATCACGTACAAAGGCATCCCCATGGATCCGAATCTGAGTAAAACATATTAGCAGATGGTATTCTACTAATCTACCATATATATGATAATAGTAATCCCGAAAAACACAAATATATTTGTCTAAAAGAGACATATATCATTTAATCTCAAGTTTTAATACAAGTATGAACATATTTTTCTGCATATTGAGGAGAATCTCTATCTATATATCGGGCTCAACATTTTGGTTTCAAAATTATATACCAATTCAAATTCCTGTTTGGGATCGATCAAACGGCCTCCTAACACTCTCTATTCGACTAAACATTTGTAAAGTACTTAAATAAATAAACGCAAGTAGGGAGAAACCCCTACTCCCGGGCTGAGTTTTTGTCAAAACTCACAAATTCAGCACCCACAAGCCCTCTCCGCTGTGAGCGTACTTTCCTCTTGTCCTCAAGACGCCGACGGCCGATCGCCTCGTATTTCAGAGAGCATGAAGACTCTCTCACTCAAGAAAACGCCATTTTCATTCTCGCAACTTTTCTCTATTTTTTCATTCTGCAATTCACATTTTGGGTCTTTTTGAAATTGGTAAGAAAACACTGTACATGTTTCGGCATTATCCTCGATTAATAGTACTAATAATGACCTTTATGTCTTTTCGTTTCCAGCTTTCTTTGACATTCTGCACTATCTCTAGTCCATTTTCATCATTCTCTACTCATGCCACTTATGGCGATATATTGCTTATATGTGATTTTCGTCAGATCGAATTCATTTTACTTAAGACCCAAAAAGCTGATGCTCAAAACGTGTAAATTCCGATTGTCTCCGAATTCGACGAAATTTTACGTATAGTAGATTTCACGAGACGATTCCAACCAGAAACTCTTTTTCACATCCCGAGATCTAGAGAATAAATTATGGATTTTTTTAACCGAAATAACAATTTTGTAATCGAAATTACGATTTACCCTTATTCCATAAATTGGAATTTCGTCTTACATTCTCCTCTCTAAAGGAATTTCATTCCGAAATTCCGACAATCACAATCACTCACATGCATATGCAACGTGCACTCTACCATGCATGAAAACAATCATTTAAATCTTAAACGACTAAACCACGCACTTCATCCCTAAACAAGAAGGGATGAGGTCCCAGACCGTGTCCTCGCCTCCCACATTGACTCTTCCACTCCATAGTGCCGCCTTACACCAACACTAAATTTCACGGTTCAAGGTCGCAAACCCGATCACCCGCTTATCCAAATGTACACTGGTCCCTCCTCGAAGGTCTCATCCGTGTCAACCTCTATTTGTCCCCAATCCACCACATGAGCTGGATCTGAAGTATACCTCCGGAGCATGGAGACGTGAAATACCTCGTTGACACCTGACATGCTGGGTGGTAATGCCAACCGGTACGCTATGATGCCTATCCTCTCGAGTATCTCGAAAGTTCCAATGAATCTCGGCGATAGCTTCCCACGCTTGCCGAACCTGACCACTCCCTTAGGCATCACCTTCAAGAAGACGATCCCAACTCCGAAGTCTAAGAGTCGACGTGGGCACATCCGCAAGCTCTTCGCCGCTCCGAGCCGGAGAAGACGACGCCTCGTCAGACGCTCACCTTCTGAGGTGTCTCTAATCAAATCAGACTTCACGATGGTTCTCCACCCGGTCCAACACAATGGTGACTCGCATGGCCTCCCATATAGTGCCTCAGCACGGTGCCATCTGTATACTCCGCCCGATAATCGCGGCAGGGCGACTTAATATAAGAAATGCCTCCCAAATTGCCCTTACGATCCGTGACGTATACCGTAGCATGTCCTCTAATAATTGTGATAGTCCTCTCGGGATCGACTAATTCATTCGAGGGTGGAAACGATGTACCCATAGTCATTGCAGCCCATAGCCTTTGAAACTCTTTCCAAAGTGCGCTCGTAAACCTCGGATCTCATCCGACACTATGGATACTGGTACTCATGTAGCCTGACTATTCTAATGTATAACCGGCAGAATTTCAAGCGCGATACATCCAGACGTAAGAAAAATGTGTCACTTCGTGAGCCAATCTAATTATCACCCATACCGCTGCCATGCTTTCTCGTCAAGGCCCGTGAAAGTGGGTCAGAAGTCCATCGTGATTTGTTCCCACTTCCACTTAGCCACTTCCAACGGCTTCGCACTGGCGGCTTCCCCGGTGCTCGCCTAACCTCGCCGGGACATGTGAGACGTCATTTAACAAAGTCCCTTACGTGTCTCTTCATCCCACCCAATAGTACCGGGCGATGAAGATCCCGGTACATCTTTCGTACACTGGATGCACGGCAAATCGAGAGCAGTGAAACTCCCTAAGAATCTCCTCTCTAAAATCGGTCAACTGGGGAACCACTACCCGTCCCCTATATCGAAGACTACCATCTATGTGAACAATCCAACCCTCGTCACCCGTACCTGACCGTATCACCCCGATGGACACTATCTCTATGTCCTTCCGCCACCGACTCAATCACTCGCCTCAATAGAGACGGTAGCCACTAAACTCCTGGGCTGCCCCCGAGTTTTCTCATCACCAGCCCAAACTCCGTCCCACAGTCTCGAGTATCCGCCACTCCTAAGAAGCTATACTAGCCAACGCTCCGTGGATCTCCGATGAGTGCATCACTCCACATTTGCCCAGCGGGATGGTAACGCAAAGTGAGTCAATCCTCTAGGAACTCCATCCACCGCGCTGCCTCATATCGAGGTCCCGTCGCGTGAAAATATACTGACTTCTATGGTCCGAAAGTACACCTCGAACTCCTTGTCAGAGGCTAGTGGCGCTCAAATCTTCAAGGCAAAGACTGGCCTACGCTAACTCCATGTCGTGTGGTAATCTCGCTGTGATTCTTCAACCGACGAGAACCATAAGCCACTACCCTCCCTGTGACCGCATCAAAACACATCCCAGTCCGGCCCTCGTGGCATCACAATACACTGTGTACCCCTGTCCCCTCGTCCGAACTATCAAGATGGTCGGCAAGTCCTTTCAACTCCTGGAATGCCTCCTCGCATCGGTCATCCCACTCAAACTTGACCTCCTTCCGGGTCAACCTAGTCATAGGTGCTGCTATCCTGAGAAATCCTCAATGAATCTCCTGTAACACCCAAACACCTGAAACTACGTATCTCGAAGATCACTCGTCCTTCCCAACTCACTTCTCGACCTTCTCTCGGTCGAGACCGACACTCTGATGTCGACACCACGGTCCTTAAAATCTCACCTCAAGAAGCCGTGAATCGCGACTAACGAACTCGCGTGACACCGATGGTCTTCAACAACTATAAACGATCTCGCGATGCTCTATGCTCCCACTATGACTGGGAGTAGATCAAGATGTCATCCACGAAGACTACTATTAAACCGATCTAAATAAAGGGCTGGAATAATATCCTATGCATGAGATCCATGAACGCCGGGCGCATTCGCTAATCCGAAGGGCATCACCTGTAAACTCAAAGTGCCCTTAACGCTGCCCTAAACGCTGTCTTGTGGATATCCGTATCCCTAACCCGCTGATGGTAACCTGCGAAGGTCTATCTGAGTAGACTCGCCCTCTCAACTAATCAAATAAATCAATCCTCGATAATGCACCGATTCTCATCAAACCTCACTAACCGTCACAAGAAATGCACATCGAAGGGTCTTGTCCTTCTTTTCGGGAATGTAACCTGTGAAATATCATGGCGGTGAAGTGCTTCGATCTAATGAACCCCTCGTCTCGATAGCTGCCTCAGAATCGGACTCCGAGTTCCCGCAACTCAACTGCCATCCTATGGAGTCATAGAGATGGGCGATGTACTAGTGTAACTCTATCAAGTCTACTACCTCGTGGAGGTAAATTCATGTAGATCATCCGGAAAACATCCACATACTCGCAAACCACCGAGGTAGATCTGTCCGCCCTCCTCGCCCTCTAGGTAAGGCTCGCTAGCCAACCCGCTAACTGCCCTCGACACTGACTCGTGATAATTGTCTCGGGGAAAATATCATGCTCGTCTCCGAAATACCATACGAGTACCGCCCACGATGGCAGAACCTCCTAATACAATCGATAACGCACTCGTAGCCGCTCAACCAATCCATCCCTAGGATGACATCGAACTCTGACATGTCCATGATCCTTAGGTCCACTGTGAGTAGAGTCCCCGAGATCTCTAACTCGCAACCGCGACGTATCATACCTAGTCTCGCCTAACTTTGTGAGAGAACTCACATACTAAGGCCCTCCAAGGTCTCTAGAGGCCCCGCTCATTTCAACCATATTCGGCCTCACTCTAGCCGGAACACGCCTAGCTCCACTCGTAGTGTCAGAGGTAATCTCCATGGCATCTAACACCTTCTCGATCTGCATAAACCAATGGTAAGCCACCATCGAATCTCCTCCCCCTGTCAATGTCGGAGGATGATGCCCAACTCCGGAGGCTGCTGTGGACCTTCTCGGCCTACTACACTAACTCGTAAGGAGCAGCAAACGTAATACCCACAGCCGTGAAAAAGCCTCGCGATTAAATACCAAATGGGCCGGCCAAATGCTCCATGGTGCCCGACCATCACCCCGACGCCCCACGCCCCTCGCCCTCGACTCAGCCATCCGTACGCCCAATGGCAGCAGCCTCACACAAGATTCTAAGGCATAAACACGTACTCTCGAGACACTGATTGGTACACATAAATCAAGCAGATACTAATACACTGGCCCTTGCATTTACGTATAAGGCAAGGCAATCAATTTTGCATTTAAAATATTATTTTCAAAAATTTCAATTTTTGAAAATTTTGTCTAATTTTAGTTGATTTTATTTATTTTTATTTAAAAATTTTCAAAAATTTTGTGATGAATGAAGGTTCATGAACCTGGGTTCATGAACAATGTCCAAAAATCACCCTAAAAATACCGAGTCAAATCAAGCCAAAACAGCCGAGTGCACCGAGTGCACAAACCCTATCGGCCCACAAAGACGCCCGCCCCGCGCGCCCTCGTACCCTACCGCGCCCTCGCGCCCCTCGCCGCGCCCCCTCACCGCCCGCGCCGCTGGCCGCCGCGCCCCGCTGCACGCGCCAGCGGCTCCACGCGCTGCCGTGTAAAACCCCAACTCCGATTGAATGTTATAATAGTATTTTTGAACTCATTAGAGGTCCAATGATAGAAAATGAGGGTAGATTAGAATTTAGAACGCTCCCGACTTCATTTGGGCATAAAGTGAAAAATTTTCAAAATCAGAACTCGGTGCCCTAAGGAATAGTGATTTTCTTAGTATATCCTATTGGAGGGGCTTGCAAAGAATTTTTAAGAAATTTCATTCATGACTTTGAACTCCATATTTAGAAGAGAATTGAGATTTAATGAATAGTGATTTCCTGGACTGAAAATTGAGCCTCAAGAAATTTTTCGAAATTAAATGAAAAATACGAAATGTCCACAGAATTAATCATAGAGTCTAACGAAACTGAAACGGAGTGAAACGGAGTGAAACGGGGTCCGTTTAGATAGTTCGAGCGTAATTGGGATAATAATGTGCTATTGTGCGAGATTTCGATTTTAATGATTTTAAATCCGATTTAGGTGATTTGAGCCTGGAATCCTTTGTGAAGGATTTAATTAGAATATTTCATGGTCGATTTGGAAGTTTGAAGGCGACCATAGAAGATATTTTGACGTTTAATCGGTATAAACGAGTCTAAGGCAAAGGAATAAAAATACGATGAAATGGAGATATTTTCTTGTGAGCCAATCAAAGCATTTCTTAAGGGGCTAAGTTAGGGTTTGTGACTCATTAGAATGGACTGTGGTTCATAGGCTCAAATGCGATAAAATAAGTTGATTGGAATTATTAAAGAGATAGAGGTTAAATGTTAATTAAAGGAAAGATTTGAATATTTAAAATGGGAAGACAAACAAAAGTCTCATTTTTCTCACAAAGGCTAAGACATACCCATTATGGAGGAGAAAGGGAGAAGAAGAAGGAGGAAGAGGAAGAGAGGAAGGAGAAGAAGGGGAGAAGAGGAACAAAGGTATGTTTTTTTATGGAATCAAGTGAATTTTGGATGTTTAGGGTTATTGGTATGATTGCTGAGGTTTTCTATGGAGATTGGTTTTTGTTCCAAACCTAGGGTTTCCAGTTGAGAGATCACACAAACCCTTGATTTGTTGAGAGTTTTGTGGATAAAACTCAATTGGGGTATTTAAGGTTGAATCATGAGAATTTGATAGAAATTAGAAAATGGATTAGGTTAGGTTTGAAAAAATCAAGTGGTGAATGGTTAGGGTTTGATGTTGAATTTTGTATGATAATAATTTGAAGTGGTTGGGATTTATGAAATTGAGGTATAATGCGTAGATTGGTTAGAAAGAAAAGGATTTGAATTGAGGGCATTAAGATCATGTGATAAGTAAAGAAAGTCTGTCAAAATTTCCTGTAAACCCCTGTTTTGTTTTGGCTATAGATTAGTTATAATCATCAAATGACTTGATTCCAATTGATAAAGAACCATAAGATATAGGGCTACAAATGTATAGAAGGACCAAGGAAGGCAGAGTGTAGCTCTAGGCTCCCAAATATGAATGAAAAGGTGAGCTCATTGGCTCTCTTTGATTTTGCTCTGTTTTGGGTATGGTTGTAGTGTTTGGCCATAAGTGGAGTTTCACTCATCCAAATTGAGTGATTCAAAAATTCTGGATAAAATAGACTTCTGAGGAAAACTTTTATCTGAAGGAAGTACATACAAATTGTAACTCCAAAGTGCCACATAAATTTGTCAAGTGGAGCTATGTGCAGATTCTGTTCTGCCAAATTGAGTCATTTAGATGTAATAACTTGTGTTATGTGGTTGAGGAGCCTTAGAAGGAATTTTAAATTGAGAAAATTTAAAGAGATGTCGTGGATGTATAAAGGACTGATCTAGGAGAGTTTCATAATTTTTGAAGACCTTTTGAATAATTTTGGGAATTGAAGTCACATAGAGTATTGTTGGAAAAGGTTGGCCAAAAATGAATGGGTTTTAGTGCTTAGAGTAATTTGTTCATTTGTCTTTTAAATGAATGTGTATGGTGGATTAAAATGGAAGATTTATGATTAATGTGTAGTTGTGGTTTCTTGAAAAGGTGAAAGGGTGTCGGACGGAGGCAGAATTCGACGGGAAATGACGGAGTTGAGCGGTGGTATTGGTGTAAAATGATATTTTGACAATTGAGTTTTAAAAGTGAATGGTTTTAATGTTAAACTGAAAAGTTTAATGGAAATGTTTATATAAATGTTAAGGCATATGAAAATGTTTTATCTTGCATCAATATATATATTTATAGTAAATTATATATGTATGCATATGTTAAGGCATTATGGGTAAAATGTGTAAAGAATGCATATGTATATTTTTCGTATATATGTGTTTTAATGATAAAGTAAAGGATTTAAATGGTTTATAAACAATTTTGATAAATGTTTTGATGGTTACCACAACCCAATATATGGTATTATGGTGATATCGTAGGGTACCTTAAGTGTGTAAGGATTTGGGGTAAAGTTATAGGTTACTAGCGGGGGAGAAGTAAGGTGTTTAGAGTATATCCTTACACGTGATAAGGTGCTATGACTGGAACCCTATGCAAGCGTGAGTTTTCTCGCGACGTAGTGGTTATGGCTTGGAATGTGTTGTCATACTTGTCAGTCTTGCAGGAGGCGTGGTGTGTTTATTCCTAGGTTCCGTCAGAAAGAAAGAAAGAAATAGAAAGAAAGTTTAAAGCATAAATACAGTTTTAATTGTATAAGTATTTGTTATAAAAAAAAGAAAAGAAAGTTTAAGGCAAACAAAGTTTAAGCGTAAATTAATTTTTAATTGTATAAGTATGTATTCTTTTGATATATCTTGAAAATGTTATCATAATAATCTTACTCCTGGGCTCCTTTGCTCATTCTTTTCCATATGTTTCAGCATTTTCAGGACCGAGGCAAGTCTTTGGTAGAGTATAACGTGCGAGTGGAGTTGAACCCGTCGAGGGAGGCAGTATGTGAGACATTGTATAAATAGTTTGCATATTTTATATGTCGAATAATTTGTCATGTATATGCATATACTGGATATATTTTGAAAATAGACTACTTAGGCAGTCGAGCTAAGTCCGGCTCGGGCCCGATCTTTTATAAGCGTGCATGTAATTGAAGAAGTTTTGAATGTTTCGATGATTTGAAGTGAATAAATGTATATGCATATATTGTGTTTGATTGGGTTATGGTGAGAGTCACAAAGCGGAAGTTGAGAAGTTGAGGATTGAAAGATTAGAAGTGTTTTCAAATGTTTTTCGCGAGTTTTGTAAATTTGGGAAAGATCGAAAAAGAACGAGGAAACTGTGCGATTATGAAAAATCCAGAAATGTTTGAAAAGAAAAAAATTTATCACTTCGCTTCGCATTATTTTCTAAAGATATGTTAAGAGGATTGTAAGGGGTTAGCTCCATGGATTTTCGACGATTGTTTGAGAAAGTTTCTATATCCATTGGCGGGTGTCGGAAGGTCCCCTGGGTTCGTGAGGTTGTCGGTCGAGATCGCTTCATCTGCAGCCCTGCGACGCCCGGCGCCGTGCCGCGCCGCAGCGCCTTTGCTTGACCCGACCGGTCTTTCGAATGGGCGATGGCCCATTTCAGGTTTCTGCTCCAAATTTTTATTTTATTTTATTTTTTATTTTCCCTTAGTTCCGGCCCCTCTTTAGAAAATTTTTGAAAAAATATTTATACATATTTTTCTCATTTTCCCATCTCTCAGTAAATTTATAAAAATTTATTTTCTCTGATTTTCTTCAACTTAGAAAATTATTTTCATCAACTAATAGGCCAAAAAAATTTATAAAATTTATTCTTTCTCAATTTTGTTCCAATTTTGTACATTGTAAAAATTTTCCAAAACTTTCCACTACACCTAGGTGCTATTTTTTCCTAAGCACACAACATTCACATAACATGACATGGTATATATACCATTCATCAAATACACAACATTTCATCAAATCACAACACAAAACACGTGCATGTAGTGTCTAGTTTGTCAGTGATTTCCTAAGGTAATCTCATACCTACACTCGACCTTCGAACCACCTAGTGGTGATGGATACCCTAACAGGAGCTCCCTAGGTATTCATTATACCTAAGCTCTAATACCAAGCTGCCTTTGAATCGGGTCCGTTGACTACCGTCGACCAGCGGAATACTCGTGAATGTCGGTGACGGACATTTTCACGGCGTCGGGCGAGTCTCCTTTGTGCGGGGAGCTCTGCGAATCTGAGAGCACATAAACCGGGTCCCCAAGCAGTCGATATAACGGTTTATGATTTAAAGCGGCCGCCCAGGCCCATAAACAATACTGATATACATGCGGCTGAATCCAACTATATACCCGATAGTTACAAGAGTTAATATGTTTTACTCTTGCTCTGATACATCGTTAAACTTAAAGTTCTAATACATGTATATACATCAAAGCCGTGACCGAGCTTTCTTCTAATCCCTCGGTCTCTAGAAGATCATCCCTATGCGGCTCCTGTACTGTAAATAATATCCCTCGGCGAGGTGAGCTAATGCTGATAGTGGAATCGCCACAAGTGGTGCTCTACCGTGCGGTCTGATGTTCCAATGAAAACACACATTCAAGCGATACATGATCCTGCCGAATGTCTACATGACCCGACTCGGATCAGAGTCCTCACCGACTCCATCACTCGCCTAAGCCTCGTATGAAAATTTTATTTTGTTTGTTTGTGGAACTGACCTAGTGTGTACCTTTCTGCTCCAATTGAGCGCTCAGCAATTAATATTATTTGTTTATGGACTACCCTCAGGTGAATATAGTTGGGCGCTCGGCTTGATTGATATATTATTTGTTTTATGGACTACCCCTCCGATGAATATCAATTGGGCTGCTCCGGCGATTGATATTTTAATTTCGACTACCCTCGATAATTAATATTTTTTTAGACAACCCTCCGAACCGTTTTCTACAGACTCATCTCATACACTCCTCCTATAGTCACAAGGTGTTCAGTGCATATGAATATATGTGCCAATTCCCATCCAGTCTAATTCATGTAAATATATAAACATGCATATGTTTACAAAACAATCAATTCACACAATGTCATATAAAATTCTCATTTCATACATAAGGTAAACACTTGGGCTAATGATCAAACACGGCGATTTAATTTAAATCCTTTCGACCAACACCATACTAATATATTTTGAGAACTTAGCTGTTTCGAATAGTGAAACCTAGGTTACTATTCGAAAAATCACAAATCTCGGTTCACTTCATGAACCGCATTTCGACCATTCCGGCCTCATTCCAATCAACACATGGTTTATTACAAATTGGTGAAATGAAACACCCCGAACAGCCCTCACCCGGTTCACGGGCTCAACATTTTGGTTTCAAAATTCATATCAGAATTTGATCCCCAGGTTTGGGGCCGTCAAATCGCACTGTAGATTCAGCTCAAGCGTTTTGTAAAGTACTAAACGGAATAAAGCGTGGTAGAAAACCCCTCGAGGAGTTTAGCCAGCTCGCGAAATCAAGTACCCACGCGAAGCCTCGCGTGGCGACGCCTTCTTGTCGAAGGCGTAAACGGTCGGATCGCGGTATTTCTAGAGAGAAGGAAGACTCTCTCTCCACTAAACTCAACGAATGCTCTTGGATTATTGCTCCTGGCATTTCACGTTTTTTTTTGCTTCTATTTCACTTTGGAGAAACCTTTGTAGCTCTTTTTGTCCTTTAGTTCATTTAATCAATTTAAATTAGTAATTCTGCTCTCCGGTTTTGAGGTGGCATTGTCTCGGCCATCCATTTCAGCTCATTTCTCTACTCATGCCACTTATAGCGCATGAGTCGTGTTATATGTGTTTCGTAGCATCGAAATCGTTTCTGACACCGAGGCAGAGATGCCTCCGGCGTGCCAACTCGTCTGGGGTCTCTGAAATTTGCGTGTTGGCTGGATTTGAGAAGATTCCAACGGTGAAATCCGTTTGTCATCGAGATCTAGAATAAATTCATGATTTTTCGACGCAAATTACGTTGTGGCAAATTATGGTTTTATGCCGCTGAAATTCTGATTTCCGGATCTTCTACCTCCTTAAAATGAATTTAGATCGGGGATTCGGATAATAATCAAATCGCATGCATGTGCAAGCGTGCGCTCTATCATACATGCAAACGTTTAATCTTCAAGCATTGCTTCGTACCTTCATCCTAAACGAAGGAATGATGACATGATATACTCTCTGTGACCTCCCTCCATAGTGTCACCGCGCCTCTGTCTCGTACCGCCAATGCGATCGGCGATATCCACCTCAGCCACCGTCGTCATCGATCTGTTCGTCCCCGATCCACACCATGAAATTTGGATCACGGGTATACTTCCAAGCATGGAGGCGTGAAACACCTCGTGGACACCTATCATCTTTGGCGATAACATGCCGATGCGGACGGTTCTACCCTCGAGTATCTCGAAGGTCGATGAACCTCGATAGCTTCAGCGCTGCCGGGCACGACCCGTCCCTCTTAGGCATCACCTTAAAGCGCGTCTGGCACGAACTCTAAGGGTGAAGCGTCGCACATCCGCGCAAGCTCTTCGCGGCTCTGAAGCGGTGAAGGCGCTGTCGTATCAAACCCACTTCTGGGGTGTCTCCTAATCGGTCGGGACGTGATGGAGCTCTGCCACCAGGTCCCGATCTGCGTCAATACATGGCTCAAACACAATGCCTCATATGGTGCCATTTGTATACTCGCCTGATAACTATTATTGTAGGCGAATACCACTAAGGGCAATTGCTACTCTGCCCTTAAGATCCAGGACGTATGCTCATGTGTCCTCTACCACACATATATAATCTCCTGGCGTGTAACCACACACAACCGCCACTTTTTGTTATGTAGCGGCCTTCCAAGGTCTGTCGACAATCAATGGACATCAGCCTAGTCCATGTCATGTATGACATCCATATACTAAGCCCTTGCCGGCTCAACAACACCCAATGCAATTTCCAGGGATATCCGTCTCGATCCTCGATCTGTCAGTAAACCTCACAAGTCTACGTGATAACTTTGGCCAGTGTGTTTATCTCAATTAAATTAACTCTTGACACATGAGCCTCTTACATTTTCCACCATGAGAATTTAGGGATATCTCCTCGGGTCTCTTACTAACTCGGATTCTCACCTTAGAGATTATGTTGCACTTCCGACACACAAATTACTCTTCATTTCTGTATTGAACATGAGTCTTCATTGGACGTAGTCCTAAAGCCAAACTCAGCAGACTCACAAGAGTGGTGAATGAGCGTACCATGCACGCACACCCGGCTAAGCGTGATATTACGTACAGTGCAATAATGCATGTGACTTTGATCCAGGGTCCACTGTAGAGCGAGAATCTCAGAGATCTCATGAAATCCCGAACTGTCAGATCGACTCTCACCACATCTGAGGAAGAGCATCTATGCAGCTGTCTAAAGGCCATAACATAAGCCCCGAATCAAGGTCGGTGTCGGTGCCTCCTTTGCTAAGGTCCCAGTGCTGACAACCCGATGGGCGTCAGCTCATCCATGTCAAGCGACATCAGCCTTCAAATCAGTCTACCACTAGGTCCTGCTTCATTTGCTTGTGACTGCGATGCGTCACGACTTCTACCACACTGCGGCCCCTCTGGCTTATCTGTGCTGCTGGAAGTGCTTGTATAGCACCAGAAACTAGGCTGGTTCCTCGACCGTACTAGGGTGTGGAGGAATTGAACCGATACTCTCTGTTCTCTGACTAACTATGTGCCCATTTGTCCCAAAAAGCCACAGGATCCTGCCTCCACAAGCGTCCATCTCCGCATGCTCAATCGTGCAGTCTACGAAGCTGCGTGTGAAGCGAGAAGTCTTACACCTCTTCGAACTAGAAGAAGGTGATCCTCCCTCTTTACTTCTGCTTTGCATCCCGTGCTCAGAAGGCATCCTCGATCTTCTATATCTTATAATTGGGGCCATCCCAACCATGAGTCCGTATGCTGGCAGAAATCTCTACGATCCTACCCGATTGAGCAACCGGCCCATTCTCGAATCTGTATACCAGTAATCCCCGAGAAACTACGTATCTCAAGATTGACATTGGTCTCTCCGACTCATCTTCGACTTCTCTGGAGTGCGTGACACTCCTTGTGCGACACCGCGTGTACTAAATCTCCCTCATTATTAAAACTGCACTTCTTGAACTTGGCGTGCGACGTTGTTTCTCAATAAGCGGCAACACAATCCTCAAATGATACTCATGCTCCCATCCGGTGGGAGTAGATTAAAATGTCATCCGAAAGCTACGATGGCCAGTCTAAATAGGGTTGGAATATCACCTTGCATGAGATCCGTATTGAATCTTCTTGGCGCGCGTGCGTCGGTCGAAGAGCATCACCGTAAACTCAAGGTGCATGCTTGGCGTCTATGTTTGTCTTAAGGGATATCATCTGCCCTCGAACCGGTAACGGTCTGAAAATTACATCTTGGAGTAGACTCGCTCCTCTCATTGTCGAACGGATCTGTCAATCTCGGTAATAGGTACGATTCTTGATCGTAATACGTTATTTTGTAGTCAATGCGCGGTCGAAGGTCTTGCCCTTCTTTAACCATAAATAGAGCAGGACGCCACATGGTGTAAGTGCTGTCTGATCATTCATATCCAATAGCTCTGTGCTTGGACTCGCGGTTCTGCAGCTCATTGGTGCCATCTGTCTGGGTGGCTGAGATGGGTGGCGATACCGGGAGTGCCAAACTGTCTTGAAGTCTCTGACCACTCTATATGGAGGTAGTCGAGGTAGCTCATCTGGAAAAACGTGCACATACTCGTAAACTACTCGAGGTAGATCTAAGTCTGGTCTCTCCTCGTCCTCTAGAGTAATGCTCGCTAGCCAACCCGCTAACTGTCCCTGACACCTGGACTCGTATACTGTCTGGGGTAAAATATCATGCTTGTCCCCTTGAAATACCACGAGTACCGTCCTGCGTGTAGGCGGTAACTCTCCTACGCTCACAATCGATAACGACCCTGTAAGCTGTCAGCCAATCCATCCCCAGGATGACATCGAACTCTGACATGTCCATGATCCTCAGGTCCACTGTGAGTAGAGTCCCGAGATCTCAACTCACCCAACCACGACATATCCTATTCTCGCCCTAATCCCTGAGAAAACTCACATACAAAGGCTCCTCAAAATTATAGAGGTCCTTGCCCATTTCCACCATATTTTAGCCTCACTCTCTAGCTGGATCACAGCTAGTCTAATTCTGGTAGTGTCAGAGGTAATTTCCATAACCTTTAACATCTTCTCAAATGCAGCCCATGAACCAATGGTCTACACACTCGGACCTCACTCCCCTGTGAATGTCGGAGGATGATGCGCCCAAACCTCTGGGAGTTCACCAGGACCTCCTGACTACACCTTTATACCGGCTATCTGATAGCGTGGCTGTAATACCTACGGCCTCGATAAAAACTCTTGATCAGCATTCAGTGGTGAGCCAGCACCGAGTGGGCCTTGATCCTATGTCCTCGTCTCTACTGCCATCTACATTTCAATAGAGAATCATTTAATCTTCATTTCAGTCTAACTATGTCACCCGTACGATTAATAGACTTGACAACCATGGCCCGACCGTTCATTTCCTAAGTAGGCGTAAATTCAACCACTCCAATTTATTCATTTCAATAAGGTTAAGGCTTTAGCACATTGAATTTGGTATCCAAATCCTAAGGTCATAGTTTCTAGCATTGACTCTATACTTTCTATACCACATTGGCCATATAGTTTTCCTCTTTAGCGACAACGTATGATCACAATTTCAAATGGTAGTTAAATCTGTCTGATATCTACAAGGCATAAACTTTGACCAGAGACAATCATACATAAATCGGTGTATACATTGTCCTTGCATTCTGAGTAATCTGTGATCAGATACATTTAAAAATATTGTTTTCATGAAAAATTATTTTCGAAAATTTCATTTGTTGAAAATTTTATTTTTCGAAAATTTTGTCTAATGTTATTTGATTTTTATTTCATTTTTATTTGATTTAATAAAAAAAAATTTCGAAAAATTTTGTGATGAACAGTGTTCATGAACCGGGTTTATGAACAGTGTCAAAAGTTGACACCGGAGGCCGTCTTGAGTCAAGCGGGTCGAAGCAGGTGGGTGCGCGAGTCGCTGGCCCGCGACCGACAACACGCGAGCCGTGCGAAGCGCGCCCGGGCTGCGTGCGTAGCGCCCGTCTTTGCTCTGCCGGGCGCCAGTGCTCTGCCCCGCCTTGGCTGCCGCGCCCGCGCGTTGTCTGCGCGCACCAGCGCCCGTGCACTCACGCCTCTGCCCCTGCGAGCTGCGCCTACGGCTCCCCTACCGCCCGGCGCCGCGGCGCTGCGTGCCATGGCGCCCGTGCCCCACCTCACACCGAATGAGCGAGTAGCCATTTAGGTTACACCCTTTTTTTTCCTTCATTTTTTTGTACTCGAAAAATCACCCAATATATATATATATATACTACATTTTTTTCTTCTCATTTTAAATATTTATAGATTATTTTCACTTTTCTCGGTTGAATAAATATTTTGGAACGCAAAATATATCCATTTTTTTTTTTTACTCACTATAAAAAAAAAAACCTTAGAAAATGATTTTCTTTATCATTTTTTTTTCCCTTCAATAGCCTTCCTTGCTACTCCTTACATGCAGTGGCTTGAACCCTGCAATTCCTACACTCTGTTCTTGTCAAAAATTTACGAGCAACATTGTCGGTACTACGGACCATTTTTTTTTTTCAAGTTTTCTCCACCTTGTTATTACACTAAATCCTAGTGTAAAACATCATCCTATGCTATTTACCAAGCATATAATCCTTATAATTTCAATCACATAACACGTACAATTCATGTTATGCCTGACCAAACATCACGAGAGCACACTTCACAAAATCAAATCATATGAAAACACTCCAAACACGTCAAATACGATGTCATAGTTTTGTCAGTGATTTCTGGAGCCTCTCGTACCTACACTTAGCATCCAAACCACACCTGGTGATGTTCTTACACCTTAAAGACTGTAGCTAGCCGAATCCCCCAAAGCCACTGGGTGGCGGTATCGCAGGCCGTCTGAAGTGTGACGCTGAGCCGAGGTCGGATTGTACCGCCCCCGACGCGAATACCCGCGAATGTCGGGTGACTGGGCATTTTTCACGAAGAATTGGGCGAGTCTCAGCTGTACGGAGAGCTCTGCCCAAATACAAACACGCATACACTGTCCCAGCGGTGCAATATATCGATATATCGATGGATCCAATCCGCATGATGTCTGACCACTTGGGCCTAAGCGATACTCATAATACATACTAACTATAGATCAACTATATACCAAATAGTTACAAGAGTTACAATATTTTCCCTCTTATACAATACATATATTAAAATTAGACATTTCAATACATGTATATATCATCAACCAAAGCCACAACCCGGCTTTCTTCTAATCCTCAATCCCTAGGACGAGCCGTCCCCTCGCACGCTCCTGTACCTGTAAAATAATATCCCTCGACAGGGTGAGCTAATGCTCAGTAGTGGAATCGCCCTAAGTGGGCTACTCTCCACCTAAGTGTAGTGCAATGTTCCAAAATAAACATACATTCAAGCAAATGCATGATCCTACTTGAATGTCTACATGACTAACTCAGATCCCGAGTCCTCACCGACTCTCTCACACTCGCCTAAGCCTCGTATGAGAATTATTGTTTTGTTAGTTTGTGGACAACCCTCCGATGTGTATATATCAATTGAGCCGCTCCGACGATTGATATATTATTTGTTTGTGGACTACCCTCCGATGAATATCAATTGGGCTGCTCCGACGATTGATATTTTTCTTTAATTTGGACTACCCTCCGATAGTGTATTTTTAGACAGCCCTGAATGGGTTTCTTTAGACTCATCTCATTGCACTCACTCCTATGAGTCTAGGGTGTTCCGGTGCATATGGAATGCACATGTATGCCAATTCAATCTGATCTAATTCACATGTAAATATATAAACATACATATGTTTACAAAACAATCAATTCACACAATCATGTCATGTAAATTCTCATTTCCTACATCCAAAATTAGCTCACTTGAAATTTAATGATCAGAAACCACGAGCAATTTAATTTAAATAACTCGAAACCAAACACATATTTTCACAAAAATATATTTTGAGAACCTTGTTTCGGGAATAGTGAAGCCCTAGTTCTATTGCGAAAATCTAATTCATCGGTTCACTTAGTGAACCACTTAATTCACGACCATTCCCGGCCTCATCGAATCAATACATGGTTATCAAAAAATTTCACCATTTCTACAACCCGTCAGCCGTGGCGATCATGGCTACTCAATGGTGTTCAAAAATTCATGGTCGATTGAGGTTTGGGGCTACGATCAGCTGCCTCAAGCCTCGCTCGTCACATTCGGAAAGTACTTAAGAAGGAATAAAACCCAAGTAGGAACCCCACCTCTCGGAGTTGAAAAACCCCCACAAATCAGTACCGCAGCGAAGCCACCTCTCCACGTGAAGCGACTTTCCTTCTTGTCCAGGCGCGACGGTCGGATCGCCCGTATTTCTAGAGAGAAGGAAAACTCTCTCTCACTAAACTCAAACGAAAATGGCTACTGGATGTGCTCCCTGTATTTCACGTTTTTTTTGCTTCTATTTCACTTTAGAGAAGAAGAGCACTGTAGCTCTTTTTGTCCTTTAGTTCATTTAATCAATTTAATTAATTAATTCCCTTCTTTCTCCAGTTTTGACATTCGGCATTGTCTCGGCCGTCCATTTTCATCATTTCTCTACTCATGCCACTTATGGCATATGAGTACATGTTATATGTGACTTTCGTGCATCGAATCGTTTTACGGCACTCGGGCAAAGCTGCCTTGAAAACGTGCCAAAATCGGTAATGCGGGAATTCTCACAAATTTTACGTGTTAGCTAGATTTCAGGAGCGATTCTAACAATGAATCCGTTTAGGTCATACGGATCTGAGAATAAATTCCGGATTTTTCTAACCGAAATTACAATTTTGTAACCAAAATTACGATTTTGCCCTTTTTCCAGATATTGGAATTTCTCGGGTCTTACAGATATATAGATAGAGATTCTCCTCAATATGCAGAAAAATATGTTCATGCCTTATTAAAACCATAACTAAATGATATATGTCTTTTAGACAGATATATTTGTGTTTTTCAGGATTACTATTATCATATATATATGTGAAGATTGAGTGCAGATACCATGTACCTAAATATGTTTTACTCAAGATTCCCGGATCCATGGGCGCTCCTTTGTACGTGATTATCCACATTAGTCGGATACATTAGGAAGAAGGAATTTCCTATCTAAAGAAAGATTAAGTGAATGGTGTCATCGGAGCTTATCTAATTAAGAAAGCTAAAATGATTAGAAAAGAAAATGTTCTTTGTTGTAGAGGTAACAATTTAATTACGGTAATAGGAGATTTGAAAAAACCTTATGTCCCTAAAAAGAAGAAACCAAATAGAAGATTTCCAAATAGATTCCCAAATAGGTTTCCAAATAGATTTCCCAATAGATTTGGAAGACGAAGATTCTTTATAAGAAGAAGACCTGGATACTTCAGGAGAAATTGGAATAATCCGATTAGAAGAAGAACAATTTATAAGAAAAATCCTAAGCAAGCAAAGGAATGTAGGTGCTATGCTTGTAACCAGATTAGACATTATGCAAATGAATGTCCCAATAAATTTAATAAGAAAAAGATAGAAATTGACGAAGATATTGAAAAAATGATTAATCAAGAAGATTTTATTCAAATAAGAAAACTTGAAGATCTGAATGAACTACATTCAGATGAATCAATATATGAACTGATTACGAAAGCAGAGGCGATATGTTGTTACGAAGATTTGGGTGATACGAAGAAGATGAGTGAAGTATTGTAACGGTGATTGAAAGTTTAGGAGATTTCTCTCAAGATATTCTATTTGATAGTCAATTATTCAAGAAGATTAAAAAAGCTGATTATAGTATAACCGAGTACTCATGATTTAATAGAAAACTATGGGAAAATTTTGGATTAAGGAAAAATATTATGTATTATGGTCTAAGCTTAAAAGAAAAAGCTTTAAATATTGAAATAACCTCCAATAAGATTGAGATTCCCTTGCTAGAAAAAAGGGAATTGGTTCAAAGGATTTCCAAGATTAACGAAAAAGATCGATGTAAGATTGGATGGATTTATATAGGATCTATACAAATGATTATAAGTGCAACATTTAGGGAAGGTATTGATACTCCAATAGATTTAGCATTATTAGATAATAGGATTATAAACAAAAAAGAAGCGATTTTAGGAATTATTAGAGGAAATCTTAAGTACCAAAATTAATTTTAATATTTACCCAAAATAGCTTATAACCTTGGATAGGATTTTGATAGAACTTTAAGCTTGATTCGGGTTTTAAGAGACAAGATTTTTATGAGAGAAGGCAATAAACCTTACTCACATAACCTATAAGATTGCGTATGCATTATCAAAATACATCGTATTGAGTATTTTCGAATGATTATATAGATTTACCTTTGTTATTTCACTTGTATTGGACGAGTCTATCCACCATAGCATCATTATAAGTTTTCAAGATGATTTTTACTAGATATAGGGAGACAAGCCTAAATATTTAGATTTCTCAACCATCTTGTTCTAGTTTGCCACCCACAAATGATTTAATTCATCCCCTAGAATAACATTTAAAACATTCTGAACAACCAAAAGATTACAACTAAGTGCACCAAGTGAGAATACTTTATGGCTATGACTGCAAAGATTGATATCTTGATTACTACAGAGCCTCTTCTAGGTACATATCGTAAAAGCTAACCTTTCATGTTGACTTGAAACGATTTAAGAACCTGAATACTTACACAACTTTAATGGTGAAAAGTTTTGTGTAACAAAATTTTGTAATGTAATAATTCAATTAAATTAATCTACAGATTAATTACTATTAATGTCAAGATGAAGGGAAAATGATACAATTAGTGAGCATTATGTTAGGAATGCACTCTTCCTGAAAAATGAAATCTTGCAAATTACATTCAAAACTTAATGATTACAATTAACCAAAATCAGATTATTATACCTAAATGACTAGTCCCTTCTCAATATATATTTTAATTGGATTAACCTATCCAGATTATATCGAACTTTGTCATGATATCGATTCTAGATCGTATACATTTTCTAAAATCTAGTCTGCTTTTCCTCGAAGAATACTCATACGCATTTACCTACACATAAGGAAAAGATATTTCAAATCAAAACATTATCTCATAAAAGGCATAACCTCGTATTTTGATTAGCAAATATATTGTAAAATTACCTCTTCTTTATTTCCATAATACTGGTTGTGATATTCTTCTTAGAAATAATTTTCTTCAACTTTTTAAAGTAATTATTCAAAACAATATTTCCTATCTTCTTCGCCTAAAAACCCCTTGTAACCATTGGATTACTACGCCTCGCTTAAACCATGCTTATTCTCGCAAATTTCCAATTCCTTTTATCCCTCGCAACCGGCGTGGTGATTATCCTATTCCATTACCATTACCAAAAACTGATTTTTCTACACCTTTACTCAGATTAGAATCTAGATTATTGAAAAGCCTTGATTTTTGCTCCCCGCATAAAACCCCCACTTGAATTCTTTATGTTTGAGAATCCTTATACCTTCTTGGGAAAACAATAAAATTTATGCAACCTCTTTGAATTAAAGACTCGAGAAGATTATTAAAACCTATGAGACATAATGAGTTAGACTTAAAGAATTTGCTATTCAATTGAAAAGAATTGTGTAGTGATTTAAATCTGATTAGGCTTCTTCAAAGTCCATATAGTAGTCCGTTCCCTATGGTCGTAAATGTAAACAGATTAATAGGAATAAAGCCTGTATGGTTGTTAATTACAAACAAATTTTTAATGATAATACAATCTTTGATGGCTATTTCCTATCAAATAAAGAAACATTAATTCACAAAACCAGAAATTGTAATTGGCATTCGAAATTTGATTGTAAATCAAGATTTTATCATATCAAGATGACCGAGGAATCAAAACCCTTAACTGCATTTAGTACTCCCCAAGGACACTATGAATGGAATGTACTACCTTTCTGATTAAAAATGCCCTCGATTTTTCTGTAGAAAGATGGATAATATATTTAGAGATTATGATTTCGTACATGTTTATGTTGATGATATGCTAATATCCTCAAAAACAAAAGAACAACATTTGAAGCACTTAGATACTTTTATAAATTTATGCAAAACACATGGTATTGGGTTATCCAAAAGTTAAAATCCATAATCGAGAAACAAAAAGATTGAATTTTTTAGGATTATTGATAGATTCCAAAGAATGTAACTACTTAACTATATTCTCTAGAAAAGATTACATTTTCCTAAAAATTACGGATCGAAAACAACTTCAAAGATTTTTAGGTATATTAAATTATGTTGAAGGATTCATAAAAAACCTTGCTGACTTAAGAAAACCATTAAGAAAATTGACAAGTGAAAAGCATAAATTTATATTCACCAAGGAACATGAAAAGCAAATACAATTTATAAAATCTCAATGTGTAAATTTGCCAAAGTTAAAACTTTCACTTGATAATGATGATTTGATACTTGAAACTTATTCATTTGATAGCACATGGGCTGCAGTATTAAAAAGGATTCAAAATAATACCGAAGAATTATGCAGGTATACCTCTGGAACATTTACTCCTACTGAAGAAAGATATCATATAAATGAAAAAGTGTGACACCCCAAAACCCGAGGGTCCGTTGACTACCCATCAACCCGCGGAATACAAGTGGATGTCGGGTTACCCGACACCACTTTAGAAAATCGCGAGCCCTTTGCACGGAGCTCTACCCAACACAGACTCCGCATACTCGTCCCAAACAAATTAATATATGAAATATATATTCACACGGCCACTGGGCCCACAAACAGTACTCAATGTACATGCCAACTATGAAACCAACTAGTATACCCAATAGTTACAAGAGCACATTTACTTTAAACAATACATATTAAACGAAGGGTTCTAATACATGTACAACCACCAAAGCCACATCCCTAGCTTTCTTCACAATAACCTTAGGACGAGCCCCTCTCGCACGCCCCGTAATTAAAATAAAGTGGGGGTCTGACAGATTTGGGTAATGGTAGTTTAAAACAAGAGGGAGAATCGCCTAAGTGGGCCACTCACCACCCAAGTGCAATGTTCCAATTTAAACACTCATTCAAGCAACACGATCCTGCCTAATGTCTACATGACCAACTCCTCATCCCGAGTCCCTCACCACTCTCTCACACTCGCCTAAGCCTTGTATGAGACTCATTGTGTTATTAGGTGGGCAACCCTCCATGGAATATATATCAATTCTGGTTCGTCCACGATTGGGATATATACAATGGCTTCAGTGGACTACTCTCGAAGGAATATATATCAACCGGGCCGTCCACTTGCTGATATACATTTAGTTTGACTACCCTCCCATGAATATATATCAATCGGGGCCGCTCCGATGGTTGATATATATTATTTAGTTTGGGCTACCCTCCGATAACAACATTTTTAGACAACCTCCAACCATTTAATATTTTAGACTACCTCCGAACCTTTTCCTCTGCACTCATCTCACGCCTAACTCCTATAGTCCTAGATGTTCCAAAGCACAGCATATGGAATTTATAAAAAGCAATTCCAATATGCGTTTAATCTACATACATAAATATATAAACATGTATATATTTCAAGCAAAACAACCAATTCACACAATCATGCTATGTAAATTAATTAATGCACACATCAAAGTTACCACTAAATGATCACACACGAGTAATTTAATTTAAATCACTCGTATCTCACATATTTTAATCAACTTACAATTACACGCATGTAATTCCAACACATCAAGCATCACCTAATTTAGCCTAATTGAGCAATTCATACTCTATCTCCTTAATGGTTTCCATGCTCACTATATTCCATATAATTGAGCAAATCAATTTTATTCTAATATCCTATAATACAAATTATATTCCAAGAGCATCAGGACTCATGTTAATCCTCATTAAGCATTAGCCTAATGATTTCTTAAGCACTACACCAACCTTCGCTTATCTTATTTCATACAAGTTCATACCAAAAACACATTGACGATTTTTATCTACTCCCACACAACCCGACCTGACTTTAACAGCCTCCCGAATCAAATAGCTGGGTCAGCCCACTGGCACTTCACACATGTCCAACCCCTAGCTTCACCTTTTAACCGAATTTCTTACCCATTTCGTCTTATAAACACCTGCGATAATTTATTCCGTAACCCAATAGCCCTTAATCAAGCTGACTGTCACTGACAACCCAAAAGCTCCGTACCCCTTACACTTCCGTCCCAGATGTTTTAGTATTGACTGCTTGCCCATTCCCGGGCCTTTATCATACAAAATACATGATTTAAAGTAAAATTCGAATTTAAGAGATTCAAACAACTCTAATTTTTCCGGCACACGCCACAAGAGAAAATGCCAAGAAAATTCCAACCCAGTCCCATGTTTTGGGATCGATCAAACGGCCCCCTCACGGCCTCAAACCAACCGAACACGAAAAACCCCAAATGGGAATAAAACGCAAGTAGGGGGAAAATCCCACTCGAGTTGTCAAACCGCAAACCCGGTCCACGCTGTAGCTCGTCCCAAGATAGAACGTTTTCCCTTCTTGTGCTAAAGACCGCCAACGGCTAGATCTCTTAGAATCTAGAGAGAAGCTTAGCTTTCTCTCTAAAATGAATTCCTCCATGGCTAATGCTCTCTTCTCGATTTTCACGTTTTGCCTTCTTTAGTTTGCATAGAAGGTCCTATTAGCTATTTTGTCCTTTTTGTGACTTAAATATCAAATCTCTAAATGACCATCACACCCTCTTACCGTATTTGGATATTCATCACTCTACGCTATCCATTTTCATCATTTATTCATACTATACCACGCCTATGGCAAGATGAGTACATGTTATAGGTTTTCGTCGTATCGAAACCCATTTACTACATCTCAACCATATGCTCAAAACGTGACGCATCTCGAATTGTTCTCAAAGAAATTGCTAAATTTTACGTGCTAATCTAGATTTTCATGACGATTCCAATCTGGCAGTAACTGCTGGCTATCCTGAGATCTAGGGAATTAATTACGGACTTTTAACTGTAATTATAATTTTGTAATCGTACTACGATTTTACCCTTTTATCTTAAATTGAATTTCTGCCTTACAAAAGAATTTTTAAGGCCATAAAAGGATTAAAGAAATTTTCATATTTTTTATTACCTAAAAAAATTTACTTAGAACATATAATACTCAAGTTATGGTTTTTATAGAAAATAATTTTTACTCTCAAAACTCGAGAAAATAAACGATTGATTGGGATGGCGTATATATTGTTTTCAATATATTGAAGACGATATAATTCGGGCCTCATAAAATAAACACGTTATTTCCTAATCGAGATGGAGGAAACACCAAAGATCGACGGTTATAGAAAGTTTAACTCGAAATGCTCAAGATTTTATTTCAAATCATTTTAGCGCATCGTTGCACTACACTTGGTAGAAACTGAAAGTACCTTGGAAAAGGCTAAAAAAGATGTTAAAAGTTTTATCACCGATTTTGAAAATTATGTAAAAGAATTTACCTCTCATGAGACTATTTTAACAGCCTATTTGAAGGGAAGCATTGATTTGTCAAAAATGGACATCAAAGAAGATCACAATGCGACTCGAAAAGGGCAATCCTCTCAAACATTTCTTTACACCTTGATTGAAAAATCAAAGCCTATCTTAAAAAAAAGAGAGATTCCCAAGAAAAAGAGATTTTAAACCCATTCAGAAACAATGTGAAACTGTAACACTCATCGATACCGAAAAATATGATTGTTCATAACTGAATTTATCCTAGGATCTTTTTTCCTACAAGGATCAAACTTAAGAGAATCTGATTGTTATGCACTCTCGATAAAGATCGCTTACCATCTACCCATCACACCCGATTTTCCGAGATCGTGAAGATTACCGGTTGGATCTCGTGAAGGCTTATACATACTCTCGCCAATAATCACCATAAAGATTGATGATACCTTAGCACTTGATTTTTTCTAGTCCTGACAAATGAACAAAGATTTCTCTGGTTTACACTTTATTCGTATGCGCAAGTGATCCAAGAACGAACATGATTTCTAATACCAAAAAGATTTTATAAACCCTTTACGTAAGATAATGTTCATTATCAAGAGGGCTTGGTTTGATTGTCGAAACGACAAATGAAAGTGCCCAAAAGGCTATTCAGAGCTACGCGAAATTAAAAAGATTGATCGATTATGATTTCTATTGGACATAGGCTAAATTCCCGACTCAAGAAATGATTTTTACTAAAGAAATAGATTTGATTGAGCCGTGAACTATCATCCTCTCGTGATGCTTTTAGATTACGGATAGGAAGTCAAGTTTTGAAGAATATATTCACAACGATTTGGCCTAAGGATGACAAAACCGATTAAAGAAGAAAGAGATTGATGACCAACAAAAGCAATGATGTGATCAAAGAATAGTAAAGATTCTCTCCACAAGATTGGGTGCTGTGGGAGCAAGATTTGACAATCTCCCGACAAGATTAAAGAAGATTTGACAAAAAGAAAGATCCACACATTATCACCGCCCCTGGTTTTCAAATTTCATGGTTTTTTAATACAAAGACTTATCTAAGATTCTTTCACAGAATGAATTCTGATTTCAAGTCCGAGATTAGCTATAAATATGTAAGAAGTGTGAGGAAAGAGTAGTTCGAAAATATCTTAGCTTTCTCTTTTTTCTTTTATGTAAGATAGCGTGTGGAAGAACTACGTTGCAAATTAAGATTGTAAGTTTGATTTCCTGTTTCTTTTCTCTGTAAATTTTTAAGCTTGTAATGTCAGGCTAGATTTTAATCTAAGCCTTAGTATTATGAATAAATAAAATCGTATTTTTATTCGTAAAATATTTGTCATTATTGGTCCAGGCAAATTCATTAGAATTCTTGTTTACTCGCCACGCCCTAAGGTAGAAATCTAATTAGGTCCAGGGCTTAATATTTAGTGTGTCCCCACTCTGAAGGTAGCAGATACCCCCGCCACGTCCGAAGTGGGATTAACAGAATGCCTAAGCTCGTCTCTCTCCCGAATGTTATTCGGTCAAAACAAGAAAGGAATGATTGCGGTATGTAGGGACCCATATTATGTTCATTTTCGAATAAATATTGATTTTATTTAAAGCATAATTATGAAAGGCTTGACATATTTATCATGCTATGCATATTAAGGTCATGCAGGCTAAACGCAGTTGTTTGATTGATTGTGATAATTATAAAGTTTTTCGATGGATTCGATTGATTGTCGCTTATTTGCAGTAATTACAACAACAACCTATTATGCATATCAGATAAATATGTCCAAGCCTTTCATATTATGCTTTAAATAAAATCAATATTTATTCAAAAAATAGACATAATTATAAGTCCACTACGCTCCATAATCTCATTCTTTTTACCGCTTTTGGACTCCAAATAACATTCTGAAGACAGAAATTCGCATTTCCTCGTAATCCCACTTCTGCACTTACTCACAGTAGATCACTCTTTTACCTTCACCGTGGGGACACCTTCAAAATGTTAACAAAGATAACTTCCACTGCTTTCCTACCCAAGCGTGAAAAGAAACAAAGAATTCTAATGAATTTAATGGACCAATAATGATAAATATTTTCTGAATAAAATAAGATTTTATTTATTTATAATACTAAGGCTTAGATTAAAATCTAGCCTGACATTACATGTTGGCACCATGCAGAGAAAAGCAAGAACAGAGATCAAACTTACACCCTAATTGCGTATAGCCCACACGCTATCTTACATAAAAGAAAACAAGAGAATACGATACATAAATTTATATTGCTCTATTCAGTCCGCTTTTATCCCGAAAATTTTTATTTTTCAGCTCAATTATTTTAGATGAACTTTAACTCTTGGCCATTCCTCGAATTTCCGAGATATTTTCAGAAAATCTCTGCTCCCGAAGTCACTATCGATTTATCACCCGTAAATTGCAGCATTATCTCCGATCAGTTCATGTAATTCAATTTAAACTTTTCCGGGTTACTAGATTTCGCGAGACGAATTCTTAATTAAGGCAAATCAGCTTGGCCATCCAAGATCGGAGAATTTTCTAGGCTTCCCAACCATTCGGCAATTTATTATTATTATTATCCTTTCAAATTTATAATTAGACTTTCACCCCTCAACTTTCCTTAATTGCAAAAGTGTCACAATGCTTGAAAAACTTTATAATTTCATCCTAAAACAACTTTCAAAATACTACTATGGCACTCAAAAATTATGAGCTTCCCTTGGTGCACATACAAAGCACCTCTACTACATCAAGAGATACCGCACACCCTCTTGGGATCGGGCGTTAGAAATCATCCCTTCCTTTAGAAACATTTCGTCCTCGAAATGAACAAACTAACTAAAAGGAAAGGGAAAGCGAGTAATCTCATTCGAAGATAATTGAGGATACTAATCCACAAGATTCGAGCCTCTAGCTCCCATGTGTTCTTTCTATCATGATTCTCTCCACAGACTTTAACCAAAGGGAATCACCTTACTCCTCAACACTGCTTCTCCCTTATGGTCTACAACTGCATGCATTTCCTCATAAGCTCCAAGTTTTCCTTTAGTCAAAGACCGCTGCTCCTCTCAACACATGTGAAGGACCTGTGATTATTTCTCAACATCGACACATGACAACGTATCACATCCTTGATAACTTGGGGAACTTGAACCTATAAGCCACTGTCCCACTCGCCACAATCTCATACCCGACTAAACTTGCCTTGCTTCCAATCTTTGTAAAACACCTTCCAAGGGAAATTTTCGACCCAAATAATTGCCCGAATTGTAAGTCTCTCGCTAATGCTGTCCATAAATTTTCCGTCTATCTCTTGGCATTCATATCACGAACAACTTCACTTTCCTAGAAGGATTTTGCACTAATTCAGGGCCTACCAGTCTTCTCTCACCAACCTCATCCCAGCACACCGTAGTTCTACATTTCTTGCCATAGCGTTTTAAATAGAAAGCCATTCTATACTCGGGTCTGATAGTCGTGTTATAGGCGAACTCCATTAGTGTCAAATGAGTATCCCAACTCTCCTTGAATCATCGTCAGTCTCCCAGCATATCCTAATCTGCCTGAATTGTAACACCCCATCCTCGAGAGAGTCTACAAGACATGATAATCGTAGGGGTGTATAAGAGCTCAAGCATCACACAGTATTTAAGACTAAAATACAAATGATAAATTATGAACCCTAAATCATGATCATAAGGGTACAATTGTCATTAAAGATTATGAAAAGCAAAAATCATTAAGTGTAGAGATGGTCAATGGCAAATAATATAAGTTACTAAATTGTACATAGAATGCTTGAGGACTAAAATTGAAATTAAGGAAAATTATGACTAAAGGCCATGAGACAAAGCTGAAATTCTTCATTCTTATCCACTTCACTTGCTGTGGTTCAATACTTATATAAAGAGAGAGACAAGAGGAGGAAGAGAAGGAAGAAGAAGGAGGAGAAGGAATCCAAGAGAAAGGTATGTTGTTGTCTTAGAATCAAGTGTATTGGATTTCTTAAGCTTTGGTAAGGAGAATAGATGCTCCTTTGGTCTAGGTTTTGTGTAAAGATCACACAAACCTTGAATTATCAAGCTGTGAGAGTAAAACCCCAATTGGTGTAAAGTAAGCACATGAAATCATCAAAATTATGGTTTTAAAAGAATTGGTGGACCTTAGGTAGTGTTCTTGGATTTCTTTCACCTAAGGTTTTGTAAGAGTTTGAGGTTCCAAACATCTGGGTTGTGAATTCAGTTTTTAGATGCAATTCAAGTGGCTCTCAGGTATTATGAATTATAGAATGTGCAGTGAATTGGCATCAAAAGTGAAAATAACAAAACTCAAAATTTAGGAAGGTGTGTTCTAAGATGAATGCAGAGGTACCTAGTGACACCCCACCGCAAAGTGTATTTATTACGAACAAGAAAACAAACTGCACACCCTGCCTGCTTCCCGTTCACCGCTTTCGTATTTGAATCCATAACTGCTCATTTCTTATCCGATTTGAGTGATTCAAGTGGTTCCTTAAACTAGACTTCAAGAGCAACCAATTCTAAAGAATAGCATCATTCCAATTTGATCTTAAGTGCCTGCAAAATTCACCCAAAGGAGCCATACAAGTCAAATTCTGGTTCCAACTTTGACATAGAGTAATCCTGTTGTTTTAGACGAACTTGGAGTTTATGTTCAATTGAGTGATTCCACTGAATAGAACCCTTAGCACCTTAGCTTTAAAATAGTACACAAAGAGATACACTTAAGTATAAGGAGTAAGTTAAAATTATACATTATAATGTAGGCGATTAAATTTGTCGTCGTATTCGGTCGAGTGTGTATATATCGAAAAGGGAAAGGAACTGTGCTCTCAAGTTTAAAAAGCAAAGAGGTAGAGTGTTCTAAATCATTTTCCAAATACCAGTGTATTATTATTATAAACGGTTTACACTGGTATTTCATGGTTTTGAATGCAAACTATTTTCAAAGAAGCAAGCAATGAGTTAAAGCAAGCAAATGGTTTCGAAAGTTAAACCATTTTAAAGCAAGCATTGGTTTTAAATTTCAAACCATAATCATGCTAAGTAAATGGTTTCAAAGTGTAAACCATTTTACAAAGAGCAAATGCTAAAGAAAGTTTGAGAAAACAAAGCCTCTCCTTAGTTCCCAAGCAAAGCAAAACCTATCGAGAGTTCAGACGCACTGGTGGAGTCGGTCTCATACATGGCATTTTAGTTTTTTGCCTCGGCTCAAGAAACTCTAGGACATACATCATGCATTTATGACCGTCAGTGACGCATTAGGAGTATATAAGGTTATGAGTTCTAACTAAATTATGGTGATGGCTTACACGAGGTCAATTCCACCATATTTACCGGAAAAAGAAAAGAAAAAGGTGATGCGGACAAAGGTCCCCACCGCATCATTGAAGACAAAGTTCCCGTGTTCACTAGGTAAAGTACAAAAATAGGCCTCCAAGGGTTGATGTTTTACAAACATGATATACGATTTTTGAAAAATCAACCATTGGTCTCCTGGGCCGCCCAAGCCTCCTGGAGAGTTTTAGCAAACGGTTGAGCTCAGCCCCGCTTAGATTTCTCAAAACGATCGTTGAGCTCTCAGTTCCGTGATTTATTTTCAGCATGCGGTCGAGCCCCAGCTCCCGCTTTATGAAAATTTTTGAGAAACTTTGAAGCAAAGGTTTGTGAAAGGTTTCAAGAAACTTTTCAAGCAAGATAAAGTGCTAGTTGAAAGAGAAAATTTGAAAAAGAAGTGTTATAAACCTTCTAAGCAAGCACAAAGTTTTACAAGCTTTTAAAGAAAAGCAAACAAAGCAAGGCACAAAAGCAAGCAAGCAAAGAAAAGTTTTTGAAACTTTTAAAGCACAAAGCAAAATAAAGCTTCTGGAAAATATTTGAAAGAGAGTTTTACATTTTGAGAGGTTTTCCCAAAAGAAAACATTTTATGAAAGATATACTCACCAAAAGCCTGTTTAGCCTTATTTTCTATTTTAAAACTATTTTCCTGTGTACAGTACGCAGCAAGACGCCTGAGCACAATAGGATTTGTCCCCACATTGTACACAAGTGTCAGAAATTAAGAATTATATTTTTGTAAGAACATACTTTGAATATGGCTATTGGAACATATGTATGTACATAGTATAGTTAGTTGTGAGAATGTGTTGGCATGTCGGTTGTCATATTTTACTAGAGTAAATCAGATGTATACAAGATTTAATTGTTCTATATGCACTGTCATGTCGGGGCCGGTTTTTCCATTGGCAGATTTTACCAAATCCTAAATTATAAAAAAAAAAAGATAAAAATTTTATAGAGGTTTTAGTACAACACTCATTCGCCACAGAGTTTCCAACAAGTTAGAGGTAAAATGAATGGGATTTCTGTGGAGGCGCCGCACACCCCGCCGTCAGGGTAGCGGCGCATCGGTCCTTCTAATCACATCCATCTCGGTGGATGAAATGTTGTGTTGAAATGAAGTAGTACCTAAAGTTACTTGTAAATCCAGGTTTAAAACTCGGATGTGGAACTCGGGTCCCGACCAACCATCAAAACTAACCCCATGAAGTCCTACCATCTCATCCGCTACAAATCGGGCCAACTCTTTCCGCAGGAATCTTCAACATAAACTCGCGTAAAATGAGCGTATTTTGTCAATCGATCAACTAGCACCTATATAGCATCATGTTGTCCCGAGTCCGTAAAGACTCCGTCACAAAATCCAGGTGATCTTTCTCCCCATTTCCATATCGAATAGAGTAATTATCTCCTTACGGGCTCGATGCTCATTTTCACTCAATGACAGTGTTAGACAACCTGGAGATCTTAAACTTGCAATCTCTTTCTTCATCCCATTCCACCAAGAATGTTCTTTCAAAGTCCAGACATCTGTACTACCTCGGATGCACAGCATAAGTGCATGAATGTGCTTCTTCCATAATGTCTCTTCTCAAAGACGCTCGGGCACACATTCTCTGGCCTTTCACTATCATGTCGTCATCTCAATTTGAAACTCGCTTTCCCTCGTGACGCCCGATCCTCGTGGGTCCGTTGACTACCCGTCAACCCGCGAAACACTCGCGAGTTGTTCGTGACCGACATTTCACTTTAAAACGGCGCAGTCTCCCTTTGTACTGTGAGCTCTACCCAAATACAAACCTCGATATACCGTCTCAAACGTAATATATCCAATATATCCAATATATCCAATCAAGACAGAGTAATAGCCAATTTGGGCCTACAAACGATACCTGTAATATACTAAACTATGAATCCAACTATATACCAAATAGTTACAAGAGTTACAATATTTTCACTTTATACAATACATATATTAAAATTAGAAATTTCAATACATGTATATATCATCAATCAAAGCCACAACCCTACTTTCTCTAAAACCCAATCCCTAGATCGAGCCGTCTCCTCGCACGCTCCCCGCACTGTAAAATATCCTCGACAAAGAAAGAATGCTCGCAGAGTGGAATCGCCTCTGGGCTACTCTCCACCTAAGCACAATGTTCCAAATAAACATACATTCAAGCAATGCATGATCCTACTTGAATGGGCCACATGACCAACTCAACCCGAGTCCCTCATCGACTTCTCACACTCGCCTAAGCTCTCGTGATGAGAATTATTATGCTTATTTGTTTGTTTCAGGACAACCCTCCAATGTGTATATATCAATCTCGGGGTCAGTCCAGACGATTGATATTATTTGTGGACTAACTGGCTGTATATCAATTAGGTCAGCCTCCGACGTATTGATATTTTTTAGTTTGGACCACTCCTCCAGCAATTAACATTTTTAGGACAACCGAACCTGCTTTCTTTCAGACTCACCCCTAATACACTCACCCTATAGTCCTAAAGCTGTTCCAAAGGCATATGGAATGCATGTATGCCAATCCCAATACGCTCTAATTCACATGTAAATATATAAACATGGTATATATTTACAAAACAATCAATTCACACAATCATATGTCATGTAAATTTCATTTCTTACATCAAAATTAGTTCACTGGGCTAATGATCAAACACAGCAATTTAATTTAAATCACCGACCAAACACATATTTTCACAAAATATTTTGTGATCATCGCTTTGAATAGTGAAACCTCGGTTACTATTCTAAAATCACACCAGATCTGCTCACCTTGTGAACTACATTTCACTTTCGCCATTCTCAAATTTACTAATTTCAATCACTACATGATTTAACATACAACATAACATTTCAGCCTCCCAAGCACCGTGGTCATCATGCAGGGCTGCACCATTTTGGCCTCAAATTCTATACACTGGTTCCAAGGTTTGGGACCGATCAAACGACTTAACGACCTCAATCGACTCAAACATTCGTAAAGTACTTAAAGAGGAATAAACCCAAGTATGAAACCCTACCTCCTGAGTTCGAGGAAACTCCCTAAACCTGACTCCACGCCGCCCTTCCGCGTGAGAGCAATTCTCCTTCTTGTCCCTGGGCGACTGTTTGCATGGTCGGATCGCTCAGATTTCAGAGAGTCTGAGACTTCAAACCACCATTTTCAAGCCGCCACAACCACGCATCCCTCTCCTTCGATTAATGCTTTTTTTTGTCTTGATTTAATGAAGGAGAAGACACTTCATGCTAAGTTTTGTCCTTTAGTAGATTTAAAATGAATCCTGATAATGACCATTACGCCCTTCATTTCCCAGCTTTAACATTCGGCTCTATCTCACGCCCATTTTTTATTATTTCTCTACTCATACCACTTGGCGGCACATGATGGCATGTTATATGTGACTCTCGTCGCACTTAAAATCGCTTTAATAAGACCCGAAACGTACGCGCTCGGAAAACGGTAAATCTCGACCGTCCCGTAATTCAGACGAAATTTTACGTGCCAGCTGGGGATTTCTCGCGAGACAACTTAACTATGGAACTGCTTTCGCTATCCGAGATCTAGAGAATACCTCGATTTTTAACCGAAATTACAATTTTGTAACCGAATTACGATTTTACCATTTTTTCCAGAAATTGGAATTTCTCGGGTCTTACATTCCTCCCGGTGCTGAATTTCACGCAAAACCTCAATCGTCAAGACCAACACCCGCCTCACGGTCTTACGTCGTGAAACCCGATCACCCGCTATCCAAAACATAATGGTCCCTCCAGTCACCTCGGTGTCGACCTGATATCCCAATCTGATCTACAGTAAATTTGGATCACGGGTATACTTAGAACGTCGGAAACGTGAAACACCGTGGACACGTAACATGCGAAGCCCGTGCGCCCGGCCGGTATCTGGCAGTGTCCTATCCTCTACCGGTATCTGAAGGCTGTGAGCCTCGGCGTGATGGCACGGCTGCTTGAAGCGAGCCTCCTCTCTTAGGCATAACCTTCGAGCCTTATTGTTTCGAACTACAGATTCGGCGTCTCATATCCGCATAGCTACAGGCTCTACGAGCCATGAGGCCATTGCCATTATCCAAGCTCACCTTCACCGGAGAGTGTCTACAATGTCAGTCAGGGGCCGTGATGGAGCTCTCCTCCCCACCTCGGTCAAACCTGCAGTGATCTACATGGCCTCCCATATAATGCCTCATATGATGCCATTTGATTTGATACTCACCCCGCCAACCATTGCTTGCAGCGCATTCCACCAAGAGCAAATTCATTCCTCCCCGCCTGCCCTTATGAACTGTGACTCAGATGCCCGTAGGCATGTCCCCCCTCTAATACATGTATAGTCCAATGAACCCAATTATCTATTCCGAGGGTGGAACGTTGTACTCATATCGGTCACCAGAGGTTCCATAGCCTGTGGGAACTTCTTCCAAAGTACGCCTCGAAACCTCGTCCTCTATCCGACACTATGGATACTGGCACTCCATGCAGCCGGACTATCTCTCAAATGTACAACCGCGTAATCTCCAAGGCAAAGGTCATCCGCGCACACCGAAAATGTGCCGACTTTGTTTACATCTTACCATCACCCATACTGCCATGCTTCTCGGCTGGCCCGTGCGCTGGTCACAAAGTCCATCGATCGCGTTCTACTTCCACTCAACAATTCTCTTAATGGCTGAAGAGCTCCCTGTCGGGTTTAGTGTTTCAAATTTTAACTACGACACGTGAGACACCGCTCGAAAGTCCCCTACGGCCCTTCATCCCACTCCAATAGCATCGAGACTAAGATCTCGTACATCTCGTAAGCACCGATGGCCCAAGAAATCGAGAGCAGTGAAACTCCCTGAGAATCTCCTCTCTAAAATCGGTCAACTAACTACTACCCGGCCCTCATATCGAAGATCACCATCTACGGAACGGTCCACTGGCCACCCGTAGTAGACTGATCAGACTCTATTCCACGATACTATCTCGTCCGCCACTGGGATCTAATCACTCGCTTAACGAGACGGGTGTAGCCACTAAACTCCTGAAGGTATCTCGCTGAGTCTACTACAAAATCAGAGCCCAACCATACTATCCCACGCCTCCCGAAAGATCCGCCACTCCCCGAGAAGCCATACTAGCCAACGCCTCGTGACTTCCGAACAGCAGATCAGCCAATTATTTGTCTTACCGATGGTAAATGAAAAGTGTTATAACTTCAGAACTCCATCCATCTACGTACCTCATAGCTGAGGTCCCACAAGGAAAATATACTAAACTCTTTATGGTCCGAGTACACCTAACTCCTCGCTATGCTTAGTGTGCACTAAATCATCAAGGCGTAAGACTACTTGGGCCACAACTCCATGTCGTGTGTGGGTAATCAGCCGTACTTCAACCACGAGAACCATGTTTACCACTCCTCCCACTGCATCAAAAATTACACACAACCTAATCCGGGCTCTCGAGGCATCATAACATCAGGTACCCCGTCCCCGTCCGGAATCCATCAAGATGGGAGCCGAAGTAAGTCTCCTCTTCAACTCCTCGGAATGCCTCCTCGCACGCACATCCCAATAAACCTCACCTCCTTCCGCCATAACTCAGTCATGGTGCCGCTATCCTGGAGAAACTTCAATGAATCCCTCCGACATCAAATTAACTAAGAAAAACACGATCTCAAGACCTGACTTCTGATTCTCCTAACTCATCACCGCTCGACCTTCTCCTGGTCGACCGACCTTGATGCCGGCAACCCGTGGTCCCCAAAACTCACCCCGCAAGCTGGGACTCGTGACTTACTGACCCCGCGCATACCGATGGGTCTCTCAACAACCAGAAACAACTTCAAGTGATACCTCATGCTCCACTGGATCGGGAGACATCCATGTCAACCCACGAAGACTACGTACAAACCGATCTGCAAAATAGGTCGAATATCCACGATGAGATCCATGATCGCCGCCGGGCGCATTCGTTAATCCAGCGCATCACCGTGAAACTCAAAGTGCCCACGGCCCTAAAACGCCGGCCTTTAGGATATCTATCTCCTAACCTCAACATGGTAAATCAAGGCGAAGGTCTATCTCGAGTAGACTCGCTCCTCTAACTGACAAGAATCACAACTTCTGAATGGTACCGATTCATCGAACTCCTGCTCAACTGTTTGTGACCAATGCACGTCAGAAGGTCTCATTCTTCTTCTTCGCAAATGTAATCGGGAGCGCCCCATGGTGAAGTGCCTTATCAATGAACCTCCCTTGTCCAACAACTCCTATAGCCTGACTGGCTCCCAGACTCAACTGTGCCATCCTACGCAGAGTCATGTAGACGGGCTAAGTACCAGTAACTCTATATCAAGTCTACTACTGCGGAAGGTAATTGCAGCTTATCCGAAAACATCTTACATCGCACATTCACCACTCGGCGTGCATCCAAGTCCTGCATCTCCTGTTTTCCCCCAGTAAGGCTCACAGCCAACCGCAACCCATCCCCGACACTGGACTCATCTACCCCAGGGCAAAGTCAGTGCTCATTCCTCTCAAATACTACACGAGTACTGCTCGCAAAGCAAGAACTCCTATCGCCTCACACCGATAACAACCCCGTAAGTTATCACCAATCCATCCCTAGGATGACATCGAACTCGACATGTCCATAACCCAGTCCACTGTGAGTAGAGTCCCCGAGATCTCCGCGCCGCAACCTCAGACACCACCCTATTCGCCCTAATCCCAAGGGGGGAGAACTCACATACAGGCTCCTAAGGTCTCAAACTTAAGCCTAACTTTATCACAATCAGCGCAAAGAATGAATGAATGCAAAGCACCGGGACCAGTTAACACTTAAATTTGATAGCGAGATAGCAAAACGCATTTCATGTATAACCGGCTGATTCACGATCACCAAGGTGACGCTACAGAGACACGCCTCTGACTCTGAATGTCCCGCCGCCTCGCCTACCCACCGCCTCGCCCGTCTGCAACAGAGGTCGTAGCTCCCAAAATCGATCAGCCTCTCTCCTCGGGGTCTGCATCACACAAAGGAGGAACGTATCAGATCCTCTCCTGCCTCCATCGATCGGGATCAGGTCATCCCAAAACCCCTCGGATCCCCGCTCTTCGTGTGGGCAACTCGCCTCATGTGTCCGGTGCCGACAATGGTAAAGACACCATCCGTCCACTGACCAACCTCATCCGTCCCCCGGTCTGATGGTCAGCGACCGAGACCTCAGAACTATAAGCCTCTGGCCTTTCTTGAACTGGAAGAAAATCGACCGTCCTACCACCAACACTCGCATCCCGAGCTCCGAGCATCCTCCATCTCTCTCTCACGGTCGTGGCCGTCCCAACCATGGAATCCATATCCTGTAGACGGAGTCCTACAATCTCGGCCCGACTCACAACTTCCAGTCCATTCTCACCCTCCTCACCTCGCCGCCTGGCACGTAATCACAAGAACTCCAAGCACCTCCGTAATCTAGCCACGTAGTCCAGAATGCGCCCATCGCCCGCCCAAATTCAGAACTCCCGAGCCTCTCACGTCTCGGGCAGCCTGAGCAATTTCATCATGAATGTGCCTCCTGAACTCCCGCTCATGTCATAATCCCTAAAGCCCCAAGTCCTGCCCATCTCCACCATACCAAAGGCCTCGCCTCCAGCCGGAATGCAAATGAACCCGATCCCGGTCGATTTGAGGTGATCTCATAAATTTCCAAGACTCGATCCGTATAAACCAATGGTCTCGCACCATCGAGTCTCCTCCTCGTGAATGCCTGGGGTGGTGCGCCTAAACCTGCCAGAGGGCATTATGTCCTCCTGACACCCGTTTATGCTACTACATGATAGCAAACAACAGAATACCTACAAATTCCTCAGAAAGCCCACTGATCAAATGACCTGCAGCTCGACCAAGACTCGGACCCTCCACGTCCCAGAACCTCGACCAGCCATCTATACGCCAATGGCAAATTAAATCTCAATACAAGATCTCTATAGTAATAAACACAAAAATTCCTCAGAGACACACTAATCATACACATAACCGCCAGATATTACTGGCTCAAGATTTACATGTGTAATGCAAGGTAATCAATTTTGCATTTAAAATATTTGCTTAACAAACATTTTATTTTCTCGGTACCTCATTTTTTAAAATTTTGTATTTTTCAAAATTTTGTCTACTTTGTTTGATTTGACTTTTTTCAAAATATTTGATGCATCTCCATTTTCTTCAATTTTATAACTCTGTAAAACCTAGAAAATCATTTTCTTCACTTACAACCTAATAAATTCTATGGAAATTCTATTTTCTTCACTTTATCATTTTTCTATTTATTTTCTATCGGGAGACACAAAAATACTTATCCACATTTTTCATTCTCTGAAGACACTCTCCAAATAAATATTAGAATTTATTTTTATCCTAGTTTTCTCATTTACACATCAGAAACGAAACCAAATTTTTTTCTTTCTCCTCTTTTTTTTTTTTCGTCTCATCGCAACTCCTCCTTCCTACCTCTACATTTAGTGAACTTTAAATAATATTACAAACACACAAATCATAAAAACTTTTATGAGTTCAACTATAAAATCTATTAAAGTTTTATTCCTTTCCCAAATAAATTTATTATGAATTTATTTCATTTATTTTCCTTTTCCAATTTTACTCATCGTAAACCTCATGTGTTCTAACACCTTAAAATTTTTATTAAAAATTTGTTTTGTTATTCAACAAACTAAATAAATTGATTACAATTTGGTTTCATTTCCAGCTTATACAATCAGAAACTCCTGAAGATTTGTTTTCCAATATATTAAACATACTACCTAAGCAATCTTAAAAAAACATCATAAAAATATCACAAACTATGTTATAAATATCATTCATACATGATAAACATTAATAAATCATCAAATCACACAAAACACACCAGCTAACACATGCATGCAAAGTGTCCGTAGGCTTTGTCTCAAAGGATTTCCTAGGTAATCTCATACTCAAACCGAACATCAAACACCCAAGTGGTGGATATACCAAACACGAGCTCCCTGTAGGTATTCGTGATACCTAAGCTCCTCCATACTTCAAGTCGTGACGCCCGATCCGAAATCTCAGTTGATCACCATTAACTCACAGGAATAGATCTTCATGAATCAATGAGTGACCCGACATTTCACGTAAAACTCCAAGAGTCTCCTTGTAAACTGGAGTGCTCTACCTAAATACAAAATCTCGTATATACTCCGCCTCTAAACAAAGGCAATATATCCAATATATCCAATATATCCTGTCCATGAGTAATACGTGCTACTGTGGGCCCACAAACGATACTCATAATACATACTAACCATGAATCCAACTATATACTAAATAGTTATAAGAGTTACAATATTTCTTAATTTATACAATACATATTAAAATTGATATTTCAATATATGTATACCATCAAATCTCAAAGTTTACAACCCTGGGCTTTCTTCAAATCCTCAACCCAGGACGAGCCGTCCCCGCACGCTCCCTATACCCGTAAATAATATCCCCATTAGTATGAGCTAATGCTCAAGAGTAGAATCGCCTAAGTGGGCTACTTCTCCACCCAATGCGCAATGTTCCAGTAATAAACATACATTCAAGCAAATGCATGATCCTAATGAATGTCTGCATGATTAACTCGGGGACTTAGTCCTCACTGATTCTCTCACACTCACCTAAGCCTCAGATGAGAATTATTATGTTTATTTGTTTGTTCGTGACAACCCTCCGATGTGTATATCACTGGGTCATTCATCGATTTGCTATTTTTTACTTGACTACCCTCCGATAATTGTCATTTGTAGACAACCTCCGAACCGCTTTCTCTTACACTCATCTCATGCACTCACTCCTATAGTCCTAGGTGTTCTAGCATATATGGAAGGCTGCACACAATCCCAATTACAATAATTCACATAACATATAAACATGCATATATTTACAAACAATCAATTCACAATCAAGTCATGTAAATTCTCATTTCATACATCAAAAATTAGCTCACTGGACTAATGATCAAAACACGAGCAATTTAATTTAATCACTCGACCAAACACATATTTTCACAAAAATTATTTTAGATCATCGTTTCGGGAATAAAGTGAAACCCCCTGCTACTATTCCGAAAATCACAATTCATCTGGGCTCAATTCAGAACTCAGCATTTCACTACCATTCCTTACTAATTCTAATCACTACATGATTTAATAAGTATAACATAATGATTGACGTTTCTAAGCAGCCGTACATTCAGTCAGCTAATACACCATTTTGATTTCAAAATTTGCATTATTAATTCGGGTTCCTGCCTGGGATCTGATCAAACTACCCAACGGCCCCCAATCGACTCAAACATCTGCCAAAGAAGTACTTTAAAGAGAGAATAAACCCATAGGAGAAACCTCTTGTACTCACACGGAGTTTGAGGAAACTCCCAAATCCGCACTCCACGCCGCTCCTTCCGCTGCAGGAGCGCCTCCTTCTGTCCCCGAAGACTCCGACTGCCGATCAAGATTTCAGAGAGTAGTCGAGACTCTCTCTAAAACCACCATTTTCAAGCCACAACTAACAGATCCCTCCTTTGATTTCACGTTTTTTTTTTTGTCTTGATTTAATGAAGGAGAAGACACTATGCCAAGTTTTGTCCTTTAGTGACTTAAATCAAATCCCCATAATGCATCTATTACGCCTTTTCATTTCCAAGTTTGATAGATTCCGCCTATCTCTACTTCGCCCATTTTCATTATTTTCTTCTCTACTCATACCACTTATGCACATGATTACATGTTATATGTGACTCTCACATACATCGAAAATCGTTTTACACCCAAACGTGATGCATCAAAACGTGTGTCCTAATCGTCCCAATCTCGAATAAATCACGTACATCTAGGATTTGAACAGACGATTCAATTGAGAAATCCATTCACTCATCCGAGATCTAGAGAATAAATTCTGATTTTTAACCGAATTACAATTTTTAAATCAAAATTACGATTTTAAGTATTCTTTCCCGTAAATTGGAATCTCTCGTCTTATACTTCCTTTTTCTCTATCTCTCTTCCTTAAGCTTTAACTATTTGTGGATCTCGATCAGTCACTAGAATATGGATCCATCAGTGAGAGGTCTAATATGAAATATGGATAACAATTGCCTATGAATCCAAATTACATCACCCCTAGCCTTAGGATCCATCAAAGGAAGATAACCTTGATCCATAAAGGAGACAAAGAACTCTCTGGTCGCCTACTCAAGGCATTTGCTACTTATACTAGCTTTTCCCCGGATGGTACACAAGGTACAAATGTAGGTCCTTGATAATCAACTCAAGCCATCTTCTTTGCCTCTGTGTTTAACTCTTTCCGGTGAAAATATATCAAGACTCTTATGATCCGTAAAGATCCCGCAAGGAACACCAGAGTACTGCCCCATATCTTCGAGCAACATGACCGGTCGTAAGCCTAAGTCGTGTGTACCTCCCATGCTTCTCTCTTCACTGCCTAGAAAGATTTGTAATCATCTTATCATTCTGCATCAAACACAACCAAGGTCTCACAGAAGCATCACTATGTCAATAAACCCATCTCCTATCAGCAGCTAGAACTAGAGTTCAAGCCTGACTCCATCCCTTCAACTCCTCGAAACTCATTACAGGCATCCACCCAATCACACTACATCTTTCCTCTCGTCACCGGTCGACAATGCTATCTCGAGAACCCTCAACAAACTTCCCCAGAATACCTCACAAACCAAGGAAGCTTCTGACCTCCGACACTTCTTTAGCAAGCCCCAATTTACTACACTTCATTGGGGATCCACACTACCCCTCACCGAGATCATCACATGACTAGGAATGTCACCCTATCGTCAAAATCGCACTACCACCCCTGCATACAACCGCCGCCTCCCTTATGGTTCAGAACACAATCCTCGTGCTCGAAGGTTCCTCCGAACTACCGAATACATCAGGATATCACTTCGGGAAACTATATGACGAATATATCCAACAAACACTACCGGAATACTCCGGTTCCATCAACCATAACCGAGCATTAGTCGCTTTCAAACTATCACTAAACTCATAATGCCCGTGAAGGCTTCGACAGCAAATTGGTACATCTCTTCTTGCACCTCAACTGATGATACCAATTTCGCCTCACTTGAGTATACCGAGACCCTCGAGTTGACTTAATAACTCATCGATCCTAGGCGTGGATACCGATCGCGACGGTAACCCTGTTCAATTGCCCGTAATCCATACAACAACCAGAACCCCATCTTCTTGCCACGAAGAGAACCGGAGCTCCCATGGGAGTATGCTCCCACCGAACGAACCCTTCACTCAACAATCCTTCCAACTAAGCCTCAAGCTCCCTTAACTCACAGACACATCCCATAAGGAGGGAAACAACCCATCGGCCTCTGTGCAGCCCCCTGGATCAACCTCAATGGTGAACTCCACCTCTATCCGGGAGTGTGGTCATAGTTATCATCCGGGAACACATCCGAACTCTAACAATCAAACTATCCACTGATTCCCTCCTTCCTGTCTCCACCACATAAGCTAGATAACCCCGACAACCCTTACAAAGATCTCAAGGCCGCCAAGGCGAGACTGTACTGGAAGATAACTCTCCGTGTATTCCTCCGAACTCACTTTCACTTTTCGTGCCTATGCATCCCATTTCCTTTTTTATAACAATCTAATGGCTCTAAGGAGCGTAGATGTTCAATCCATGCCGAGAACCATCAAATCTCATATATCTAAGGTCACAAGATCCGCTCGAGAACTCCCGGGCCCCAATCGTAACTCTACTATCTCGACTACTGGTTCGAGAATAACCTGATTCCTACTGAAGGGAAATCCTCATAAGGACCTCTGAATGGCTGAGTCTCTATCCAGCATCTAAGAAAGGCCTCGGATGCAAAATGAACGCGTGGCTCCCAGCCCACTAATGCATATGCATCATGATCAAGGATAGAAATAATACAAAGGACTATATCCGAGCTACATCCAGATCCCGGCTAAGCTCACAAAGATAAACTCCGGCATGAGGCGGTCTCTATCCGCATCCCCGGCCCTACTCTCCGTCTCTACTAATGACCGCTCTACTACAACACACACCCTCCGCTCGGGAAACCTCTCCTCAAGACTGGAGTGCTCATCTCAGTGTCAGTAGCTGTCGGCTACCGGGATGTCTCGCACCAATCAACTGAGGGCACTTTCTAATGAAATGGCCTTCCTACACAATGGAAACACTGCACTATATTCCCATAATTTTTAAAATGTCGCCTCCGGTTACGATATCACACAGATGGGGAGGAATACTCTAGGTGCCACTCAAGCAGCAACCCAGCCCCCACTAATCCCTTTACTGTAGATAGCTCCTCGATCTGCGACTACTTCATAACTCTACCCTTGCTTTTCTTTCTATCAGATCGACTAGCTCTATTGGGAAGGTCTCACAAGACTCTCTACTTTCTTTCCTATCTCGACATAGCCATAGTATTTTGCTCAACTCGTTTTTAATTCCCACCTAAGTCCCCAACCCATTCTAAGGAACTACGCACAAATGCACTGATCCTGGTCAGAATCTCGCCAAAAACATTTTACACTTCGTGACTTCACGCTCGTGATATATGGAAACTAACTACCTAACTCCAGAACCTCTTCTCTATACTCGAGACATCGACATGTCTTCATTTAATTTGAAGAACTCCTAACCTTCTAATCCCCATGACTTCGAGGAAAGACCGTCAAGAACTCGCTTAAATCGGTCCTATGATATACCATCAGATACTCCCATCCATCTAATCCCACTCAATCTCAGCCCCGTCTTCCATCAAATCGGGAAAATAAGACCTTTGATCATCCACAGGCACCATAACTCCAGAAACTTTGTTTACTTTGTCCAACCATAACTAAGTCAGCCTCTCCGGATCCCCACTAACAATATAAAGGCTTGGCTTGGCGCCCCACCTTATACTCCTCTCTATCGACCTCCTGTGTCTTTAGAACATCTCTAGGTGATGAGTCTTGACCGTCGACTTAGTCGCTGCTTACAATTATCCGAGCAATCACACCGCTCCGTCATAAACAATCCCACCAGCCCTTTCGTGGCCCACGGTCCACTAATTCTGCTTGAGTAATATCCATTTGAGGCTGTGAGGGAAAACCAACTACGTGTCATCTCTCTGCACTCGCAGACGCTTGAAACCCCGTATGGTTCTCCCAGATGACCTCTATGTCCTCTTCCCGACATGGTGTTAGATGAAACTGAACCTGCTTAATACTGAATCACCCCACATGGCTGTACTTGAGCTCTGAAAATGCACTGGTTGCTGTGAGTGGGAGCAAGGCGAGGCTGTTTCAGTGGAAGGTTCTTCTGTCATGACAGACTTTTGGTTCTTCACACACAGAAATAGGCTACCTCAGGTCGCGACAGGGCCTTTGTGGTCCTCGACTGTATTCTTTCCTCATAATCCCAGTTTCGTGTCATGCATGATAGGCCATGTCACATGGACGGGCTTGCTTACGTCGTGACAGATGGGCTCGTTTTGATGTCGTGACAATGGCACTTCACAAGAAACGGCATGTCGTGATAGAGCTTTTCTCCACGCGAACAGGCTTGGTTATGATGTGCCATGATGAGGTGCCAAATATGGCTGATCAGGCGTATAAATACATGATGTGGATAAGACTGGGCTTTACGTGACCGTGTCAGGCACATGAACTGCTCATAATGCTCTTTTCACTGCTCACGAACATTGTCTAAGTGACACCGCTTTAAAAGATACAAAATAACTCCTTGGATTCAGGGCGCCATGAGAATGACATGGTAGGAGGAGACTTCCACTTGACTATTGGACCAAATTCGTGTTAATGAGAATCGGGGAAAAAAACAGAAAGAGAAAGGAAGAAGCGTTGTTAAGCATGAGGGAGTGAGAAGCTCCACCTTCTCTCTTTAGAATCGACTTTATGGATCTGACCACGGCTTGTCGTCGAGCAAGAGGCAAAGTCTGCCCACGCATGAGAGCTTCGCGCAGTGTAAGAACTGGTGGTTTCACAAACTTCAAAGGCAGAGTTTTCCAGTACTGGTTTATTTGAGGATCTGTGTGCTATTTAATGGCATGTTTTACCTGGGTCAGATAGCTCACGCTCACCCCAAAATTCTCGGGATCGAAGGTGGAACAAATGTTTGGGACCATTTAGGCAGTCCAATCGATATAAATCGAGTTACATCCTGGACAAAGTGTCGCGACTAAGCTTCTCAAAGGTCACTGGGTTGGCAGAGCCGTTATACGGCAGACGACCTTGGCCACGACAGAAGGCGGCAGGGTCAAAAGATGACACGACCCGGCTCCAAGTATTTACCCATACGGCCCAGCCAAACATATGGCCGCCGCACGACATGGCCCGCCGTGGCGCCCCATGACACGGCTCAGCCCTGCTCGCACCGCCAAAACACGACATAAACTCCGTCGCAAACAGCAGGATCAGGTCCTGGCTAAAAATCGAGTTTAAGGTCATGGCCAAACTCTAGATGTGAAAAAAAAGGGTTTAACTGGACTAAACAAGATTTACGAGGTTGGATGATGTCTTGTTTAACTGAGGTCCCAAATCATGATCTTGTGTGTTATCGACGTAGTCAATAACATGCAAAGGTGTGAAAATTATTATATCGATACACGCTCTGATATATTGACATGATGGATGCGTGAATTATACGTAGAAAATATGATTATCCATGTTTGGACAAGGTTGTATGTAACTCTATTATGCATGACATGATATGGCACGAACTACATCTTCAGATTTTATAATGACAGATGTACCACACAGGTCGTGTGTAAGATGAGGATGGTCATCCACCATTCTCGCGAATGAGTTGTGAGTTTGATAAATGGACAAATCATTCCAAATTGAGACTCACTGGGCATATAATAGAAGACCCAGAAATCTAATTCTCGAAAATAAAATCAATTTTACACAAAATTGTACTTTATTAAAAATCGCAACTTATTCTAGATCTCTGATGACGAAACGACCAAATTCATTGAACTGCCTCACAATCACTAGCACGCAGAAAATCTCCTCACGACCTCAAACAACTGAGCTCACGCTTCGAGGCGTCAGGTTCTAAGGTCGTAAATACTTTCTATGAGACTGTGTCACATATAACACGACTACGCGCACACATAAGTGGTACAGAGTAGATAAAATTGATGAAAATGGATACCAAGATAGCTGCCAATGTTAAACTGATAATAAAGAACTCACCAATTAAACTGATTTGTCACTACAAGACAAAACACAATGTGACTCTCTCCCACAAATTCAAAAGACTAAAACGTGAAGTGAAACCAACAGATCCAAGAGTTATATTTTTACGCTTTTTTAGTGAGAGAGGTCTTCCTTCAGCAAACACCAGCGACCGATAAATGGCGCCTTTCTGGAATAAGGAAAGCCGTTTACGCAGAAGGCTTCAAGGTGGGTATTCTGATTTAGTGGAGTTTCTCAACTCCGTGAGGTAGGCTTCTCCCTACTTAAGTTTTATCTCCTTCTTTGGTACTTTCCGAATGTTTGTCGTATATACCTCTGAGGGTCATCTGATCAACCCCTAAACCCAAATCTAAATTGATATAAATTTTGAACACTGATCGAGCACTTGTGGATCGCAATGCTGACGGGTCAGAAACGCAAACTTTCACAAACTGGCGTATTGCTCGACAGAGTCTTGAAACGGTCATAATCACGTGTCCACTATGAACCGATGATTTGTGATTTTTCGAATATAAACTTGTGGTTTTCACTATTCTGAAACGCAATTCTCAAAATATATTTTGTGAAAATATGTGTTCCTATGATCTGATTTAATTAAATTGTCTGTGGTTTCTGGATCATTAGCCCAAGTGAGCCACTCGATGTATGAAATGAGAATTTCATATGACATGATTGTGAATTGATTGTTTTGTACATGCATGTTTATTATATTTACATGTGAATTAGAATTATTGTTCTATATATATGTATTCATATACTCCTGAACCCCTAGGACTATAGGAGGAGTGCATGAGATGAGTTTAGAGAAAATTCGCTTATATTTGCCTAAAATATTAATTATTTATATACCCAAACATCAACTGCCTGTTTTTCCAAACTGGGATATCCCACCATGCAAACCACAACAAACAACACATCAAACTGCCTGTTTGTCCAACTTATACACACACACCTATGAAATGTCCAAACAAACAAAATAATAATTTTCATAATGAGGTTTAAAGTAAAAGATTAGTCAAGAGGAATTTGACTGAGTTATCGCGTAGACATTCAAGTGAGACCGCATCGGCTTGAAATGTGTGTTTCATCGAACACAAATCGCACTTAGGTGGTGAGAGCCCACTTGTATGACCCCACCATCGAAAGATTAGCTCACCGTCGAGATATTGGCCTACGTATGTGGAGTGCGAGACGCCACCTAGAGACTCAGGATTGTGAAGAAATGCCAGGCTTGATTTGTGGTGTATGTATTAGAACTTTTCTATTTAATGTATGCATTGGTGTATAAGAGCAAAATTACTAACTCTTGTAAACTACTGGGCATAAGAGCTGATCCATAGTCGGCATGTGTTATCAGTATTGTTTATAGTCCAAGTACGCTTTAAACTTACAAATCTCGTCACTGGACTGTTCAACTCACATTTGTACTCAGATTCTAGAGCCCCGTGAGGCAAAGGAGACTCCGTCCATTTTTTGAAACTGTCACCCATATCCACAGTACTGCTGGTCTGATTTGTGGTAGCTCAACGACTTCTAGTTTCTACTTGTTACATATATATATATATATATATATATATATATATATATATATATATATATATATATGATATATATATATATATATATATATATATACAGGTTAAGTATAGCAAGATGGGGTAGATCTCCCCAAAAGAAAGACTAAACTAATTTACAGCAATATAATCACCTAGTCCCCATGAAAGACCATGCAACAAAGAAGGTGCAACGATCCCATGTGAAAACTAAAAAATATGTGACCTACAAACACACACAGATTTGGGTGAATCTAAATTATCGAGGTCCAATGGGGGTTGTCATCAGCGAGACATCAATGATCAGTTTACACTGCATTGCATGTATAAGGGGGTCAAGTTAGGACTCGTGTTATGGGCATTAGGAATTCATCTCATGATACAAAGTGCATTCCATGGTGGGGATGACATTCCTCCAGAGGAAATGTGATTTGATGTATGTATGTCATTGCATGTGCATTTTAGGTGGGGAGTAGCCCTTATAGGAGAATTTATCTATTGAGCATTGCTCACCTTGTCATGGGAAAACATTTTTAGGTACCGGAGGTACACCGGGAGAGGAAACACATCCAAGCCTTAGTTGTAAAAAAAATAAATAAATAAGGCCGGAATTGGCTTTGTTTTGTATTTTGTAAAATTTAGATAGAAACCCAAATGTGATATAGATAGAAAAGAGTTTGTAATTAAACCTGTTTTCACACCATATTGGGTTTTCCATGTGCTCATGTTGCCCTTGTAATGAAAAGCACTCAGATTGACTTAGGGTGTTGAAAGAAAAGAAAGGAAAACCTGAGGTGCAAATGGCCAAGAGGGCCACGCCCACTTTCGGGGCCTATGTCGCAACAAGAGACTCTCTGTCATGACAGAGATGAACCCCGGCCATGTGTCACGACACAGCTTTATGTGTCTCGACATGGCCCCCTCGTGCCGTGCACACTGCTTCTAGGCTCGCGAATGGGCATGCACACGCTGGGGACATGCGAGCACGCCACAAGGCTAATCTGAATGATGTCACCATGGTGCTTCGCCCCATGTCATGAGAAGGCCTTTTGTGTCGCGACACGATCCGGACAGTCAGAACCCGGGTCGTGCGACAGTAGGACTTCCGTCACGCACAGGTTCTTCGCCCCAGGTCGCGACAGACTTTGCATAAGCTGAGAGTTCTGTGTCGCAACATAATTTCCTCGTCGCGCGGAGCTTAGTCATGGGTGAGGTTCATGTCAACCATAATTTCAGTCGCTGATCGAAGCTCGCCCGGCATGTGAACCGGTCGTTTACATGGCGCACGAAAGCTGGCAACGACAAGGTCGGCATGCGGCGCCACTGCATAACCGCACCAGGTGCCCAACGCGGCGCGATCAACACGTTGTAAAACCCAGAAAATTAGAATTTTCAAATGGCAAAATGATAATAATAGTAATAATCGCCATAATGGTTTAGGGAATGAGAAAATTCTCTAGATTCCCGTGATAACTTAAACGACTACGCCGCAAATTGCCTCGCTAAATCTAGTGACCAAGAAAATTCACAAATTCTGAGACAATCGGAATTTAATGTATTTTTCGTGATAAGTCACCAAGTGATCAGACTTGTGATTTTAACGAAATCTCTAAGTCGCAAAATGGCTTGAGGTAAGTTCATTTAAAATAACTTGAATTGAAAAGAAAGAAATTGCTTCGGGGTAGAAATAGATCTGAATAAGGCAATATGAGCCATGTATCCAAATAATAATCATAATAAGAATAAGAAAGAAAAAAAAAAGTCAAAAAGTGAGATAAGAGAGAAATCGCACGGAGAGGAGAAGAGAAAGAGAGGGAGAGGGAGCTTATTATTTTAATTTTTTTTCTTTTCTTCACTTTTCTCTAAGATCTACGAAAATCAGACCGTAGGATTTCGTCGGAGCAAGAGGCAAAGTTCATCCATGCATCGAGAGCTACGCGTGGGCACTAAAATCTTGGAGTTTCGTCAAACTCCACGAGGTAGGGAATTTTCCTACTTATGTTATTTCTATTCTAAAGGTTATTTAATGGCTTAAGATTGGCTTAGAGGCCGTGAAATGACGTAAATTTCAGTCCCAAATTTTTTGGACTAAGTGTAGGAATTTTTGGGACTATTTTCTGACAAATCCGTTGAATTCTCGGATCGCTGGACAACCTCCGGCTGAATTTTCTTGACTCCGTTTGTCGCATACCTAGGCTGAAATTTCGTGACCAAGCTGACAATTTCTGGATCGGAAGTTCGTGGCTTGGTTTTGATTCCGAGACTGATGTCTTTAGGTTTTGTTGTGTGTCTTGCTATCCCAATAATTCGGTGACGAACCATGAAGGGACCAAGAGGTGCCCTATTTTATGTGGGTCCGAGATTTGGGTCATTTTGTGTGTTATTATTGTAAAATATTAAATAACATGTTATGTGTAAAAATCATGTTAATATATGATATTTACGTATTAACGTGATTGCATAAATATAAATTATATGTAAAATTATAATTGTTCATAAGTATTCATATATTTCATGTAGCACTCATATATACATGTAACATGAAGGAAAATGCATTGGCATCATGCATTTCATATGCACGGTCACATCACGTCAAGTCGGGTGTGGGTGCATGGTACTATTATACACAATTCTTGGTGAATGAGTGATATAGCTCGAGAATGGGACAACGTCCAAAATCGAGACTCACGGTTATGTAAAATAATAATAATAATAAATCACGTGTATATGGGTGAAGCAAGATGGGGCAGATCCCTCCCCAGGTTGAAAGACCCAAATTTTATTCTTGGTCGAACATATGGATCCAACGAGAAAGTTTCGCGGTGTGTCGGTTGGCGTATGGCCCGCTAAGGAGACTCCCGGAAATTCGCAACCCCAAATAACACACGGGATTTGATAAATTTAAAATTTTAAGGGTTGTCCAATGGTTTAAGTCATTGGGTGAAACACCAATAATCGGTTTATGGGTGGTAGATTCACTGTTCTCGATATCGCTTGTCATAACCGAATATCGAGAATTCGTGTCCAAATACCTAGGATTAGTGGGTATGGGTGTAGAACACGACATTGTGTGCATTGATTGCTTTTGTGTTCTAATATGTTCCACGGGAGATGGTATTAGTGGTTGTGTGGAATATATGCATGATAAAATGTGTATAGAAATTGAAGAACACTAGGTTAGCAAACTAACCTTAGGGTTCGGAAAACGACAAGCATGATTACGTAGAAATGGTTATTTATTAGTGTTTGGCATTATGCACCACTAATGTGATAAAGAATCTCAAATTGCTATCTTAACTTGTGTAGATGGCAAGGCGAGGGCGCAGATGTAGAGGTAGTCCTAGGGGTAGTAGCCGACCACAACCTGTCTTTGACCAACAGCTCAGAGAGGCCATAGGAGCTACGCAGCTTGCCATCATCAGGCAGGCGAGAGCGTTTGGGAGCTGCTACCATTGCACGCACTAGTGCACCATGGGCCGTGGAGGGAGGAGTAACCACCAAGGGCTTCAGGCACATCATCCCACACACGGGAGAAGGGGGGACCTCAACCCATCGACTGCCTGCGGACGCCCAAACCGGGGTCCGTTGACTACCCGTCAACCCGCTGAATACAAGTGGAGGCCCAAGTTACCCGACGCCAATTTTTAGAAAATAGCGTAGCCCCTTGTACCTGGGAGCCTACTCCAAATATAATGCTCAGATAAACCCGCATTTAAAATTGGTCCCAAACAACCCAATATAATCCCAAGGATAACAACATGGATAAAACGTCTCGGGGCCCATAAACACACATCCATCAACCATATCAACCATGTCCCATAGTTCTAGAGTTAGTAAATGGCCTTTGGCCAAACATATAATGTAAATAGAATTCTAATACATATGGAAACCATCAAAGCCAATCTCTAGCTTTCTTCAAAACTCTGGCCTAGATGAGTCGTCCTCGTGACGCCCTCCCAGACTGTGAAAACAAAGGGGGGATCCCACTCACGCAGGAGCTAAAGCTCAGTAGGAGAATCGCCTCATGGGCTACTTCACCACCTAAGTGCAAGGCAATGTCTCCATTTTAAACACACATTCAAGCAAATGCATGATCCTACTTGAATGTCTGAGCACCAACTCGCATCCCGAACTCACTCAACTTCACACTCGCCTAAGCCTTGTAAGGAGAATTATTGTTTTATTAGGGCAACCCTCCGATGAATATATCAATCGGGCCGCCCAACTACGATATATTACTTTGTTTCCAGGACTACCGATGAATATATATCAACCGGCCGTCCGACGGCTGATATATATTTGTTTGTGATTCATCTCTCCAATGAATATCAATCAGTCAGTCCGACGATTGATATTTATTTTGTTTGGACTACCTGAGCACTAACATTTTAGACTACCCTCCGAACCATTTTCTCTAGACTCATCTCATGCACTAACTCCTATAATCCTAGGATGTTCCAATGCATATGGAATGCATGTATACCAGTTCCAATACAGTCTAATCACATGCAAATATATAAACATGAATATACTCGCATAATATCCAATCACACAATCATGTCATGTAATTTATCGATTTCAAGCATCAAAATTAGCTCACTTGGGCTAATGATCAAACACGAGCAATTTAATTTAAATCACTCAGCCAAACACATATTTTCACAAAAATATATATTGAGAATTGATTATTTCAGAATAGTGAAACCTCTACACTATTCCTGTAATCAAATCCTGGGCTCACTTAGTAACCCTGCCTTCACGCACTCATTTCCGGCCTAATCCACTAATACACATCACACAAATACATGATTTCACACTGGGGGAATAGTCATGGAGCAGCTACGGGTTGCTCCATTTGGTTTAAAAAATTAGATCACTCGCCCCATGTTTCTCAGGGACCGATCCAACAGCCCCTAATGGCCTCAATCTAATTCAAACATTCGAAACACTAAAACGGAATAAAACCAAGTAGAGAGAAAATCCTACCTCGAGTATTGAAGAAACTCACTAAACCCTGAGTCCACGCTGCAGCCCTGCCTTGGCGGTAGATCGTTTTCCCTTCTCACCCCGAAGTCCGCCAACGGTCGGATCGTGTGCAAACCTAGAGAGAAGCGCTCTCTCTCTCTAAAATTCTCTCAACGAACCACCTACTGAACCCAAAATAAAAATCCTTCTCACGTTTGTTTTTGGCTAATTGAAGAGGATGAAGTACTGTTTAGTATTTCGTCATTTAGCCACTTAAAAATCAATCTCTAAAATGACATTTATATCCCTCTTTTACCAGAATTGATATTCGGCACTATTTCGGCCATCCATTTTCATCATTTCTCTACTCATACCACTTATGGTACATGAGTACATGCTATTTGTGCCTTTCGTCGCATCGAAACGCATTTACAAATTTCAAATCGCGATGCTCAAAACGTCGATCCGATCGTTCTCAAAGAATTGCGTAAATTTACGTGCTAACTAGATTTCATGTAGACTCCATTCCAACTGCAACCGCTTTTGTCATCCAAGATCTAGAGAATTAATTGCGATTTTTAACTTTAATTAAAATTCTCAGAATCAAATTACGATTTTGCCCTTATTCCGTAAATTAGAATTTCAGTCTTACACTCCTCCCTCTTAAAAGGAATTTCGTCCCGAAATTCTATGCACATACACATCCAACCATGTGCATATGTAACCTCACCTAACTCTAAGACCGTGGCCTGCATGACATGACCCCATTTAAGGTCCCACATCGATAACCCGATGGTTGTCATCTCATCCATGTCAAACTCACATCAACAACCAATGTGTCTACCACCCTAAGGTCCACCACGCCCGATGCACAACCTCAGCTGATCTGTCCCTAACTCGACCCACACCGCCCCTCCGCCTATCTAGTCGGGAAGTGGCTCTTCAGATAGCACCCCGAAATCGAAATCCAGCCTCTAACCCTTACTAAAGGGAGGAATGAACTCAGATACTCCCAGTCCTACTACCAACCCGGGATTGTATTGTCCTTAAAATCTTGGGATCCCCATCCTCGGGGAAACCTGGGCCACCATGCTCAATCCCGAATTTAGTCCCCGAAACTAGTGTGAAGCGTGGCCTTCCGCCTTCCCGAACTAAAGAGAAAGTCGATCCTCTCTCTTGTTACCAACACCCGTATCCCGAGTGCTCCAAGTATCCTCGATTTCTCTCTCTATGGTCAGGGTTGTCCCAACCATGGAGTCCATATCCCGTAGGCGAAGTCCTACGATCCACCCCCGACGGAAAACTTCACCCATTCTCGTGTCTCTCAGAATATCTAGCCAACCCAAGAGACTACGATTCGAGGATTGACATTCTGGCCTCTCTCTAATTCATCATTGCCTCAACCTTCTTCTAGGTCGACTGGACACTCCCGGTAAGCAACACGTGTCCTTAAAATCTTACCCCAAGAAGCCAAAACTTGTACTTAATGAATCCAGCGTGATACCGATGGCCCCTTAACAAAATTGTGAAACAATCCTCACATGCCTACGCTCCCACTGACCGAGTAACATCAAAATGTCATCCACGAAGACCACGAAAAACTGATCCAGATAGGGTTGGAACACCCTAAGCATGAGATCCATGAATGCCGCTGGCGCATTCATCAATCCAAAGGGCATCACCGTAAACACAAAGTGCCCATAACGTCCTAATGTCAGCCTTTGGGGATATCCATTTCCTAACCCCTCATCCGATGGTAACCAAGGCGGAGGCCTTCATCTTGGAGACCCGCACTCCTCCTTAACTCCGGTCAAATAAATTGTCAATCCTCGCAATGGGTACCGATTCTTGATCAGAACCCCTGCTCATCCGTCTCAGCCAATGTCGCGCCGAAGGGTCTGGCTCTCTTCTTCGCAAGAACTAACCGGTTCCATGGTGAAGTGCTCTACTAATAAACCCTTGTCCAAGAGCTCCGTGAGTGGACTCGGAGTTCCCCGCAACTCAACTGGAACATCCTATGGAGTCATAGAGATGGGTGAATATACAGGTAACTCAATACCGGGTCTACATCCCTATGGAGGTAGTCCAAGTAGCTCATCCGGAAACATCCACACATGCAGTCACTGAGGTAGATCTAAGTCGGTCTCACCTCGTCCTCTAAGGTAAGGCTCACTAGCCAACCCGCTAACTGTCCCTGACACTTGGACTCGTATACTATCTGGGGAAAAATATCATGTTTGTCCCCCTGAAATACCAGAGGCCATCCCGCGTGTGGCTAATCCTCCCACGCTCACAATCGAGCACCACTTCAGAAGCATCGCCAATCCATCCTCGATGTTCCCTCTGCATCCCATGATGTCCATGATCCTCAGGTCCACTGTGAGTAGAGTCCCCAAGATCTCTAACTCGCAACCTCGACCTGTCATTCTCATTCTCGCCCTATTCCCTAGGGGAGAACTCACGTACAACGGCTCCTCTAAGGTCTCTGTGAGGTCTTGCCCATTTCACCTTATTCGGGGCCTCATTCTCTAGTTAAAACGCAGCTAGCCTATCCCGGTCGCGGTCGGTGTAATTTCCATAGCCTCTAACACTTTCTCGACGCATGAACCAATGGTCGCCACCATCGATCTCTCCCCCGTGAATGTCGAGACGAGCGCCCAAACCTCGGGTTACTAGATCTCCCCGACTACCTACTATGGAAGCCAGGCAATAGTAGCCTTCGAGAACACCTACGACCTCTACAAAGGTCCGCTGATCAAATGTCGGCGGCTGGTCGGGGCTTGTCTAGAAAGCCCGACCAAAGGCCTCGCGGACGCCTTCTATGTCCTCTGGGCTCCCCCGCTTCAGCCATTTACACAATTAACATGGCAACAAGAATTATTTAACTTTCATTTCAGTCTCCAACTCCCTAAGGTCATAGTTCATAACCTTAGCATTCACCCTTTTTCCTATACGCATTACACCATGCATATAATTTCCTACGCAACTACCGCGTAATCACGATTTCAAATGGTAGTTAAATCCAATACAAGATTCCCTAAGGCATAACCACAAATTTCTAGACACTAATCATACACATAACTCGTTGTATACGCAATCAATTCGCTTAAAATATTGTTTTCAAATAAAATTTTATTTTCAAAATTTTATTTTTCGAAACTTTTCAAAATTTATTTGATTTTATTTGATTTTTAATTAAATTTAAAAAATTTTAAAATTTCAGATTAATGTTGTTCATGAACCGGGTTCACGAACAATGTCCAAAATTGACTAAGGAAAGTAATCAGTCGAATCGCCAAACAGGCCAAGTGCATCATGCACAAATTTGCTGCCAAAGAAGACGCTCGAGCCGCGCCTGCCGCCCGCGCCCGCACTCCCGTGTCGCCCGTCATGCCCCGCCGCGCGCCTTCTAAGTAGATACAAGGGAAATGCTAGATCCAAATTATTCATCCACCACCACCAACCCCCACTCCAAATAGGATATGAAGATCAGTGAAACTCAAGAAAGTATTCCATAACACACCTCATATAAAAGTTGATCAGAACAAACCCCAAGTGTCCTCATTAGCTGCCGCACTATGAATTCACCACTGCCTAAATCTAGCACTTCATTTTGCCAGATCACATCTCAGATTGTTAACTTCAAGACAAATACAACCCACTCAACCAGTTACTCTAAAATTCAGCTTAGAATCATGAGAAACAAACACATAAATTGTGGAAGAAGGGGGACCCACCATCACCTCAGAAATGATCTTGTGAATTGCCTCAACCATGAAGAAATTATACAAAGGCTTTCAGTCAACAAAATAAAAAGTGAGGATGTAGATCTCTCCACTCATTTTATCTCCATTTTGCCCTAAGAAGGTTATTCTCAGCAGAGAACAAATAATTTAAAATTTGTACCGGTAATAGAGTGATAAAAACAGAAAAGAGACAAATATTCACACATGATTAAAAATTAGTGTCCACAACTCCTGGTCAACATCAGACTAACAGTTACCCATGTGTGGAATAGATAGGGCCTAAAACATACCAAAATATTGAAAAATGATTAACCCTGCACATCAAGTGCAACCTTGGATCAGTTCCAGGATTATTGAAAACCTCTAATTGTACTGGGACATCAAGGCAATGCAAAATACAATTAATTAAAGGTGAACAACACCTCAAACTAATGAATGTGCGAAGAAAAAAAAAACCTGATATCTCCTACAAGGAAAAAAAAAAAAACTCAACATCTAATTTGAATGGACAAACCCCAGAAGGAATTTCAGCACCAACAAGAAGAGTGTAATGATGTATTATTATATGGCTCATAGAATCTTAATTGAAATAGATTCAAAAGAAAGTATAACAACCATTTAAGCAATGGAATATAATTTCAATGTATTTTCTCATTCAACTCCAATGGAACCTTTCTGCAGCTAATTATTTCCATGCCTCAAAGCTAATTATTTCCCCTCAAATTTATGATAAATTTTTAAGCCTATGAAACTCTACAGATATCCTTGCTTTTTTTCTTCTTTTCTTTTCATGAACACATTTCGGGATCCATACCAAATAGATTTAAGAATGGAGAAACACCCAACCCTAAGAGATCATGTGGTGCTGCAGCAGAATGACCCCACTTGAAAAATAGCAAAGCCTTATAACATTCTCTTAAGAAGCAGTCACTACGCTACAAATATAAACTATATTGCTATCTAGATTGGTCTGAAATATCCTGATCTCTAAATCAATCGGAGCATTAGGCCAAATAAATTATAAAATTCATTTTTCTCTTACTTGCCCCAGCTTTGTACACTCGTAAAAAATTTTCCAAAATTTTCCACTACACCTAAAGTATTTTTTTTTTTCCCAAGCACACATTCACATAACACATGGTATATATACTACATCAAACATTCACACCATATCATCAAATCACATAAAACATACAAAACACACGTGTCCTAGTGTTAACCTGATTTTCCTAGGTAATCTCATACTCTAAACTCAACATTGAACCACACCTAGTGGTGATGTTTTTACATTTCCATGGCCTAGCCTAAGCCCATCTCAGGGCTTCACACCTACACTCCATCCCAAACCACCTAAGTACATGATACCCAAACCCGAGCTCCCAGGTCGCATGCCTAAGCTCATACCAAGTCGTGACGCCCAACCTAACATCCGCTGACTACCCACAACCCGCTGAATACAAGTGGAGGTCGGGTTACCCGACGCCACTTTTAGAAAATCGGCGACCCCGAACTGGGAGCTCTTACCCAAATACAATGCTTGCAACCTCGATTATCACATTCCAAACAAATTCAATATAATCCCAAGGATAACATGATAAAAGGCCTCAGTCATAAACAATATCCATCAATGATCGTGCCAAAGAGGGGTGATCCGGACCAACAAAATTTATATCCTATATTCTCCCACCGCCAGAAATAAGCTACCGCAAAGATAAATAAGCCCAGTGGTCGAACACATGGATGGGGTTTTCTTCAGATAAACAGATTCGGGAGGAAGTCAAAAAATGGTGAATTAATGGATTTTAAGGTGTTGATAAAAACAAGGAGTGGTGGTTGGCAAACTGGAATTTAAATAAAATAAAATGTAAAATAGAACTCGAACAATTGTTAGTTACTGTCAGTTCCTATAATCCAGGTTCTGATCTTTCTGCATTGAGAATGATATATCATCTCCCAACCATCTTCATTTAACTTTGAAACTAACCCTAATAATTTTCCTTTGATAGAAAGCATTTATTTAATACTTATGGTTCCTTCAAGAAAATAACCAAAAAACTCACCCTTCAATAACTAATAAGAGACAACTAATAGTACCGCAATCCAGCAGCAATCCACGAACCTAAAAGCTGCCAAACACATATTAGGAAAGCACATGCCAAGAGATTTAACCTAAAAGTTGAAATCCAACTTAACCTACCTCCAAGTACTCGTAAAGTAACTAATGGATATCAAAGTGTGGTCTTAATGCTATGAATACATCAATCCCAAAGCTTATTTGTAGTATTGGCCAAAGAGGCATCAAAAGTTAAACCTAGGGTTGCAAATTTGGGAACCAAAATGGAAAATCATTCAAGGAAAAAATTGTGGGAACCAAGAGGCTACTCTTAAGATCGTTATCTTCATGAGTTTCCTCTTCAAGAGGAAGAGGTTTTAGCGCTCATCCTCCAAGTTGTCAATTCTCAGGTGCCAACAACAGAGAAACAGAAAACAAACGGGAATGAAATCTTAATTTATTTACAAAGAAAAAATTCATCTTCAATATAAATAAATGGTTTATGGCTTCCACAAACTAAGTGAATACCATACAATCCAAACATAAGTGATTACAACAAGGGTAGAAAGGAGAAAAACCAAACTATAATGTGAATAAAAGCTGAGATGTGAGGAACAGGTTTGCATGAAGAATAACATGTCTGAGGTAGAATTATACCTAGAATGTTTTTCCCGCAGCGGGTGCTTTTCTTCACATTTTGCTCTTCTTCCTTTCCGATCTTGGATTCGCAATGCCGTAGTTTGACTCGAATTCTTCGTGCTTGGATCGACTCAACAATTTTGGCATAATTAGCTCGCAAAAACTGCAAAATTTGTCACAAAATGCGATCAATAGAATAGTAGGGACCTTAATGTGCAAATCGGGTTAATTAGAATGATTAGTACACAAAAAGCACTCAAAACCTATAATAAATAGGGTTCAAAATAGCACCTTGGGGCACTAATCACACTTAACTCGCTACATCGCTAGTTCCTTAGCAATGAAAGCAAAGAAGAGCATATAACCGTATAACAACAAAATAATGTTCACAAAAATTATATTTCAAAAAGGTTGTGAATGAGTACGTCAACCCTAAGTAAGAATCATCAAAGCCATGTCCAATAACTATCATGAGAATGAATGTCATACAAAATCGAAAGTGTCAAAAGAGCCTTCCTCGATGACTCAACCAGAAACTTCCACCAAAATCTGTTATTTGATTAGCTCAAGAACAATAAACTCACAAACTCGCACTCTCCAAACTGAGTTACAACTAATGAATCAGCATGCTAACCAACCTAAATAGATCAGGACCCACCTCTTATTCCACAATTCTTTTATGCTAGGCAATGCTGAGGAATCGACCACCAAAGTCCATGAACGGATTCACCGATGACTCCCAACCAATCAGCTTAGGGCACCAAGTCATAAGGATCTTTCTCGACCACAAACTCTACTGTGTTTCACCCCTGACTTCGAATGATTTCGAGACTCCAGCACCTACAACTTGCTAAACTCCACTCCATCCACCCATGTAACGAACACTAAGTCCGTGACCCAACCAAATGGCAGTTTAGTGGCACTGCTTAAACAGTTTTCGCCATATACCTTCGGACTGCGTTTCAAGCCAAAGGGCAAAGTGTTGCAATTTTTATTCTTTTCTTTTCTTTTTCTTTTCTTTCTTTTCTCGTTTTCTTCTTTTCTTTTTCCACAGGGTCCATAACCCACAAAGGTGGTCAATGAAACTGTGGTAGGTTATGCAAAGTGAAATGAGGTTGTGCGCTTTTTCAGCCTATTATTGAAACCTAATGTGCATTGTGTGTGGTTAGCTAAAGGTTGAAGAAAAAGGTTGAAAGCAGCAAGAATTTAACTAATCATCGACTCAATTATGCATTGAACCAATCTAACATCAATATAATTGGACAGTTTCAATTTTTCAAAACCATGTTAGCAAAACACACAAAAATTTTGGTTGCAAACGGGTCCAAATTTTTAGAAAAAGTAAGTCAGAAAGTATAACAGCCTTTATAGAACTTGAAGCCACCGAACATCACAAAATGGGCTTGCTCAAAACTACAAAAGTTATCAATACAAAGTTTACTTTGGCGCTAACTCTCCCCCCAACCCAAACATCTCTGTCCCAAACAGCCCCATTGAAACAGAGAAGGAAGTGTTACCTCCTCAGCGAGATGTGATCATTGCTGATAAGTGACTTCGCAAGCTTTCCATCGACACCTTATTCACCCCTAGGCTTCAAATAAACAAGTTAGAGAAGAAAAGAGAGGAAAAAAAGTGACTTGGACCATTTTTTAAAATTACACTTTCATAATAAATTCAAAAATGTTCTTTCTGGCCATATTTCTGGGATTCCTACACTCTAAGCTCCAACGTACTAAGAACGCCCTAAAACTGAGTCGATTTAAAAAGCCATGAAATAAAACAAAATCCAAGGCCAAAATCACAAGATAGCCGAAAATTTCGCATCCAAATGGGCCGCTAAGCTAGCGAAAAATTAAAGATTTCAAGGCATGCTTGCGAAAATTTTGCTATGCTTCCACAGCGAAAAAATTTTTTTTGCAAAATTTTTTTTTTTTATATTAACCAAAATGTTTTTTTTTCAAAATTATGTATATATGTTATATATATATATAAACGATTTTTTTATTTTTATTTTAATATATAATAAAAAAAGTTAAAAATAAAAAAAATAAAAAAAAATAAAAAAAATTTAGAAATAAAATAATATATAAAGAAAAACAACTTTTTTTTTATAAAAAATAAAATAAAATAAAATAAAATAAAAAATAAAATTTAAAATGAGACATCAAGGCGCTTTGTCCGAGACATTTTGCTAAACATGGAATTTCGCTTAGCAATCGCTCCTAGCTAAATTTTCTATTTTCGCTGCCTAACAAAATTTTACAATAGCTAAATGCCACCTAGCTTAAAATTTCAACTATAGCGAATTTCGCATTGGGCTAGAATTGCTAAATTCATGATGAAGCTGCGAAACTTCGCATTCTCAATGCTGTCGATTTTTCAATCTGTGTTTCAAAATTTGCACAAATCTCAAAAATTAACACAAGAAAAATTGGGGAAAATCGGCAGTAGCAAAAATTAATTTAAAAAACATAAATTAACTAAAATTAGATAAAACCTACAAGAAAAATTAATCAAATCAAAATAAAATACGTATAAAATAAAACAAAGCAAGAAAAATTAAAACAAAAAGCTGGAGCTTTAGAAATGCCGAGGTTCTGATGTTCCAACCGGTCCCAAGACTCAAACTAAATCCATCGTGCCATGCGATATGAGCACCGCCATCTTGAGGTAGTGGCAAAATCGTACAATGGCCACTAATCTCTTTTAAGTTTTTCAAGATGGGCAAAGGATGGGTCGGACTTACTCTTGGGAGTGTTCGTATGCTGGTTTTGTCAGAAAGGCAATATGTACACCGCAATAGGTTATAGGTGGCCTCGGCGCGTACCAGGATTCAAACTTCATGGGATTGGTTGAAGGATAGGTTCTTGGGGCTCTTCCCCTGTTTCATGTCCACTGCTCTTCTCAGTCAATGGGAAGGTTGCTTCCTTCTTCTCCCATAGGCAGATAGCAGCACCAACTGAGGATTCAAAATTTTCCACCAAGCTTTCTTGTGGCCGCGTAGCACTTTACTCCTCTACCATGGTGCCACTTTGACACTCCCTCCTCCGTGACATTGCCGCGATCAATTAGGTCTCTAATGGAATCTTGCAGTTGTCCCATCTATGCTCAAAATCCATTGTTCACCCATCTAATTTGCTCCAGAATTTCCTCGTATGGATTTTTTCACCACCCAGCATTGAATTCCTTTGTTCCCACTACAAACATCACCCACCATTTTGGTAAGGTCTAGAATTGCTCGCTTCAATTGAGTAGATTAATGTGGTGGTTGAGGCCGAGACTGATAGCTATTGTGGATGAAGGAGGTGCAAAGTCAACACTCAGGTGAGGGTGTACCCATCCATCGGGTCTCTATATTCTCAGACCTGGGGCTGGATTTCTCTCTACGTGTTGTTGCCACTCGCCACAGTGTCTATAATCCCTCATTGTCATGTGTCTCTAGGGTTTAAATTCTCCCAATTACAATTTCATGGGTTCCATTTTCAATTTTCCCACTAACTCCAGATCGAATCGTTTGCTTGTGACTTTAACCCACCGAATATCTAATCTGCGTGAAGAAGTGTACACAAGACAACACTCCAAAATGGGCTCCTGGCAGAATTTTTTTATTTTTATTTTTTAAAACTAAAGAGAAAACACGCGAAAATATGCTAAAAGCAATTCACCAAGATTGTGATGAGGATCACAAGTGTTCCACAAAGTCGTCAAATGCACTACAGCACCATCCCCTTATGACCGCTGGCTTATCTGATTCGTACACAAGAGTGATCCGGACCTCAACAAAATTGAGATCCTGATATTTCTCCCATCACAGAGTTTCGTTTACCGGGCAGAGAGTGGTCTAGGGTCACCACAGCACGGCTTTCTTCGTACAAACGATTCGAAAGGGAAGTCAAAAATGGTGAATTAAACTGGATTTTAAGGTGGTGATAAAAATGAAGGGAGCGGTGGTTGGCAAACTCTGGAATTTAAATAAAAATAAAATGTAAAATAGAACCTCGAACAGCCAGCTACCGGGTCGGGTTCCCCAGGATAAATCAGGTTCCTGTGATCTTTTCTCAAGGCTGGGAGGATGACATATAGTCGCCTCCCTAACTGATCTTTCATTTAACTTTAAAAACTAAACCCTAATAATTTTCCTTGATAGAAAGCATTTATTTAACATTTATGGTTCCTTCCAGTGAAAATAGATGTCTCAAAACCTACCCTTCAATAACTAATAAGAGACAAACTAATTGTGCATCAAGAATCTAGTGAAAGTATCCATTGAATCTAAAAAAGCTTACAAATACACATTAGGAAAGCATGCTTGAAGAGATTTTAACCTAAAAAGCTAAAATCCAACCCTTAACCTATACTCCGGTCTTCGTAAAGAGCAACTGAATTGACATCGTTGTATCAATGCTGTTAATAGCATCGAACCCTAAAGCTTCGTCGAGTATCACAAAGAAAGATCAAAAGCTGGTAACTGGAAGGTAAATTTAACTGTGGAAAAATCTCGCCGCGTGAAAACAAAACCAAGAGGTGGCCTGTAAGATCGTCGTCAGCCTTCCTCTTCAAGGAGGAAGAGGTTTTAGTTTCGCTCATCCTCCAAGTCATTATCCAGGTGTTTGCAACCAAGAAAGTGGAGAAAATTAGCAGAAAATAGAAATGGAGAATTGAACCCTGAATTTTATTGCATAAAGAAAAAAATCGCCCTTCAACAAAGTTGTATCAAAATGGCTTATAGCCTACAAAACTAAGGAAATACCATACAATCTAAATGAGGTGATTACAACAAGGTAGAAGGAGAAAAACTAAAACTATAACAAAAAGAACAAAAGCGTGAGATGCAAGAGAACAGGCCGCAGAAGGAACGCTATACCGGAGGTAGGGAGAATGCTGCACCAGAACGTTTTCCCCAGCGTGCTTTTCTTCACATTTTGCCTTTCTTTCCTTCGATCTTTGATTTGCAATGTTGAGTTTGACTTGAATTCTTTTTGTGCTTGATCGACTAACAATTTTTGCATAATTAGTCAAGTAAAAACTCGCAAAATTTGCTACAAACTATCAATAAAAGGTAGGGACTCAACAAAAATTAAAGGATTAGTGATGACAGTACACAAAGCACCTAAACCTATAATATATAGGTCTAAAAATAAGCATTTTTCAAACACTCAATCAATCAACCACATCAAATCATGCAACTATGTCTCAGAGTTAGTAAATGGCTCTTTTACAACATATATCAAAATAGAGAATTCCTAATACATATGGAAACCATCAAAGCCAACCCGCTTCAAAACTCTGCTCTTAGGATGAGTCCCCACTCCTTGCATCAAAAGTAAAGGGGGGATCCACGACGGGGTGAGCCAAGCTCAGTAGAGAATCGCCTAAGGGCTACTCACCACCTATGCAATGTTCCATGAACTAATACATTCAAAGCAAAATGCATGATCATTGAATGTCTACACACCAACTCCGCATCCCGAGTCTCATCTACTTCTCTCTACACTCATTTCTAAGCCTTGCAGAATTATTGTTTTATTAGTGGGCAACCCTCCATGAATATATCAATCACCGCTCCACGATTGATATTTATTTTGTTTGACTACTTCGAGCACTCACATTTTAGATCATCCAACCATTTTCTCAGACTATCCATGCACTAACTCCTGATGTGTCCTGTATGTTCCAAAGGCATATGGAATGGCGTCGCCTAATACGCTCTAATCACATGCAAATATATAAACATGAATATTCTCGCATAATAATCAATCACACAATCATGTCAGTATTTATCGATTTCAAGCATCAAAATTATCACGGCTAATGGATCAAAACACGAGCAATTTAATTTAAATCACTCAGCCAAACACATATTTTCACAAAAATATATATTGAGAACACTATTTCGGGAATAGTGAAACCCTCGGTTACTATTCCCGAAAAATCACAAACTTCTGCCTTACTTAAACCCTGTTTCACGACTTACTTCCGCCTCAATCCACTCAATACACACAACAAACACACAAATACATGATTTCACACCAAAATCAGTCGTGGAGCAGCTACGGGCTGCTCCATTTGGTTTTAAAAAAATTGTATTAATTCGGCCCCATGTTTTGGGACCGATCCAACAGCCCCTAATGGCCTCAATCGACTCAAACATTCGAAAAACACTAAAAATGGGAATAAACCCAGCGTAGTAGAAAATCCTACCGAGAGTTTGAAGAAACTCATCAAAACCGGAAATTCACGCGCAAACTGCTCCGTGACGTTCCCTTTCCTTACCCGGGTCCGCCAACAAACTCAGAGAAGCGCCTCTCTAAAATTCCTCTCAACGAACTGACTCCACTGGACCCAAAATAAAAATCCTTCTCACGTTTGTTTTTGGCTAATCAAGAGGATGAAGTACTGCTTAGTATTGGCCATTTAGCCACTTAAAATTCATCTCTAAAATGACATTTATATCCCTTCTTTAATGTAACTGATATTCGCACTATTTCAAATTCGCCCATTTTCATCTATTTCACCATACCCCCGCAAGAGATACTTAGCGATATCGCATTCGCGCTTTCGTCGCATCGGTAAATCGATTTACTTCGCACTCCAAACCGTTATGCTCGGGGTAAACGCGGCCGACTCACCACTTCAAGAACATAAATTTTACGTGCTAACTAGATTTCGCTGAGACCCATTCCAACTGTGCAATCCGTTTCATCATCCGAGATCTAGAGAATACTACGGATTTTAACCGTAATAAAATTTTGTAATCAAAATTACATTTTGCCATTATTCCAAATTGGAATTTCTCGTCTTACAAATTTTGGCCATTGAAAGAGAAGTAGCTGCACTATATCCGAGATACGTAGTGCTCGCGGGCAAGAGGAAGAAGGATCACCTCTTCTTCTAGTTCAAAGAAGCTTAATAATTTCTACTCCCCGAGAATTTCCAAGGACTCCGGTCGCAGCCTATCGTGGCCAAGGCCGCATCAGGCTTCACCTGTACCAGAATGCATGATATGTTATTTCTGCAATCAGCCTGGACATATATTAAAATTTAGAATTCTAATACATGTTTTACAAAATAATCAATCAAAGCCATATCGCTTTCTTTCTCAAAAGCAGATCTAATGAGCATCGCCTTCCGAATACCCATGCACCAAATAATGTTCCCTAGACAAGGTGAGCAATGCTCAGTAGTAGAATTATCCTACATGGGTTACGCCCCACCTAAGTGCACATACAATGGTTCAACACAAACACATTCAAGCAAATACATGATCCTACTTGAATATCTACATGATATGGATGAGAACATGACTCCACCTTTCCCACTTCTCGAGCCCTCACCGACTCCCCACGCATGCCTAAGCCAAATGTGAGAAAAACATCGCCAAAACAAAGGTTTTGTTCTCGAAAAACATAATACCGAAGCCTCGTAAAATCTAGTTAACAACCCTCCGAGGGGCGAATTTGTTGGATAACTCTCCAAATACTCTCCATTAAGCCTCGACGTGAATTGTTGACAATTCCCAACCCACCTCTTAAATCTTCCATTGAAATTCTTTTCACAACCATTTTTATTTTCATGGCATGCACTCACACCTACATTCTAAATTTCTGCATAATGCATTATACTATTTAAAACACCATGTTAATATATAAATCATGCATATATTAAACTAATTTTATTCACCTAATGGCTCACATAATTATATTTCATATAATTCAAGCATCATGTTAACACTAGCATGCCTTAACATCTCATTTTCACACACAATTCAAGTCATTCATTTAAAATACCATAAATAACACATGGACATTTTCGGGTCCAACAAGCAAACCGATTGTTTTAATAATATCTAAACCGAGCAAAGTGGGGTGTCCGTGGGCAGCCCTCTCACTGAAGCACGGCCCGCACTTTGTGTCCGAAATCCATGGTCATTTCCGGCCTCATTAACACCTAAACCACAATTTAATGCACAAATACATACGGACTAATAACAAATTCAGATCTGATCTGGATCGCCTAAACAAATTCTAAATTTTCAAGATTTCAATCAAGTTTTTGCCAACTAAACTACCACCAATGACCTCAAATGTCCAATCATTAAATAAGTTCTTAAAAATGATTAAATCAAGTAGGAGAAAACCTCACCTCCCTGAGTCATAAACTCCATGTGTAACCTAAGCCACGTAGCCCTTGCAATGTAGAGAAACTTTGTTTCTTGCCCCGACGAGAACCGACGGTCCGAACGCAAGGAAATCTAGAGAGAAGTTGGAGCTTCTCTCTCTAAAATCACTTTTCCCCTCCACCCACGTACTGTGCCCAAAATGAGAGAAGATGTCTTTTTTCTTTAAATTAAATTCTCATTCCCCATTTTGCCACTTGTCAACCTCCATTGGTTGAGAGGAGATTAGACTTTTTATCCATTTTCCACCCATTTTGATTTTCATCCACCGGTATTACGTCCACGTAAATTCCACACTGGAGAGCTCAAGTATTGACTGTATTTTCAAGATCGAATACATGGCACACTACAGCCACTCAAAATGCCAAGTGTCCCAGATTATGCTTGCTTCGCCAGAAAATTCGCAAATTCCCAATGAAGAGTTAGATTTTGCTGGTACTTAACCCTAACGTGAAGCGCCTTTGTTTTCGTCATCCTGGTGATCTAGAAAATTCCATTGATCGAATTACTATTTTTACCCTTCGAAAATTAGGATCTTCTGAGTTTCAATAAACCATATTAGAACAAGCTAGTTTTAATATATGTTCAAGATAAGAGTGTTGGAAATAAACCTTATGGATTACTCAAGCAAAGGTTGTATGTCAGAGCTCCCCGAACAAACAGAGACTGGCCTTCGATTATGGAATACATCCTGAGCAATGAACACAACCATGTGGTATCTGCAACCCGAATCCACAGTAGTCTCCATAAAGGACTGGTAATAACTGACCCCGAGATAGGGTAAGAGAAAAGGAAGTACAACGCATGAGGGTTTTCACTTTTTTCCTGTCACACAAGTTGTCCAATAGCCAAAAACTCACCCCTGGATTTAGTGGTGCCACAAAATTTAATTTTATTTATTTCTTTCATTTTTTTCTTTGCTCTTCGGCTTTCTTCTTGATTTTTTTTCTTTTATTTTTCCTTCTTATTTTCTTTCCTTTTATTTCTCTACTTGGAAACCCAATACAGCTCTTAAAAAATCAAATGACAGAACTAGAAACGGGTGTGAGAGCTTAATAAGAGCTAGAAGACACACAGATGGAGGGAACATGTCTAAACTTCTTGGAGGCATTATTGAACGTTGTAATTCCAAATTAATAATATAAAAAATAAAAATAAAAAAATAAAAAGCAGTCCAGGGTTATTTTAATTTAATAGATATGATTACGATTTGGTATGGCTTTTAGAAACCCTTTAGTGTCCGTATTTGGTGAAGGCAGAACGGTAAAATCTGGTCAAAATTCACTTTGATCTGGTTTATTTAAACTAACTTCACCATAGAATCGCTCACAAATCAGCACTGTCGACTCACACCAGAGATGTACCGACTTCAATGCCAACATTCAGAGAGTAAGTAGGGACTCCTTGACTAATTGAGCGCTCAGACGAGACACGGTCAAGATGTAAAAAGTCAAACAATGAGCTCAAGTGGCTATAGGTGACAAGTGTATCATGTCATTTGAGAAAATCCATGATGGATAAGAGGATATGAGTAATCCAAGAGCTAAATGTAGGAAATGGGACATGTGATGCAAGAGTATTTAAAGTTTGGCTCATCTGACCAAACAGTTTGATGGAGGAAAGAAAAAGAAACAAAAAGAAAGAAAGAAAAAGAGAGTTGTTAGATAATTTCCACCTCTCTTCTAAATTTCCGACGACAATCGACGGTTTCGTGCTATAAGAGGAAGAGTTCACTATGGAAAAGTGGCTCTGATAGAGACTAGAGTTGTGGTTTTGACAAAACCCAAGAGGTGTGCTTTCCACGGTTTAACTTTATTTAAGGGTCATTCAATGGTAATAACGTAGAGGTCGCAGTGGAGCTGTATAGAACTGTCTTCATGACTTGATAAAGCAAATGAGATTTATTTAATGAACCAGACTGACTTGTATCAAGAATGTCCTGTGTGTCATTTATGTTAGAGTTAAAATGAATGAAGTGTTATTCAAGTCCCATGTAACGTTTTTGGTTGTGTTTGAATTTATATGGAAGTTGGGTTATTGTGGTAAAACACATTAACCTGACAATAGAACTGGTTTTTGGGTAGGAACAAAGAGAGCTGGTAGGGAAATAGTAATTGTAGCCACATCAGTGAACTTGATGTTAGGCTTTTGAATTTCTCAAATTCAATCTTATACTCATATGGTCCGCTACCGTAACGGGCCTTAGTCGGCGTCACCGTCAAGCAACTACCTATGGTTCAGCAGGTCCCTGATGGGTTCACCTGAGGGGGATTTGTTCTGAAGGCAGTGGTTCCACCTGATGGGCCCACCTGGTACTCTGGGATGGGTTCCGTCCAGTTAGATCATACGGACTTCCAACTTAAACATAACTCTTCATCCAATCTATTTGAGTGTTTGAACTCTATGAGCCTGATGAGTTTGGCATGATTGAGCCATGTTCCTGGAAGACATTGGCAATGGGGCCATAGAGTGTTGGCGGGGTAGGCTAGCCGTAAACAGGTCATGTGACCTCCAACTCAAAAGTCATAATCTTTCTGTCCGAACTCCATTTCAATTTACTTATGAATCACTAGCTGAGATTAAAACATGTCCCTGTGGAGACACAGGTAAACAAGTGTTAGTTCCCGCCAAGAAGGTGCCACTGGGAAGTAATGGGGTTTAGCCAGTTTAGTCACGATAACCTCCAACTTCAAAGTATCATAACTTTTCTCGGTCCGAATTCAGCTTCAAAGCCTGACTACATATGGAAAGCTCATTGAGCCAGGTTTCCAGATAGGTGTTCGGAGATAAATGGGTGTAAGACCCAGAATCACTTCTGAAATGGCAAATCAGAATTTTACTACAAAATTGTACTAAGAAAAACTGACTATTCTCTAGATTCGATTGATCTAAACGATTCACCTGAACGTCTCAGAAATCATTAACACGTAAAATTTCATTAATTCAGACATCTGAAATGATGTTTTTCTCAGGCACGCGCTTTGGCATTAAAACTATTGGACAAGGACTAAAGTTTATATAATGCTACCACGTGGCCATAAGATATATAGTAGTAAATGATGAAATGTAATTTACGAAATGTCACTTAATGCTTCAACCGAAAAAGAAGAGAATTAATTTTTAATTAAATTGATTAAATGAACTAAAAAGACAATCAATATAATCTGCATTCTTACAAACAAACCAAGAGCAAAAACTAATGGGGAAAACCGAGTTAGCAGAACCAAAATGAGATTGCTTTAGAGAGAGAAACTCTTCTTAAAATACAAGCACCAATCACACAGCCTTCACAAGAAGAAAGCCGCCCACGCGAGAGGCTCATGCGAACAGATTTTAGTGAGTTTCAACCCGAGGTGTGGTTCTCACTGGGTTTTATTCCTTCACACTTCGAATGTTTGATTGTTGAGGTCAGGGGCTTGTCACCCATCCCAAAACCCGGACCAAATTGAAATTTTAATTGTTGAGCAAATAAGCGACTACCACGCCACTGGGTACAAATAAATTGCAAATTTTAGATAAATCATGTATTACTGGATACCAATGTCAGAATCATGTGGTTCTAAGTGAACCGATGATTTAGATTTTTCGAATAAAACTGTGTCACTGCCCCCAAATACAGCTCTCAAAATATATTTATGAAAATACAGTTTTTGGCTTTATGATTTAAATTGAATTGCTCGTGTTTAATTGATTAGCCCAAGGAGTTAATTTACAAGAATAAAATTACAAGATACACTGTGCACTGACTGCTAAAATATATAATGTTATATATTTACATGCTAATTGTAATCAGACGGGACTAAGATACATGCATTCCATATGCACTGAACAATCTCTGCACTATAGAGTGATGAGACAGTCTGTGAGAAAACGTCTGAGGGTTGTCTAAAATTTACTAATACTTTAGGTGTCCAAATAATATATCAATCGTTTAGCCCAATTATTATTCACTTGAGTAGTAGTCCACACTAAATAAATAATATATCAATCTTGGAGCGGCCCACCTGATATATACACACGAGGGTCATTCACAACAAACAAAATAATAATTTCATATTGCGCTAGAAGGAAGATTTTAAATGGAGACTCTGATCTGAGCATGTTGTAGACATTCAAGTAGGACTATGTGGTTTGTTTTGATGCTGTTTTCATTAAACACAACTCTGACTTAGGTGAGTAGCCCACACAGTATTTTTCCACTACTCGGGAAGATTAGTCACCCACTGGTACATTATTTTATTGCACTGTGGAGCGTGCGAGGGACGGCCTGGGTCCTGGAGATTCATGACAGAAAGAGTCGGTTGTGGCTTTGATGGCACACAATAGAACTTTAAGTTTTAATATGGCAAGAAAGAAAAACCACATTAACTCTTAAGTAAACTGGTCGGTATAATAGCTCGATCCATAGTCAGGCAGATCAGTATTGTTTCCGGGCCTATGTCATTTAAATCATAAATCGTTATATTTTGACCTGCTTGGGGACAGGTTTATGCAGTGTTTCAGATTTGTGTATTCTATGAAGAGACTCGCTGTATTTTCGTGAAAATGCCCAAGCCACCCGACATTCACGAAGATTCCATGTCGGACGGTAGTCAACGGACCCTCGGGATTTGGGGCCACAAATTTTATATCGTAGCTAGGTATACTGGCACTTAGGGCTTGGTGGGATTTTGGGCTTAGCCATAGTCTGAGGTATAGAACATCACCACTGGGTGTGGTCTGATGTTGGTTTGCACAGGATTACCTAGGAAATCACTCTGACAAAACTAGACACCATGCATGTGTTGGAAAAGTTCGTGATCATGGGCGAATGATGTTTATAACATGGCTTGTGATATGTTATGATGTTTGGGTGCTTAGGTAATTAGCAACTTATTATGTTAGAAAACAAATCTTAGAGTTTACAGCTGCAGTAACTCTGAAATGAAACAAATTGTAATTAATTATTTGTCAGTTGATGACAAAATAGAATTTTTACAAAATTTTAAGGTGTTAGAACACTTTGAGGGCTTACAAGGGAGTAAAAACTTAGAAAAGGAAAATAAATGTAAATAAATTATAATAAATTTATTTAAAAGAAATAAAATTTTAATAGATTTTATAGTTGAACTCATAAAAGTTTTGATGTGATGCATTTAAGTTACCGATGTAGAGTAGCAAGGAAGGTGCCACCACGGAGAAACGAAAAAAATTATTGAGGAGAGAGTGTTTTATATCTTTTTACAAAGGTGTAAAACTCCGAAGAAAAACTAGGATAAATAAATTTAATAAATTTATTTAGGCACAATGGAGAAGAAAAATGAGGCGGATAAGTATTTTTTTTTTGGTTCCAGCAAATAAATGAAAAAAAAATGATAAAAGTAAGGTAAAATAAATTCATAAATTTATTCGTTATGAGGTGAATAAATGACTGGTTACTTTATAAGTTGAAATTGAATAAAATGGAGTAAAATAAGTATTTTTGAAGAAAAAAATCAATCAAATCTACAATTATAAAATTTTCGAAAATAAAATTTTTCAAAATTAAATTTTCAAAATAAATTTTTGTTGAAACAATATTTTAAATGTAATTGATTGCCTTGCATTGAATTGTGAATGCAAGGACAATGTATGATTATAACCTACTGTGCTTATGCCTTAGATATCGTATTGAGATTTAACCCGCTGTATTTTAATTGTGTAGATGGCTAGTAGAGGGATTGAGGCGTAGGGTCACACTTGGCACTGGGTCGTGCACCACCGATATCAATGTACCATCTAAGATTTGATCACAGGCTACCGAGGTCAAGAGGTGAACAGGCCGTCGCTATCAAAGATTGTTAAACATTAAAGAGTAGTCAGGAGGACCTAAGAATCTCCGTGAAAGATTTAAAGTCGCACTACCCTCCGACATCTCACAGTAGGGAGGAGACCCGATGGTAAGACCATCGGTTTATGCACGAACTGATCGGAGGCCATGAGATCACCTCCGACACGACAAGGATCAAAGAAGGTATCTCCAAATGCAGATGAAAACAGATATGGTGGAGATGGGCTGACTTCTGTAGACCTAGAGGTTATACATGGGCAGCTCAGAGCCGTCAGCGGTAAGTACTTTCCGTAGATCATGAGGAATGTTAAGGCCTGTGAGTTCCGAGTTTAAGCAAGTGGCAGATCAGATGTCTGCGAATAGATTCACAAAGTCACCTGACGCTACATGATTAGGTGTGGTCACCACCGCCAAGGTGAGGAGATTCGAGAATGGACCATGGTTGTCCATTCGGCCAGATTGTGTGGACCCGCCTACAGATATGGATCACGTCGGGCCTGCCCAATCAGAGAGAGATGAGATGCTCTGCACTCTGGGATGGTGTTAGTGGTAAGAGGAAGGATGGCTACTTCCAATCTGCGAAAGATAAGAGAGAGCTTCTAGTCAATATGTCAGAGTTGCGCCCATCCCGGCCAGAAGATATATATTGTTTTATGACAGACAAAGCAATGCCATTGTTAGTACCGACATTAATGAGGACGGGATTGCCTCAGAGACATGGATCCTGTGGTTTTGGGATGCTGATGTGTCCCAACAAGAAGAGACGGAGAGGATGCACGTCTCCTCCACACAAAGACTATATGCCAGGAGCAATTTCGCTTTCTGGCTGGCTGCACCCACATTTCACAGCAGCCCAGAGGCCGCAGTAGCGGGGTGGAGGCAGAGGACGAGCCCACAAAGCAAGGATACTGTGGGTCCAGGGCGTGTCTACGCTGCCACACCGCAGCCGAGTCACAGATCACCGCGATACATGGTACGTTTTGCTATCTCGCCATGGGCGAGTGTTATTTGACTCAAAAGCCGCATTCATTCATTGCCGCATCGCCGATCGAAGTTGGGCCAGAGGCTGAGACCCTGGGGAGGAATCTTGATGGTTTCCCCAGGGATTAGTACAGAATACATGATATGTCAGTCGCGAGCTGAGATCTCGGGGACTCTACTTACATGGACCTCAAGGATCATGGACATGTCGAGTTCGATGTCATCCCGGGATGGATCATCGACACTTTATTGTGGCTCTTATCGATCAGGAGCGTATGAGATACCGCCAACACGCCAGGACGGTACTGCGGTGGTGTTTCAGGAGAATACATGACATTCGCCCCCCATACAAAGATAAGGAGTCCGTGTGTCATGACGCTTGACGGTTGTAGCTCACGAGCCCATTCCTAGGAGGACTGAGGTGAGAATGTACTTAGATCTACTTGTGGTTTGCGAAAAGTATGCTGGATGTTTTTCCGACGAGCTACCCTACTACCTCCATATGTGGATGTAGACTTTGTATCGGGAAGCCTAACTCGTACTTCACCATCCTACACTCCACAGACGGCACCGCTGAGTCAAGCAGAACTCATTCCTACAAAGGAGCCACAGCTTGATGGTGTCTATTGGATCGAAGCACTTCACCACAAGCTTCGCTTCTGGTTTAAGTAAGAAGAAAGACAAGACCTTTCGATCGCACTCCATTACGCATAAATAACATGGTTACGATCAAGAATCTATGATCAGCCACTTGGTGATCAAGGATTTGTTTGATCACGAGAGGAGCGAGAGTCTACCCAAGATGTAATTTTCAAGACTAGTTATCAGCTGAGGGTTAGACATAGAGGTTTCAAGACAAAGTGGATGTTATGGGCACTTTGAGTTACTAAGATGCCTTCTTTCGGATCATCACTGCACTGCACTCATGATCCACATGATAAAATATTCCAACCCTATTTAGACTGCTTTGTTTAGTCTTCATGGATGACATTTCGTGATCTACTCCTAAATGATGGCATGAGTATCACTTGAGGATCATTTTTACAAAGTGAGCGAGATAATTATCACTGGACGCCAGGTCAAAGGCGCGAAGCTCGCCATCGAGATTAGATTTTGGGACACGTGGTGTTTGATCCGAGCGTCACGACCAAGAGAAGGTCGAGGCGTTGATGAGCCGAGAGCCAAGTCGCCTCGAGATGAGTTTGATTACCATTTTGTAGCTACGGTAGATTCATTGGTGATTTCTCTCGAAGGCAGCACTTCATGACTAGGTTGAATCCTGGCAGGCTCAAGTTTTTGAGCGGGATAATCATGCGAGGAGGCATTCCAGAGTTGAAGTGAATTTACTTCGCTCCCATCTTGATAGTCCCTATGGTGGACAGTAACACTGTATAAATATGATGCCTCGAGGGCCTGGGATTGGGATGTGTTTTGATGTAGTCCCGGGAGGTAGAGCTATGGTTCCCCACAATAAGAATCACTTATTTAATTACCCACAATACTGACATGAAGTTGGCACTCTAGCCCCCTTTGAAGATTTGGCGCCACTACTTATACGGCTAGGAGTTCGAGGTGTACTCAGACCATAAAAAGTCTCCAAGTATGTTTCTTTACTGCAATGACCTCAACATGAGGCAATGCAGAGATGGAGTTCCTGTGAGGATTATGACTTCACTTTGCATTACCACCACATGAAGGCAAATGTGCAGGGCTGATGCACCTCAATGAAGTCAATGCAGGAGCTGCTGGGCTAGTATAGCCTCAGAGTGGCGGATGCTCAAGACCGACGCCGCTATACAGATTAACAGAGTGACTGTGGTACCTTGGGAGTTTAGTGGCTACACCGCTTCGCGGAGCGAAGATTAACTCAATGGCAGGACGTAGAGATAATGTCCATCGTGACCGAGTACGCCGACACGGTGACGAGGGCTGGACCCGTTTCACGATGGTAGTCTTCAATATAGACGTGAAAAGTTCCTACTTGACCTACAAGAGAGAGATTCTCGTGTGGAGTTTCACTGCTCTCGATTCGCTGTGCATCCAAGTGGCACGAAGATGTACCGTGATCTTCGCCGCAAGACTATCGAGGATGAAGAGACAACAGGGGACCCTGTTCGACGATGTCTCACGGTCGCCAAAGCGGCAATAACACCGTAAACCAAAGGTGGCTATCACCTATCGAGGTGTATTTCCGATAGCGGAGCACGCCACGATGGACTCGTGACCCACTTACCACGGACACCCAAGCAGAAGCATGACGCAGCATCGGTGATAGCGACCGCCTCACGGTCGGCACATTTTCTGATCCGTGCGTATGACCTTCGCCTGGAGAGATTCTACCTAAGTATACATTCGAGATAGTCCGCCACATGGAGTACCAGTATCACAGTGTCGGATAGTGGACCCGAGGTTACAAGACACTTTGGAAGAGTCGCCATGATGTACACATTAATTTCCATAGTTACCCACCTCGCATACGGGCCCGAGAGGAATATGGTTGTGTATTAGAGGATTACGCCACGAGCATGCGCTCCGGATCATAAGGGCAAATAGAGGAGACGGTTCTAGTGGAATTCGGGCCACAACAACAAAGCACGTGTGAGTATACGTGATGGCACCGTATGAGGCACCGTACGTAGGCCATGTGTCACCATTGTGTTAGACCGAGGTGGGAGATTCCATCACTGGTCCCGACGGATTAGACACCTCCGAAGGCGAGGCTGATAATGGCTGGGCCGCCTTCACGCTTAGAGTCGCATAAGAGTTATGCGGATGTGCGACGTCGAATTTTGTTCGAGGTCGGGACTACGCCTTCGGGCGTGATGCCTAAGAGGGAGTGGTCGTGCTCAGTAAGCGTGGCTATCGCCGAGGTTCATTGACCTTTCGAGATACTCGAGGTAGGCACCGCTGGGCGTGCATCAAGAAGCACCTGACAAAGATGTCGTGTCCACGAGGTATTTCACGCCTCCATGCTCCGTGGCACATCTATCGCCGTGGCGGATCGGGACGATCGAGAAGGAAGATCGATGGACCTTCGGCGAGTGACCAAGAGGTGTATTGAGAGCCGTGATCGGGTTTTACCAACGCACACTATGGCGAAAGCAGGGTACTAGCAGGCACGGGAGTGGAGGAGTCCACTTGAATGCGAGACACTATGCGTCACCTATCCTTCTGTTTAGGATGAATGTACGTGGTTTAGTCGCTAAGATTTAAATGATTGCTTACATGCATGGTAGAGTGCATCTGCATATGCATGTGTCATGAATGATTGGTCCTGGAATTCGATCTAAATTCCTTTAAGGAGGGGAGAATGTAAGTAATCCAGAAATTCCAATTTCAAAAAAGGCAAATCGTGAATTTTGGTTACAAATTGTAATTTCTAAGTAGAAAACTGAATTTATTCTCTTCTAGATTTCGGATTTAATAAACATATTTCACCGTCAATCGTCAAATCTAGCTAACACGTAGACTTCTTAGTTTAATTCGAGATGCCAGTTCTATGTTTTTCGAGGCATCGCAAGCCGTGCCGTGAAATCACATTTTTGATGCGCACGAAAGTCACATATAACAAGTACTCATGTGCCATAAGTAAGAGCAGAGAAATGATGAAAATGATTAATCAAATAGTGCCGAATGTCAAAACTGGAGAAAGAAGGGAATTAATTAATTAAATTGATTAAATTAACTAAAAGACAAAATTGAATAGTACCCATCTCTTACAAATTGAAACCAAGAGCAAAAAAAACGTGATGGGGAAACCAAAGAGGCAATAACAGCCTAAATGGAGATTTTCTTTAGAGACCACTAGCTTCCTGACAAGAAGGAAAGCCGTCTACGCAGAGAGGGTTTGTATACACTGAATATGGAGTTTCCTCAACCCGTGAGGTAGCTCTCTCCCTACTTGGGTTTTATTCATTCTTTAAGTACTTTCCGAATGTTTGAGTTTATGAGGCCTGCGAGGGTTGCCTGATCATCCAAACCTTTCGGACCGAATTGATATAAATTTTTGAACACCTACTGGAGCAGCCGTGATCGCCACGCTGATGGGGTTGCAAGCTAAATTGTGGAAATTCGTGATAAATCATGTATTGGTTTGATGAGACCGGAATGTCGTGAATTGCGGGTTCACTAAGTGAACCGATGATTTATGAATTTCTGGTTAAAATCCTAGGTTTCAGTACTATTCCTAAACAATGTTCTCAAAATATATTTTTGTGAAATATGTGTTTGAATGAAGTTATTTAAATTAAATTGTTCGTGTTTGATCATTAGCCCAAGTGAGCTTTTAATTTTTGGAGTGTATGAAATGAGAAAGCTATATGACATGATTGTGTGAATGACTGCGAAATATATGCATGTTTATATATTTACATGTGAATTAGATCATTGAATTGGGCACAAGATGCATTCCATATGCAAACGGAACACCCTAGGACTATAGGAGTGAGTGCACAGATGAGTATAGAGAAAATCTGGCTCGAGGGTTGTCTAAAAATGTTAATTATCGGAGGGTAGTCCAAATAATATATCAATCAGCCTGAGCTACTAATTGATATGATCAAGGTAGTCCACAAATAATATCAATCGTCTGAGCGCCCAATTGATATATACATCGGATGGTTGTACACAAACAAACAAATAAACATACACTCTCATACTAGGCTTAGGCGAGTGAGAGAGCTCATGGAGGAACGGATCCGAGTTGGTCACAGACATTCAAGTAGGTGATAATGTACTGCTTTAATGTGTGTTTCATTTTAAACATCATCATTTAGTGGAGAGTAGCCCACTTAGGGCGATTCACTTTTACCGGGCATTAGTTCACCTCAGGGATATTATTTTACAGTACAGGAGCGTATGTAGGACGGCTCGCTCTTGAGACCGAGGATTAAGAAAGTTTCAAGCTGTGCTTTGATGTATACATGGCTAGAACTTTTAAGCTTTCATCGGGCAATATGATAAGAGTAAAACACATGTCCTGTAACTATTGATATATAGTTGGATTCATAGTTATGAATGTATATTAGCATTGCTTATGGACCCCAGCATCGTTTTAAATCATAAACCGTTATATTGACCGTCAGATATATTTATGCAGTGTTCAGATTCGGGGCAGCCTCGTACAAAGGAGATCACCGAGCGCGGAAAATGCCCAGTCACCCGGCTACTTCACGAGTATTCCGCGGTTGACGGTAGTCAACGGACCTGATTTAAAGAACGGGTGATCATAATCTTGTCAGAATGATGTTTTAAACCGAAAAACGCCAGTCAGGTCAAGTAATAGTCGTTTTAATACGACTACTGTGATGGCATGTTGTAGTCACAGTTGTTGTATGTAGGGACAATTTGAACTGGAAACTTAAAGTTTCTAAGTTTTATGGTTGTTTGAGGTTGTATGAATGATTGGAACTAAACTGGTTCATGATTGTGAAGGGGTCGTGAGGTACCTCAAGTGATAACTGATTATATCTGCTGTGTGTTATCGTTTGTAATAACAATAAGTAATGTGAATATGACATGTTAATGTATGTTGTATGATATATTAACATGGGTTGTGCATGGAGGAGAATTATATGTATCAATTATAATTATTCATGGTATGTCGAATCATTGCATGTGCACTTAAGTGGGGAGAAACCCATGTAGGATAATTCCACTACTAGGCATTGCTCACCCTGTCGAGGGATCATTATTTCAGGTACAAAGAGTGTTCGTGAAGACGGCGCTCACTAGAGGCCGTTTTTAAGAAGAAAGCCGGATTGTAGCTTTGGTAGATATTTTTGTAAAACATGTATTATAACCCTTAATTTTGATAGTGATGTTTCGATTGCAGAATGACAACTCTCAAATCCATCGTAAATATACTTGATGTATTTTGACGAGTGTGATGTGTAGGCCAATGTGCCATATTTTTACTCATGTATGGGTTTCTTGATATGAGACAAAGGTATTCGTGGGTTGATCTGCTGTCAATCTGACACCCCGGGATACTGGGCGCCACAGTCTCCTCTGCTGATTCCACTTAGAAACAAAGAAAAATTTGATGGCGAGGCCTTCCCCTTCCTCTGCCTTACTCGAGTGCTCACTTATGATAATTAAATTACATATACAATATCATCATGTACTATACTAATTTCAATCACCAAAGGTTTTGGTTATAGAAATGATGTTAATTATCATATATGGATGCAAATGGATAGAATATTCATATTTGTTTTTTGACCTACTATGTTTTTTTTTTTAAATAAGGTTGATTTGACAATATTTTTGAAAGAATGATAATTAATCTCTAATATAAACTATATCTAAAATTAATATAATCTTTCACATTTTTTTATCTAAATTTTTTTTTTTTTAATATTTACAATGATTTCAAAAATAGTATTCGGAGAAATAGAAAGTATCGAAGAAAAAAACAAAAAAACAATAAAATGGGAGAAGACTAACCTTTTCATGCTATATTCTTGTCTTTAACTTTGGTAGATTACCAAGTTTCAACCTCTCATCCGTATAGAATGAAACCTATAATATGAATACATCACATTATCGATTTGAATGTATGATGTATTATAAATATATATTTCCCCAATATAATTCAACAACTTGATTATTCACAAGTCTACTATATTTTAAAAATGAAGAATTAGGGAGATTGTCTGGATAATAATAAATTATTTTCAATCACTTGTACTATTATTTTCTGCGAATACTAAATTCCATGATTTACTTTATTTATTATCTAATTATTTCGCATCATTTAAGATTAAAGCTTCAAATAGCTTAAGAAATATATTATTAATGATCAATAAATCATGATATTAAAAAAATCATGATATATATATATATTAATTTTTTTCATCTATATTGAATAAAAAGTTATATTCATTCTAATAATTTCCCCAAAAATAAAAACTATATAAAATTAATATTTTCAAGAAATATAATTTAAATTTAAAAACATTAAAAAAAAAAGGAAAATTGAAAATTTAATATTTTTTTGACCATTAATCACTTGTTACAATGTAATAAATTGTCCACAAATCAATCAAATAGTAACTCTCTCATTCCTAAATGTTTTGTCTTTTTAAACTTTGAATGTTCTACTAACTGAGTTAAGCATATGGCTATAAAATTACAAAACTACATATTCGATAGAAAGAAAAAGTTTATATATTTCTGTTTTTTTAAAATGCTCTGCTTATTTTGATGTTCACAAAAATAATATTTTTTTTAAAATAATTATAATAAAAAAGAAAAGAATGGTGTCCCCAAATTATTCAGATATGGATTTTAATGTTTTAAACATAAAATAACAATACAAATGTAATTTAATGATTATTTTAAAAGAACAGTAAGAAAATAGCAGGTACTTCAAAAAAAAAAAATCTAACCTTCCAAGTAGTCTATATCATTCTCCTCATCCACAAATCAATGATAGTCCAGCTCTTTTGAGATTGTGAAAATTTTACATATGAAGATGCCATTTTCAAAATCTTGCTTGATTTTGATTCCTTTTGAAGGAAAAAAAAGCATTCTCATCACCATTGCTCGACATGAATCCTCGGTAGGTTCTTCCAATATTAGCTTTCTTAATTTTGGCTCGCTCCAAAATCTATTTTCTTTCCAAATTGAAAATCTTTTCTAAAAACCAAAACCTAAATTATGAGAGAATGAAACTCAGAAAAAACAATATATTAAATGAGATAAATAATTGTAAATTATGAAATATAAATAAACATTAAAATAATGTTTATATAATTCAAATAATCTCAATCACATTTTAATATCATTGTATAATAGTTTCAATTTCCCTTTTTTAAATTTATTTTTCATTGCTATTTATAACTTTTTTATTTATTTACAATAAACTAACCATGTTTCTTTATTTATTTAGAATTAAATATAACATCTACATGATTTTCCCAAATTTTATTTAGAATTCTAAAATATATTAAAATTTAAATATAACATTATTATTTTTAAATTAAAAGTTCACTAATTCTCTTTCCACCATTGCAAAATTTTCAATTAGCATCTAATATTTTTTTCTTTTCTAAAACTATAAATAATAACTACCATTTTTTCACCTTTTAAATATATATTATATTAATGTACTTATTCTTTTAACATTAAATTTTTCTGTTTTAAATTTTATTTTTTCATCTTTATTTTTAATTTACGTATTATTCGGCACTAAGGTTTATTATTTAAAATTAATTTAATAAAATTATTAATAAAGATTAATGTCCTCTTCATTTTTTTAAGAAAAAATTTTTTATGGTAATGTCTCTAAATATTTCCCTGCGGCATAAGAAAACAAAACAAATATGAGTAAAACTAACCTTCATCTAAGGGCTTCCCGCATTTACTGATATATGCAACTCTTAATATGCTCAAGCCGTGAACTTGAAAAGAGAGAAAGCTAATAAGGATTCTGAATTAGGTAATTTCAACTTTAGAACTTCTATTTTTGGGAGGATTTCATCATCTCTGTTAAGTCCTTGATGACTTAAGTACATATCTCAGACTTCACAATTATACATCTAACTCTTTCCGTATTTCCTGGGAAGTTCGTATCAAATGAGATGGGATAAGATTATTAGTTGTGGACAATTTACGTACACTAATGTTCGTAATTTGGTCGAGAATTTGTGTTTGGGATGCATATCTTTCTTCCAACATGGAAAGATCATCTAGTTTTAACCTCTCTAGGTTCGGAATGAAACCACAAAATAGTAGACACATCATAATACATAACATAATTCGTCATAAATTTATGATAAATAAAAAAATATTTCTCAAACATAATTCATTAACTCTTGAAGATTCACCTCTTCATGCTTGTCATACTTAATGAACTTGAGGTCATAAAAAAAACTTCTACGATGCAAATTAAAAGGAATCATATTTTATGGTTGGTGATCAAGAGCTTTGGTTGGCAAAGACAATCAATCATTCATTTATTTCATATATCATAATTATTTTTCACATATGACCATTTATTATTTTACATTAAATCATAAACATACTTTATCAAATTCATTTTAATCATTTTTACTAAAATAATAAAATAGCTTATATATAATTTTAATTTAGTCATTACTTTCCTCTCAAAATATTATTTACTTCTAGAAATAAAAACATACATCTTTTAATTTTATTTCTAACTTGGGCTTTTTTAATCAAATGATAATGTAATCTCCTTTTCCCTCCATTATTAAATAAAAATATTAATTTAATCAAAATTATTTATTTTAAAATACCATTATAGCAATGTGTCTTCTCCCTTACCATTTAAGTTAAACTCAAATGCATCTTTATCTTTATATAGTGTTGCTTGAAGCAATGCTGCTTTGTCCTTATCTAAATTCTTCACATTTTTCATTTTTTAATTACTTTGTTCATTATTTATTTATAAGTTGAATCATATAGTTTATAATATATTATTTACTATGTTACCAATTATTAAATAGTTTATCTGAATTTGTCCACATGTCTAGCTCAATTGGTTAAAGACGTTTAAGGGCGCAACACGGGGAGGGAAAGGGTTCAAATTCCAATAGTGACAGTTTACTACATTTATAGCTTTCAAAAAGTGAATAGCTTTCAAAAAAAAAATTTAATTTTATTTGATTTTTTATACATTTGCTCATATTTTCTATTAATTCAATCATTCATATATTTATACATTGTTTATTATGTTAATATTTTTAAAGTTTCATCTCTAAATTTAATTTGTTTTATTTAGTCTCATAAATACTTTCATATGGACATTTTCATCAATATTTTAATAAAATATAATCATCAAAAAATTTCTTTATACAAAGGCATACTATTTAATTTAATTAGATAATAAATAAATAAAGTTATTTCTTGTTGAATAAAGATCATTATTGATGTCAAAAAGATTGTGTATTTTCATTGAGTGCTACAGCCTATAATAAAATAATAGAAAAAACAAAAACATATAAATAAAGAAATAAATGACCATTGGTTTTATATTCAATTTACATAAAAAATTATCCAATCCAATTTCATTTGATTATTTTTTTCTTGTGAATCATTTTTTAATTTTTTGATAAAAATTATAAAATTATTAATATTTTAAGGTTGTTTATTCAACCTAAACATTAAATATCCACAAATAAAATAATTTAGAATTGAATGTTGGAGACAATCTAATGTTTCAATTATAACATAAAGGAGATAGAGATGGGTAGGACAAAGCAAAAGAGAGATCAAAAGAACAGTATATTATTTGAAAGGAGTTATGATAAATTTTTATATCTTAATTATTTTATTAATTAAAATTTTATTTTATTCAATGTAAAGATAAAAAGACTTATCACGCAAACTTATATTTAAAATCTTCTCCTTCATATTTTTTTTATTTTGTGAAAATTAAAATATCACCTAATAAAGAAATACTTTATAAAATAAAATAAATATAAATATAAATAAATACTTAACTATAATTAATTTCCTAAATATATTATTAGTAAATCCATATATAAACAAATTTATATGAAAAATATGGATGATGCAATTTAATTAAAATATATATGAAAATTAAAAATCACTATTTTAAGCTATTCTTTACTATCCGAGAAGGTAGAAAATGCCGACAGTGATGCTATTTTTGCTATTACTCTTTTGTTTTTAAATTCTAAAATTTTGTTTAATGATTCCTATTCCTTTTAAAATTCCTTTATTAATCATTGTATCAGCGTAAAATTAAAATTAAAATTAATTTAGCATTATTATTTTTATTTACAAATATAAAATTTGAATAATTTTGCAGATTTTTATGAAATGTTTTTGTTAGTATTTTCCAAAAATAGTATGAGAAAATTTAAAAAATAAATAAATTGAAGAAAACTAACCTTTTCACCAAAGAGCACTTCATGTTCTTCCACTTTCTTTCCACAATTATTGATACATAAACATTTGAGGTTCCAAAAACTCATAGGCATGGAAGGAGAGAAAAGGCCACTTGTGTCAGCTATTCTCATTGCTGCATATAATGCCCTTCACCTTACGGTAGTTTTCTAACTTCAAGATTTCTAACTTTGGGAGGATCTCACCGCTGGCATCAAGCATCATCATCATCATCATCACACATCAACAACACATCAACAACAACATCATCAACAACATCACCAACAATATCACATCAACAACAACATAACAACAACAAAAAGTTAACAACACATCAACATCATCAACATCATCACATCATCAACAATCAACAACATCACAACATCCAAGACAAATACATGCTGAGATTCCAACACCAATCACATTTATCTTTTCAAATTCTTGAAGCTTGGATCAAATGACATAGACGATATCGGAGTGCGCTTCAATCTTTCCACTCTTAGGATTCGTAAATTGGAGAATGAATTGCGAGAAAGTTGGTGATGCCATATCTTCTTCAATTCATCAAGATAGAAGAGTTTCAACTTCTCCAAATTAGAGAATAAAACATGTAATATCACACATGACGACATCTTCAATTGAAAAGTTGTATTAAATATAAACATATTCCGTTTCTATAATGTAATTCATCAATTTCCAAACTATTGACATTAGATATATTTTAAAAATATCTAAACTGAACTAAAAAGAATGTAAAAGTCTTAGAAAATTAACCAAAAAATAATAAGTTATTAATAAAGAATTTATTGACTTCTCTGAAATAAGATGAGCTATTTCATTAACAAAATTTTTATTTCCATTTTTCTTTTTGTCTTCATTTTACATTTAAAAATTACTAGATCCAATTTCATTTGATTAATTTTTTCTTGTTAATTCTTTTTTTTTTATCTTTTTTTTTATATAACGTATAAAATATTATTACTATTTTAAAGTTTTTTATTAAACTCTATATTTTTTTTTTTCAAATATTCACAAAAAATAATATAATAAATTTCATTTTTCTTTACATTATCAACTTTTAACACATATATATAGTGGAATTTAAAATTGAACGTAGAGATGATTCAGTTTTTTCAATTAAAATTGAAAGAGGATAGAGATAGTAGGGCAAACACAAAGAAATGATGAAGAGAAAAAATAAAAATTAGATGAGAATTAGATGAGTGGTAAATTTTATATAATTTGGACAGGGAGCAATTTGCAGAATTTGGTCTTCCACATATTGGCCATATTTTAAAATATATTCTTTAAAAAAGAAAAAAAAGAAAGATAAATATAATAGTAATCTTTAATGCAATAAAAAAAACTATATGTTTTAAAGATTTTGAAAATATATATTTAATTTTTATTTGATAACTATAAAATTAAAATTTATTTTTATCTCAATGTAAAAGATAAAAGGTAAACTCTAAAAGGACTCTATCATTCAAACATATGCTGGTCATCTTTCACTTCATATTTTCATTTTGTTGAAAGCAAATGACACTCAATACCAAAATATTTTGTAAAATCAAAATAAATATAATAAACAATTTAACGATAACTAATTGATCTAAATATATTATTTGTAAATAATATATTTAAAAAATTAATGTAAAAATATTGAATTAAACATACTCAAGGATGATGGAATTAATAAACATCTGGTCTAATGCTACATTAGATCATAGTATTTTACTCCTTCAATTAATTTGCTCATCGAGACTGAATCCATGCCACTGAGCCTACCACTTGGTTCTGGCCTTACCGGGACTAGTGCTTATTGTTTTTAAGATTAAAATTTTGATTTAGATCATTCTTTTTCCAATTTCCTTTTATAATTTAAGTATTATTAACCATTTTCATTTAAAAGAAAGTATTATTAACCATTTTTATTATGTAAAATAAATTTTAAATTATTTTAGTATATTTATTATTATTATTATTATTCATGAGTATAATATTTAAATAATATTTTAACTTTTCTGAATATTTTCATAATATTTCACTAAAAAAATAATATAAAGAGAAACTAAAGCAATATTAGAGAAAGCTAACCTCTCCAAGGAAGTGCACTCCATCTTGATTTGAAATATTAACTATACTAATACCCTTTGGCTCAACTAGGTTTCTCCACTTGAGGTTTCTTCGACTCGAGAAGATCCCCAAACACATGTCTTAGATTCCTCACCGAACTCCACTCCTATCTCTTTCTAAATTCTTGAAGCTTTGGATCAAGTCGAAAGGGATAAGATTGAGTAGTTGTCGATACAATTCATTCCACTTTTTAGGATTCAGAAATTGTAGAAAGAATCAAGTAAGTCAGATGTGCCATCTCCTCGATTTAGGAAGTTCGTAGAGTCGCAATATCTCCAAATTGTAGAATACCTATAAAATAGTACATCATATCATCGATTGAAAAGTTAGCAAAATATAACATATTTTGCAAATATAATTTACTGGGTTCCAAGAGGTTGTCATCCTTACTTTATTTATGTTTTAAAAATCATGTAAAAATCTTAGAAAATTCCCTAAAAGAATTAATAATTAAGTGAAAATTCATAGACTACTTATTGAATAAAATGTACTATTTCTAATGACCATGGATTATATGGATTCTAATGGCATAAGTTATTTTACCTCATATCAATCAGTTATTATTAAAATTTAATTATTTATGTACTATTTCTAATGACCATGGATTATATGGATTCTAATGGCATAAGTTATTTTACTCCTCATATCAATCGTTATTATTAAAATTACCTATTTAATTAAATAAAAAATTAAATTTGTTCAGAAAATTACATCGACCATTAGTTTTTCTCAAATGCAAATCTTGATTTTATAAATTAAAAATAATTAATTAAAAATCTAATAATTTGGTGGCTATAATTCTAAACACATTTCTAAAATTTGTTATAGAACACTAAAGAATCGAGCAGCTTGAATATTCAAAATTAAATTTCTTTTTACTAAATTCTTGGTTCAAAATTCATATTGAAGTTAATAAATCTGCATTTAAAAATCCAGCTCAACTTTAAATCATAATTTTAAAATTCAAAATAAAATTAATTATTTAAATTTTTAATTGAGATTTAAAATATTAAATTTACTTTCAATAAATTATTATCAACTTTAAAATAACAATTTTGAATAAGAATTTTAGAAAAAGGATCAATTTTAAATATTAAAAAATGAGTCTTAGTTTTCTGCTAAAAATTTAGAAATGTTTAAATTACTAATTTTACACATGATTTTTTTCCCTTTCAAAAGAAAAAGATTATTCATTTTTAACTAAGATTTATTTTTTGATTCATAAAATCAAGGTTGGCTTTCAAAAGCTAATAATTATATACAATTCACTGTAAACTTAAAATTTATTTTTTTATTTACATGAATAATTGACTTATACCCAAAGAGGAATTCAGATTTTAAAAAAATTTAATTCAAATTTTTTTAAAAAAAAACTTGACAATTATTATTTTTAATTTTATAATTAAAATTCATTTATTCAAATTTATTTTTGTTCATAATAATGGATTTATTTTCTCAATTCTCCTGCGTAAATATTATTAAAGATATTCAAGCCAAAATGTTAAAATTAAAGCACATGTATTTAAACAATAGTTCTAAGATATATTATTAAATGTTATACTTGTTTCACGCCATGTTATACTTATCATATTAATTATTTTTTTTTAAGAATTTTCTCATTAAAAATTATGCTTATTATAACATATACTATATTTATTTGCAACGACATATACTACCATTATTGACAAACCATATTAATAGTGTGTGATAATATTTACACTCAATAGTCTTTTCAAAAAACTACCTAATAGTATGCATGTTTATATATTATATATAATTTTTATTTGTTTCATCTAAAATTTTGACATTTCTATTTTCACTCAATATTTTCCTTAATATTTCAATAAAAAGAATTACAAAAACTTTTTATCTTTATAAACAAAAAACAAAACAAGTGAATGAAAACAAAATAGAGATTCATTTCGCCATCATTTTATATCTTCCAAATCTAATCAACTTTCCCTTTACTATCTTTTCATAAAACATTACTAATATCTTAAGATATTAAAATTCAAATAGACAATCTTCTTTCTCAATGATTGAGGAGCATATCTTTCTAAGTAAAATGATATACTAAAATCTCTTCATTCCTCATGTTCTCTCTTCAACACACAGTTGGAATTTGAAAGAGAATATATATGGGCTAGCTTAATTCCTAAGTTTTTGCATTGATTTATTTATTAAAAAAAGTGATGTAAAAGTAAAAAACAATATATTGATATCAGGATTGCCTGGGAAGACATTGTCGGTGATGTTGCTTTATGCTAGAGCTGAAGCAGCCAAAGTTCACAACCGGCAGATAATAAAGCCTTCTCGCCAATCAACGAAAGTAAGAACCAATTAATCCGTCACTGCCCATCTTCCAGCTATTGTCAATCTATCACAACCTTCATTCGTCATTTCGTTGTAAAGGTCTCACCACAAAAAAAGCAATGGAGAATTTCAACTCATTATCCTCATTAATCAATGTTTTAGAAGTTGTCGTTAACCGTCACCAGTCTAGTCGCTCATGTTACTTCCAAAACCTCCCTTTAACAGGCAGATCTCTTCAGTCATCCCTTCACAATTTATAACTGAACCCCAGAGTGTTTTCGTCACCACCTTTGAGATGTAGCGTTTTTGATTTTTCATATGTTTCTTGCCATGGATCAATCATTTATAAATATTGCATAACTTGTTAAGTTATGATCAAACATTTCTCATGGTACCAACTCGTGATTTGGTATTTTTACCTCGATCGCCCTCAAACAATGCAAATTATTCAATTCGAGAACGCCTATCCTCATCCTGTCATAAATTTTCATCCATCTTAAACTAGATTTAAGGAACAAAGATCGAACTAAGATGCTTTGATAAGATATCTCCAATATTTGGCGTTTTAATATTCAACCAACAAAATTTTAATTATTATCGAATTAATCAGGCCTTTCTGCAGTTGTTGGATGTTGAATCTGTCGAGCGCCAAGCAGAACCTGCAGTTTCAAGCTTCCAATCAGAGCCAGCGCTCTTAACTCTGGTGTCATTCAAACATGAACGTCAACATCGCGAGATCGACACGCCGAAGCGTAGTACGTGTCGTAATTTTATAAGACTAAACTTTGAGTTGGTTCATCCTTTCAAATAACGTGGTTTGGGATAGTATTCATGAAGCACCAATTGCATTGCCCGCAATATAAAAATTAAAGTTTCTACATAATGTACCGAGGAAGTCGAGTACGCCTTTTGCAATAGAAGAGATTAATTTGATTCATCTTTCAATTCATTCGCCTGATCAATGAACATCACAACCCTAACTTACGGCGGATCTGATGCAATAACTGATGAATGATTTACCAATGAATGTAAGATCATGCATCCTCGGTTAATTTTATGATCTATCCATGAGCAAACCTCGGAGTGCCTCACCAATACACCATCATCTTCAACACCATAAATGCTTTAGCTGAGGTTTCACCAATGTAATTTAGTTACTTTCGCTTCTCAACAATCAGTCGCCAAAGAATCAAACGAGCATAAAGATAATTTCCAGAACATTTGATCCATTGGAAATATCAACAATGGCAGAGTCGCCAAACCACAAAGTACGAATAAGGATTTGACTTCGTCAGCCCCAACAGCTCCATCGCAACACGTGAATTTTTCCGGTCTTCAATATTGGTTGGTGCGCAACTCGTCGCCCGCACTTTCCGCGCGTTAACAATATCTTTCGCGCCGCCAACGTTACACCATGGCATCCCACATCAATGGCGGCCTGACTGATACGGTTGCACCATCTCCACAGAATCATCCGCGATCTTCGAGCAAACACCGCTTTTGTTCAAATGTTGACGTTAGCCTTTCGGGTGCGCCCAGCGTCTCGCGCAGTACGTCCTGGGCCCCTGAACAAGACTTAGTTTGCATATTATCCAACAATCTGAAAGCAACAATCTCAAAGCCTCTTCTCCAAACTTTAATTTCTTCCAAATGTCATCCAAGATAATAAGGATCTTCTCTTTCTTCATTCTTCCTCTTCCGCGATCTCCCTTCTTCAGTAATTCCTTTGTTCTTCTCCGCTTGATTCTCTTCTTCTCGATTCCTGTCTTCTTCTCCGATTCTCTTTTTCTCGCACCAGTTTCTGGCTTCATCCGCTTCTTAGATCATCCTTCCCTTAAATTGGTAGCCCAACATTTCCGCAATTTTTTGCTGAATTTTGGGTAATCCTTTTTCGTTTTTTTTTTTTTAGTCTCGAGTCCGTGATACATCTAGATATATTCGCAAGAATATTCTGCTGCTGACTTTGCAAGGAGCGCCAGTTTGACAGTATGGTTTTGTTCAGATCGCCATCCCACAAAACCCTTTAATCATCTTCATTTTATCATCAACAACCATAATGCCGTCAAAAGGAGTCTTTGATCTGAAAAGATTCGATCCTAAACCGTAAACTTTCTTCGTGAAAAGAAGACACCAAAATAGATTCCACTCGTGTACCGCAGGTCCGCGCCTTGAACTTACCAACAACTCGCTCTTCTCGTGGCGCTTCGCGTTGACAATGAGATGAGATTGGGTAATACCAATCTTATCTCTAATAAACGAAACCACCGCGATCATCGTCATTAACACGTCGTCGCTTCCGCCAAATAGATCTGATCAACCTCATTCAGCCAGTCTAGAACAGTTGGTCTGATTTCATCCCTTTTCTGGTGGTCATATCGTCAGTTATTTGCTGATCATTCCTCGCCGTCCTCAGTTTGAACTCGCTTCGCGTTTTCAGCACGCCGTGGCACAAAAACAGATGCAATCGAGAATGGCGTCCAATAAAAATCGCTATTCGAAACTTCCACAACAACGGCAACAAGATCCCCCCGGTTCACTTCTCGCCCCGTTGGTACTTGAACGATCTGGATTCAACACCTGAAATGCCAAAAAGTCATCAAACAAATTTGATGCAGTGTGACCAAAACGAGAACATGCCTTTTGAATTTGTTTGTTGGAACAGAATTGAAATGAGAACAGAAGGGAAAATCTATAAACATTTTTTTAACTTAACTGGTGGAGATTTTTTTTTTTTTTTGGAATTTGGAATATGGTTTTGTAGGAAAACAGAAGGGAAATGAGAAACAACAGAAGGGAAAAGCTTATAATTTGATGCAGTGTGACCAAAAAGGCGAACTGGTGGAGATTTTTTTTTTTTTTTTTTTTTGGAATTTGGTTTTGTTGAAAAACAGAAGGGAAATGAGAAACAACAGAAGGGAAAAGCTTATAATTTGATGCAGTGTGACCCAAAAACGAGAACAGGTGGGGGTATTTTTTTGAATTTGGTTTTGTTGAAAAATAGAAGGGAAATGAGAAACAACAGAAGGGAAAAGCTTATAATTTGATGCAGTGTGACCAAAAAAGGCTAACTGGTGGAGATTTTTTTTTTTTTTTTGGAATTTAGTTTTGTTGAAAAACAGAAGGGAAATGAGAAACAACAGAAGGGAAAAGCTTATAATTTGATGCAGTGTGACCCAAAAAAGGCGAACTGGTGGAGATTTTTTTTTCTGGAATTTGGTTTTGTTGAAACAGAAGGAAAATGAGGAAACAACAGAAGGGAAAAGCTTATAATTTGATGCAGGTGACCCCAAAACGAGAACAGGTGGTGGTATTTTTTGGAATTTGGTTTTGTTGAAAAATAGAAGGGAAATGAGAAACAACAGAAGGAAAAGCTTATAATTTGATGCAGTGTGACCAAAAAAGGCAAACTGGTGGAGTTTTTTTTTTTTTTTTTGGAATTTGGTTTTGTTGAAAAACAGAAGGGAAGGAATCAAAGCAGCAATAGGAAGAAACTCAAAGAAGAGAGCTCAATAAATGGATAGGAGAAGAGTATTTGAGTTGAGTCAGGACTGCAGGGTTCAAAAACTCGGACGAGTGGGGCCGCGCCGAGTCCGATGTTTCGGCTGAGATTCTGAGTCAACTCGGTTTTCTTAGAGAAGAAAAAAATCCGATTCCGTATATTCTTACTCCATTTCTGCCTATTACAACAAAAAAAAATCAACTTTTGTAAGAGAAATCTGAGATTCCTCTTCAAAATAACTAAAAATCACTTTCTTACCGAGATGAACCAGATTTTTAATCCTAGCTGATGCCGCTGTGGTGAGTAGACTTTCTTGGATTTCTAATCCTAGACTTTCTGGGAGATCCGTGGTGCAGTGCGTAGACGATAGAGAAGATGAAGAGATAACGATAAGGAAGATGCAGGGAATGAATGGGTACTACCCACCCGTTGGTGCCACCTTACCTACTTTGTCTAAATTAATTTACTCACCCATCCGTCTTTCTCAATATTACTACTCCTTTATTCTTTCAAAATCATCATAAACAGGTCAACCAAAACCCACTCTTGGGCAGTCGGTCAGGGAGGTGACCGGAGACTGGAGAGTGGAGAGTGGAGAGTGGAGAGTGAGTGGAGAGTTTCTCTTATGTTTTGTTTGATATAATATAGTTAGGCTTGGTACAGAGCTTTCTCACCGGTAATAGCAGGTCGTTCCCACCACCAGCTATTATTTGAAATATATATACTATTGTTTTTGATACATTATTATTATATAATATAGTTGCACTGTGTGGCAGTGCAGACTGCAAATACAGTAGCTTTTTCATCCTCTTTCTTTCTTTTTTTATTTTTTTAAATACTATATAATTAATAAAAAGTCTGAATTGGGGAACCCAAGACATGAAATGAAGTGACACCCATCGAAAACTTAAAAGGCCAAATCAACCGGGCATTGGGACCCACACGTTGGAATGTTGTCATCCATAATTTCTTCTTTTTTAATTTTTTAAATAAAATTTGAGTTTATTCATTTGTTTGGTCTGCCCGTGCATAATATTTCTTTTTCTTCTTTTAGTTTTTGTTTGAGAATTTATTTTTCTTCTCAATATTACTGCTATTTCATTCTTTCAAAATCACCATAAACAGGTCAATCAAAACCCACTGTTGGGCAGTCGGTCAGGGAGGTGGGTGGGAGAGTGGAGAGTGGAGAGAGAGTGGAGAGGTCAATCACCATAAATAGCTTTCTGACCACCTATTCTCTCTCTGTCTGGGAAGTCGCGCGTAGTTAGGGAATACGCAGGAAGACCCATTTTTAATTTGTATTATACCCATTAATTATTTTTAATCAATTAATATTTTTTTTTTCTAACATAACTTTAACAATAAGTAAAAAATTATTGAAAACATCATAAAAAAAAATTATCAATATACTTTTTATTTATATTTCAACTCTCTCTCCTTTACATCCTCGGATCTCCCATCCACAATTTATGGCTTGATCTTGAATATACACATGGTGGTTGTTAAGCCCATAAATAATTATAGACTTATTATATATATATATATATATATATATATATATATATATATATATATATAAAAGTAACTGAACGTTATAATTTAATAAGGGTTTGATAAAATATTATTTGAGAAAATAAAATATTTACCTTCAATCTTAATTATTTTTCTACGATCTTATCTTTTATAGATTTTTTTACAGATAAATAATCATCAATAATTTCGGATCCATTCCAAATAAGTTTTTTTAGATATTGCAAATTGATATGTTTATTTATTCACAAATTTGTATTTTATAATATGTTTATTTAGTCTTTCGACAAGAATCACTATTTTATGCTTTAATAAATACTCTTGATCTCACAAAATAATTTAACAATGGGTATCAAATCTACTTTAATTGACAATGAAGCTATTGAATTTGTTTTTCAATATTTTATGTGTTTTGTTTATTTTTATTTATAGGAATTACAGTTTAAAATAAATTTTGGATTTCAATCATGGAATTTTGGCTTCTTATTAAATCATGGAATCCAAGTCATTGCAATTTATTTTAATTAGGAAATTTTGTTTTATTGATGTGAATGATATGGTTTTCAGATTTCAATCATGTTTTTTTTATTATTATTTCTTTATTTGATTGACGCTAATGTCAACCACGAAAATTTGATCGATGGGTTTCCTAAATCCATTTATTACATTTTCGTTCTAGGAAGATGCTTTTATGGGTTTTTTTTTCGGGAAACTCAAATGAGAATAAATTTATTTTTAATAATTATTCCTTTGTTTCATTGATTATTGGGATGTTTATGAGAAATAAATATAATGAAATATCCATCGATTTTATGTATTAATCTCTATTTTTTTTGGATTATTCATGGGGATATTTTTTGAAGTCAAATTTTATGTTTTCCCCAGTTTCACTCTATTATATCATTAAGTATAAAAATTGTTTTTGAAACAAAATTTAATTTTTAACCCAATTTTACAAGTTATGGTTGTCTGCTTGATATGAACAAATATTAATTTTGTTCTCGTGAAAATGACAAAATTTTACTTGATCCTGAAACATCATATCTTAGTGCTATCGGTTCACTTATATATTTTGCTAATTTTACTCAAACTCGAAACATTGTAATGACATCAAAGCATTTTGACAAGTATCTTAGCCGAACTACTAATACGAAAGTATATATTAATTTTAAACGAAGTCAAAGTCACTATTACTCGGATATATGGATTCGGGCTATCTTTTAAATCGATACAAAGCCAGTATCACAAACTATCAAATACGCTCAAGTGATAATCTAACAGATTTGTTCATAAAGTCATTGCTAACCTAAGTTATTATATAAGATTTGAATGTGTTAATCAAATGACATTGACATGAGGGGGAGTATAAATGGATGTTAGCTTCATCAGAGTTTTTTTTCCTTCATTTTATCCCATCGTATTTTACTAATGCGCTTTAACGGCATACCCTCCTTAAATTTCATAATTGGCCATTCAAGTTATAAGTTGCTATAGTTAAAATACAAGAATTTATAACAAATTTACAAAATAAATATTAGTCACATTTGTAAAGTAAATACTAATTGTCTTAAACATTGAGATTACATTCAGATTTTAATTCCTTAAACATTTATAAATAATATTCTCTTATTTGTATTTAATAAATAAAAAATAATGAAAATAAAACTCCATTATTTCATTATCTTTCCGTATTTGTTTCTATGAGTTTTTCTTCTATATTTTCTTTATTTAGACAGATTCAATCATTTCACCATAATTCATTTCCTTAATCTTTAAAATAAAATATTTCAAAACAATTCTTCAAATCATATTTTCTATTTTTTATTTTTAAATTTGAAATAAAATTTAAAATAAACATATAATGTTTATTTCTAAATTTAAAAAATTAAAATACAAAATTATCATCAGGAGGCTTTTAAGTTCTTATTTGTTAAACTAAAAATATGAGTTATACTTCTAAAAAAAATTCATTTAAAAAAATGAAACTTAAATCAAGTTTCCTTTTTTATTTAATTACATATTTCGATTTTTATTCTTTATATTACAAAAAGTAAAAATATAATAAAAAATTATTTATATTTTTGGTTTAGAAAAACTATAGAAATAACAGTGTATCTAACTGATACATTTCTATTAATTATATTTAAATTTAATAATTGTTATTAAATTTATTAGCATTCAATAAATTAATTTTATATGACTTTAACATAATAATTTAAAATTGATGCTGTGTGACTAGAAAACGAGAACTGGTGGGGGTTTTTTTTTTTTGGAATTTGGTTTTCTTGAAAAGCAAGCAGGAGCAGGGTTCACATGTATAACCAGTAGGCGGTGGTTGACCTGACGGCACGGGGCAGGGGAGGGAGAGATGGAGGCAGCTTAAGGATTTGTCAGTTGGATCTTGGATGTGAATGGAGAAAAGAGACAGCTAGCACCACCACCATAAACATAAACAGGTCAATCAAAACCACTGTTGGGCAGGAAGGAGGTGAGGTGACCGGAGAAGTGATAGCTAGGCTAAATGTGGTAGGTACGCCTTTTCAAATTTAATTTTCAAGTGCTGTTTAAAAACTAAAGTTAAAATGGTAGTTAATAAATGTGGTTTTAAATTAATTACACTCCTTATTATTTCAAAATTTTAATTTCACACTTCAAATTCTAATTGTATAATTGTGTATATTACACTATGAATTATTTATAATATATTTTAATATTAATTAGCTATAGATTCATGGTTTTATTTTTCTTTTATTTTGATAAACTCATTGAATCAAAACTCAATTATTCGTTTACACTATATATATATATATATATATATATATATATATATATATATATATATATATATATATATAAGCAGAATCTTAACACTATAATTTAATAAAAGTTTTGTAAAATACTATTTAGGAAAAATAAAATATTCATTTTTAACTTTAATCATCTTTCTCTTTGATTTTATCCTTTTATGCATTTATTCGGTATAACGATAAACGATAATTCTTGTGATATGTTCCAAGTATATTTTTCTATATGCTACAAATTGATATGCTTCTTTATTCAATAAACTTTGTATTTTATAATACATTTATTGAGTTTTTTAATTATTAATCAATTGTTTTGGGCTTAATAAATGCTCTATATCTCACAAAATAATTCAGTAATGGGTATCAGAGTTACTTATTGAAGTGAATGATAAGGTTGTCCAATTTCAATCATGTTTTCTTTTTATTATTTCTTTATTTGATCGAGGCTAATGTCAAACTACTTAAAATCGATCGGCGGGTTTCCTAAACTGCTTATTACATTTATAAGATGCAGTCATTTTCTTGGTTTTTTTTTTTTTTGGGAAAACCAAACAAGCATAGATTTATTTTGAATAATTATTCATTTGTTCCATTATTATTGGGAGGTTTTTGGGAAATAAATATAATGAAATATCTACCAAATTTATTTATTGAATTTTTTTTTTTTTTTACTATGAGGATATTTTGAAGCCAAATTTTTATATTTTTGCCCCCAATTTTACTCTCATATCCCTTTAAGTATAAAATTTGTTTTTTGGAATAAAATTTAATTTTATCCAATTTTAATAAAATTTTTATTATTTCCTTTTCTACAATATTGTCTTAGTAATTTATGTTTATATATTTATGATTATTTATAACATCATTGGGAATAAAATTATTAGTATTATTGCATTTCGTGAAAATTGAGAATATTTAACGCTAAAGCGACTCGCTTCCTGCTTAGCCAAGATGTTTGAAGTATTTTTTTTGAATTGATGCCAGAATTATAATTTCTCTCGTCTCGTACATCAATTTTACAAGATTCATACAAATAATGGTTTGGTTCTATCGATGTCTTAATTATTCGAGCAAGACGCTAGCTTACGATCAACGCGCTCAAGATAATTTGGCGCCACAAGTGAGCTGGTATCTATAACCATCCCTCATCCACCATACACCCAAGAAAAAACCAAGGAAGAGAAAATTGTTGTACAAAATTGTCTTAATTTAATTCCCCTATTCGATACCAGCTTCGATCAAGTTGGCATCGTTCTCACTTAACAAATAGTCACAAAGCTCCAAGAGCTGATAAGCTAGGGGAGAAATATCAAACAAATGATAATATATTTATTTTTAATAATTATTCATTTGTTTCATTGATTGTTAGGGGGTTTTTGGTAATGAAATATTCATCGACATTTGCTTTATTAACCTTTTTGGTATTATTCATATATTTTATCGAGAGATAGACAAGTCCTTAGATACTTCCTGACTTCTATATTTTTCTACGATCTTTTGAATTTTTCACAAGAGAGTTTTGGAGAAGCCAGATACGTAGGATTAGATCAATTGGTTTTTATTTTCTGTATTTTCATTATTCATTTCCTTTGTTTTGATTTTCACTTGCCCTTATATGTCTGGCAAGTGGTAAAGAAAATTTCCTATCCCTTTAACCTTTCTCTCAAAAACTACCTCACTATATAACAAAATAAATACTTTTACAGCTTTGCCTATTTAACTAAAATAATTTTCCTATTTAGTTTTACCAGTGTAAAATAAATAAAATAAATAAATATATATATATATATATATATATATATATATATATATATATATATATATATATATATACATATATATAATCAAAAGTTGTTTAACTTTTACACATTTAAAAATTTTTTAGTCTTTTTTATATACGTATAAACAATATAAATGAGTTTGAATAAACATATAGAATTATTATTACGCTGATTTATTTTGCTTTAAATTTTCTTTCTTTCCTTTTTATTATTAGTTTTCTTTCTTTTTCTTTTCTTTAGTATTTTTCTGCTCTAAACTTAAACCTAAAACTTTATGAGAAAATAGAAGGAAATAAATAATATTAAATTATAAATAAATTTATTATATTAAATTTTAAATCTTATTTAACATGTATTCTCTAAATAATTTATAATTTTTTGAGATTTTATTTATTTAAATTTATGTATAGATCAGTATTAAGTCAATTTTGATTTAAACTAAAACAAAAATAAAAATGGTAAATGATAATAATAATAAATTGCTATAATAGTTCAGTAACCCAAATTCTTGGGACTTGATGATGAAACAGTTGTACCGTTAAATCTGGTCTCAAAATCTGTTAATCTTAAAAAATTAGACCTTGAGACAATCATAATTTTTTTAATACGATTTTCCTAAATATGTCATTAAGAACTCCAGCGACAATATTTTTACAAAAATCCTGGTCAGAAATAAATTTTGAGTTTCAAGCTCATTTAAAATAAATCGAATCTCGAAAAATAAATAAATTATTCTTATTAAACTAATCCAATGAGATGTACATTGCGCCATGTATAAAAAAAAATGATAAAAAAAGAAAGGAGGAGAAGGACTGATGAGCGAGAAAGAGAAGAGAGAGATGTCGGAAACAAATTTTCATTTCATAATATCTACGAATCACTTTTAGTTTTTGCTCGAGAAATGGAATGGTTTACGTATCAGAAAGATGCCAGAGATACCAAAATTTAGCCATCAAACTTCACGTGATAGAGCACTTTTTCTACTTCGTTATTTATACCAGCCGCCACGAACACTTCGCTTTTTTAGATCATTGATAAATGCAAATATCACATATTTAATTTATTTAATGATTTAATTAAGTTATTAAGTTCTTAAATTCACCACTTCTCAAACACTTTTAGATCGCTATTTAGTAATGTATGAGAATGGTACAAATAATATTCAGATTACCTGTTAAATCATAAATTTTTATTATTTTTTACTTATTCACTTTTATATAATAGTATTGTAAAGAACTAGCCAAATTAAAGATTACTTGTTTACCGCTGCCTAACTCAGGCAGAAACATTTAATGTCATAAAAACAAGATATAGGAAAAATAGAGAGGTCCTGAGTTTGAACTAATTAAATAAATACTATATCAGAATTAAAGATTTACCGTGAAAAAGAAGTATTCACTTTTTTTTTATAATAAAAAAACAAGAAGGAAAAAGTAGGTGCTAAATCGTAAAGACTTACCTATTTTAACGCTTCAATATTTGTGGAAAATCATGCATGCTCACTAAAACCATATTTTAGGCTTTAAAAAAAACAAAAAAACAAAAAACAAACATCCATACTTTTGATAAATATGAAAACTATCTTATTCCAATAGAGGGATTCATAAAGAAGAATATTAGTTTGCCACATGATATTTACTGAAAAATGATCCAATTTAATCAGTAAGAATCGACTTTTAGAAACCAAGAATGAGAGTTGTATGATTGTTCTTACTTTCATTCAAGATTCCACTTCCAAGGATTATTATTAAATAAGAATGAGTTGTATCATCATTTTAATTTTCTTTCCTTCTAAAGATTCCATTATTGATCATTTTAATTTTTTTTATATAATTTAAAAAGTTGGTGATGATTGCAATCTTTATCTTTTGTAATTGTGATATTAAAAATTTGCTAGACATGAAGACCATGAATTCAAAATAAACCAATGGGCAAAAGTTGAAGCATCAATAAAATATATGGTCTATGTGGGAAATCTCGAGGTTCAATTCGGGTTTAACTTTAAGGGTTGTTTATTTTTTTTTGAAATTGCTTGCTTTTTCAAATTTACGACTTATCATTAATTTTTAAAAAATTTGAATTTAAAAAGAAAATATCTTGGCTTTTTCTATTAAAAAAAGAGTATTCCATCAAAACAAAAACTTCTTATCATTGCCCAACAGTGAGGGAGTATTAGCAACACTTTTCTTGAATAAATCTGAGGTTTAAGATATACGTTTATTTTTTCTAATCTTGAAATCCTATCCCCATTTAAAAATTAATTGGTGCAGGACGACAGTACTTATGATAAAGAAAATTCTCAAACCCGTCTTCCTGCTTATATTTGATTTGTATTTTTTATTATTAATATTTTATTTTATGTTTATTATATTAAAATTAATATATTTCTTATAAAAAATAAAATATTATGAATTTGTATAAATTATTTATTAAAATATCTTTAATAATAATAATTATTATTATTTATATTAAAGATAAAATAAAATAATAAAAATATTTTAAAATATACCTGGCAAGTGGGACGAGAATAACAATACTCTAACCCTTCTTTGATCAAGAAAATAACCCGGAACTTTAAAACTCAATTACAGTTTAAACCAAACCTATATCATTAAAGATGAAAAGGAAAAGGCGAACTCCGAAATAATCTTTCCCCACATATTCTTATTTACTATTCAATGTTAACAGTTAAACAACTTAATACTCTAATATTATTAAATATTATTTACTATTAAACTAAAAAATTTATTCAAAGATTAAGAAAAAGAATACCAGTCCAACATCAAATATAAAAATGGACATCATGACTAACAAAAGTGGTGTTCCAAATCTAATGGATAAACTATAGCTTGATCATCATTGATATAAACTACGTTGAAAAGTCTGTATACTAGAGCTCAACTAAGTGACTCCTTAATCTAGAAAAGTATTAATGAAAGATGTTGATATGTACAGCTTTTTCCAATATCAAAACCAGCCAAACTAATGGATCAAATACGCAAAGTAAGAATTGGTTTGTATTGATGTCACGTGTCAAACAGATGAGGGTTACATATAATATGGTCAAGTATGATGGGTGGATCAATCTACTTCACGTGGTGTTGAATTGCAATGGGCCAGAACAGGTTTTGAACAAGATAAGTGTTAGGCACCGGAATTTGTTTTGTTCTTATAGAAATCATTTTTTTTTTTAAATGTAAAATAATCAGAACGTGAAAGGGATTTATGCAAGTTGTTGCTAGAGTTGAGATTTTTATTGTTCTTCAATTTCAATGAATGAAAGATATTTTGATATTTAATATCTAATATGCCTATATGGACGAATGACAGAAATTTTTAGTTGCACCGACTAATCTAATTAAATTCTAGAACACGTTACGTTCTGATCGGAATGTGTAACAGGAATAATATATAAAAAATTATAATGGCGAGTCTTTACTTAATGATTAATTTATTTCCCAGACGCTCAGTCACCTCTGCCTTCTTGTTCTTTCCCCATGCTTAATATCTGTATTCATTTATATTAAGCAAAAAGTAAAATATAATTAAAAAATCATTTATGTTTTGTTTAGAAACACTATAGAAATAATAGGTGATCCAAACCATACATTTCTATTAATTCTATTTCAATTAAATAATTTATTTATTATATCTTAACTCATATCACACTCACTTCAAGACGCTGGCTACAGTTGGTCATGCCAAGAATTAGAAATAAACACGGAACAGTTCATGATTCAAACGTCGTTAATACATTGGTTAAAATGTTTATAAGATTAAATCGTCGAACTGAACAAAGGTTTGCAGAGATACATCCCGTCACCTTCATCTCCCAACCCGTCGCGGCAACGATGTTTGATACGTTGAGATGAACAGCGCCGCGTTGCTTCAGCTCACCTTCCTCTTCCAGATCTCCGCCATCCGTCGTCAAACCCCGCAGAGATAAGAGACAAAAGTTAATCCTCACCGCAGAATGCCGCGGGGAAGACTTCCGCTACTGGCAGCCGGCAACCCCGGATATATGGTTCTTCTCCCACGCCGGTTTAGTTCATTTCAAGAACCACAAACTGGTCGCCGCTTGCTCGCACGAGTCAAGGCGGTTCTCTGGCCCTGAGCTGGACTCAGGCGCCTCTAAATTTCGTGGATCGCTTTCGATACCCAGTTTGGTTCGAGACTCGCCGTGGTCCTGATTGTGTGCTTGTAATTACTTTACAAGATTTCAAACAACTGGTCGATGTTTCTATCGCCCATGCGAGCGATTTTGCTATTTGCATGGCGACACATTATTGCATATAATTTTGTTAATATACGTAAGCTTGGTATATTAACATGTATTGTATGGAAATGGCTATAATGATTTGTTATACACTGCACCTATAACAAGAGGAGGTTTATATTAAATACTTTATATTGCCTAATAATTTTATTTGAAAAGCTTATCCGGCAGACCGCGGTTGGGAAATCGCTCCAACAATTCACGCTTGAGAGGCCTACGACCGTTTCGCAGTTATCCAACAAATTCATCTCATGATTGAATAACGCTGCTTATATCTGGAGTAAGGTACTTCCACAAATAAAACAAATATTTTTGTTTGGAAACGATTTTCACATGCGTAATGCGACGCGCGAGAAGCTCACGCGAGTGACTATGACGATCGGGTAATGTAGCATTTGAAAGAAATCATGAATTCACTTGAATGTGTGTGTTTGCTATTGCATGAAACGACTTAAAGCTTGTGCAACCTAACGTAGGAAAATTCAACTTACCGGCATCAAGCCATCCCATCGAGATCTCCCTTTCGTGCACAATGAGATTTAGAAGACACGCCACTGTAGCCGCTATAAGAAAGCACTACATGCGACTTGTTTATATATTTTGTAAAACATGTATGGTAGTATTATGATCAGATGTACGCCGTATATGTAATTAACTCTTGAAAATATTGTAATATAGCTTGGTTATATTTCTCGGATTATAACATAAATTAATCGCGACCATTTTTACTCACGTTTCAGCTCTGGTAGATATCATTTCGCAAGATCGGTGACACTCAATGGCTACATGTATTCCACGGCTGACGGCATTTAACTGACCCTGTGCTCTGGCCTCACAAGATATATGCCAGAAGTTGATGTATTTTGACACTAGTGAGGCTGGGTTATTATCTTACTAAAAAAACAATAAAGGGTTGTAAGAAAATACAAGATTTAAAGTGCTAAGATATAAATATAACAGCGAGCCCTCATGTTTACGCCATGCCAGAAAAGTTTGTTTCAACGCTTAAATGTATGTTGATACAGTAAGAAGGGGTCCTGCCAAGTCCCAAGAAATACAATGACATATCAGAATTAAATGCGATTTTGAAAAATGTAGATGAATGGGATTGATTTACATCTCAAATTCAATTTTATGAAAATTATGTTTAACTTTACCATGTCGTGTCTGAAAATGTTAAATCATGCAACTTAAAAAATAACACACTCAAGTATCTTTTCAATTCTTAAAATGTTAAAATCCCAACAAATATATTTATTTTAAAATCAATAATATTCATTAAAAAAATCTAATTTATCATTCATAAAACTATTTTGGCGTTTTCTTTTCTTCTTTAATGTTTTTAAGTGAAGAACGAAGATAGACTAAGAAAGCTAAGTTCTTAAAGGGATAAAATATTTTGCAATACCACAAATATTAAAATCATTATATTTGTCGACATTTAATTCATGATTGAAATGGCCCAATATTTAAATAGTTAGGGCATATTAAAAATCATTATATTTCCAGCATTTAATCCATGTAAAGTAGAGTTGCTCAACGTCTAAATAAGTAGGCATATTAAAAATCATTATATTTATCCATTATACCTATCTGTATAGTACATGCTACCTCAATCATATGGTAGATCTATCAATATTTAAATAAGTAGGGTATAGGAGGAGAGGAGGGTAAAGAAAGGAAATAAGAAACAGAAAGAGAGAGCGAGAGGGAGGGTGTGGGGTTTGGACTGTGGATATGATAAATAAAGAAAAGATGAAGGGAGGTGAGGATAGAGAAGATGAGGGATGCTAAGAATACGACATGGGTCAAAAAGTCTAAAGGGATTTCTTATTGTCTCTTCTTTTCTTCTTTTTCCTTTTCCTTTCTCGGTGGAACCTCCCTCGCTTAGAACCCTAAGGCTCCATTTTGAACATGAAAAATATTAATTAAAATAATTTTCTTTCCTATTTAATTTCACCATATAAAATATTAAATAAAATAAAATATAATCAAAAGTTACCAAACTTTACATTATTTTAAAATTTTATAGTTTTTATATAACAGAAAAACAATATAAATGAGTTAATAAACATATTGAATTAAATTTGAACAATTCTTTTTATTTTACTCCAAAATTTTTTTTTCCTCCACTTTATTATTTAGTTTCCTCTTTATTTTAGTTCTGGGTGACTTTTCGGGTTTCAAAAACAAATAAACAAATAAAATGGAAGGAAATAAATAGAAGAAATCTTAAATAAATTTATTTATTTATTTTTAACTTATTTACCTCCAGGTATTCTCTCTAATAATTTATAATTTTTAAGCTCTGCTTATTTTAATTTACGGGATTCAACTGATAATATTTGTCGATACATTGAGATCGATATGTCTTAGGACCCTTCGAATCAATGACTAATACCACAAATTGGAACAATGTTTGTAAGAGAAAAAATAATCAAGATGATAATAATGTGAAAGCTGAATGAAGAAATGAGAGGAGATGACTACAACATTAAATGCACATGCAGAGAGATTTAGGCATTTTTGGAAGCCAATAAAAGCAAATAAAATTTTTTTATCTGATTTCACGTAGTTATGCTAAGTGGTTGCCTACAAGACACATGTTACATTTTTGGGTTCCATAATACACTCAAACTAATCATCGAGTAATTATAAGGCTGGAGAAGCGTCTACTACATCATAACGCATTTCCATGATTCAAACTCGATAACAATTGCTGCCTGTAAGAGACCCAATAACTTACTTATATGTGGATGTTAATATTTTATGCCTGGACTCTGGTATGAAGTATGGAATTTAATATAAACTAATTCATTTTAAAAAATGGCACATATAAACTTATTTTCAAAATATTCACAAAAATAATCTTTTGTTTTTGAACAAGATTCATCAACTCATAGCTTAAAATTAACTTTAAAACCGTAGTCACTAAAATGTCGTTTTGAGCCAACTTAAACCGTAATTGGTAAATATAGCCTACAATTTACCTTAAAACCGTAATTAGCGAATATAGTTTTAAATTCTACCAAAATCGTAATCACTTAACATAGCTTTTAAGATTAATTTGAAACCAAATTTAATGTGACGCGGTTTTTAAAAAAAAAAAAATTTAATGTTGATCACCAGTATGGCTACCAAGTGGCATACTGGCATCCATAAAATAAAATAGAATAAGAATAATAAACAAATAAATAAAATCAATCAAAAATCAAGGTTTGGTGGGAATCGGGATTTGGGGGAAGAAAATGCCAAAAATGGGGAACCATTTTAAAAGAAAGGAGGGATTGGGGGATTAAAAAAAAAGAAGGTGGTGGAGATTTTTATTTTTTTTTAAAGGGAGAAGGATGCAAAGGATGAATTTGGGGGAGAAAAAGAAATAAAATAATAATAAATAAATAAAATCAAAAATCAAGGTTTGGTGGAAACCGGGATTTGGGGGAAGAAAATGCCAAAAATGGGAACCATTTTTAAAAAAATGAGGGAATGGGGGAGAAAAAGAAGAATAATTTTTTTTTTTTTATAAAAAGAAGGTGATGGATATATATATATATATATATATATATATATATATATAAGAGAAAAGGGATCAAAGGAGGAATTTGGGGGAGAAAAAGAAATAAATAAATAAAATCAATCAAAAATCAAGGTTTGGTGGGAATCGGGATTTGGGGTAAGAAAATGCCAAAAATGGGGAACCATTTTTTCAAAAAGAAGAGATTTTTTTTAAAAAAAAGAAGGTGGAGGAGATTTTTTTTTTATAAAAGAGAGAAAAAGAGGAAGAAGAGAAGAAGGAAAAAGAGAGAGAAAGAGATAGGAAGAAAGAGAAGGAGATGAGGAGAAGTAACAAATACCAAAAGAGGAGGAAGAAATCCAAAGGAAAAAAGAGGAAGAAGAGAGAAGGGGAGGAGGGGAGAGACTAAATAGAGAAAGAGACTACCCAAAAGAAATTTAACGATTTTCAAAAAAATTATACACATCGTGAAGTTGAACTTTGACATATAAATTGTGAATATATATTCTGTATAGCTAATGATATGACCATAATTGAATATGCTTCATTTAAAAATTCAATTTCATACTTAAATCCTAAAACCTATTTTTTTTTATACATTTTAGACATCTTAAGAGACTTGTATGATTTTTTGTGTGATTTTATAAGACTTCTAAGTTAAATTTAAAAATCCATTTTTTATGAGTAGCATGTTCTGTCATATTCTAGACCTTTATAGTTATTTGTGTAAATTAAATTTTATTGAGACGTCATTAATTACTTTTGACACTTGTATCATAAATGTGGTATTACATAATTGATTATTTCTATAAATTTTCATGATTAAATTCAACCTATGAATATTTTTGGCATTTAATTTGGTGAGCTACTCATCTACTCCCGGCTTCAACTCTATGTAAATATTATCAGAAATTGTGCTTAATTTTGAATTTTTACTGTTGACACTGTGTATCATAATATAAAAACACATAAATTGATAAATTTCTGAAAATTATTGGTTAAATTCAACCTTGGAATATTATTTTATGATTTATTTTGGTGGGCCTATGGAATATTGTTGCCAATTGTGTTTGATTGTGTTCTTGTTACTTTGTTTTGAGACTAGTTATGTAATATCGACATAGAGAATGGTTTATAAGAATTCTTGTGACTAAACTAATCTCTAAGTTTTTTTTTTGAGATTATTTTTTAGAGTTCCCTATTCTATCATGTTTTGAACTCCTTCAGAGTATTTTTGTAAATTTGAAATAATTGAGACTTTATTAGGGTTTTGGAACATTTGTACTATAATATAGACATATAGAGGATGTTTAAACTCATTAGGTCATCTATTGCTACCATTTGATCGGTTTTTTAGCCTATCAAGTTCAAACCCTTAATTTATTAAAATTCATATTTCAAAATTTTAAAATTATATTTTGCGAACCTACAATTTCAAAAATTACAAAATTAATGATTTTTAAATTCAAGTGTCCAAATTTCTAAATTCAAATTCTCTAACTTCTCAAATTTTCAATTTCTCATTTTCTAAAATTCAATTTTTCAATTTTAAAATTCAAGTCCTCCAACCTAAATTTAAAAATTCAAGTTCTAAATTTTCTATTTATCAATTTTAAAATCAAATGTCCAAATTTCAAAATTCAAAATTCCGATTTCTCATTTTCTAAAATTCAATTTTGAAATTCAAGTCTTCCAACTCTCAAATTTATAAAATTCAAGTTCTTAATTTCAAAATCCAAGTCCCAAAATCTCAATTTAAATTTAAACTTCAATCTATTTCAAAACTCTCAATTCCAAAATTTCAACTTCCAATTTTTAAAACTTCAATTTCAAATCGCTTTTCAAAAATTCCAAACACATAATTAATTATATGGGGCTTCCTATAAATGGAATCTTGCGAGTTAATTTGTGTAATATATAAAATGTTTGGGTGGCCCGGCCATCTCATATGTTCTTTTAACAAATAATTCGACTTTTGATCTATAAATCAATTTTTAATTGAATGTTAATATTATATATTGTTGTGTCGAATTAACATGATTTTTTATTATTAACGCTTTCGACTACCGCCGGGCGCACACATTTATTCCTTAATTTTGTTCTTTATTTACTAACCCGTACGACGTATCGATATCCAGAACACCGATCGACGCCACGCTATAACTGGATTAGTAAACCCGACTTTGAGCCAGCAAGTGTTACGGCTCACCACCGTACCTTCCCAATTTAAGAATACGACCTCCGACTCGACTCTGCTTTTCCTGCACCGCTTTTCTTATCAGTATCACATTTAATGCTTTTTTTTCTGCTTTGCTTTTCCCTTTAAAATAAAACAAAAATAAGTTCACGACCCAAACATTTTTTGGGGATTGGCTCTTTTAAAAAAATAAAAACTAGCCTCTATTTTAAGAGGAAAATGCATCGTAGCCGAAAATGCAAGGTCCATAATTACTTTTGCAATATTTTGGAAAAGGTTTCACATATGTCTTTTTTTTTTTTTTTTTTTTTTTTTTTTTAAAAGAATTATTTTTACTTTAAACTCTAGAGTATGCATTATTCATTATTATAATTATTAAAACAAATATAAGGGGACAACAGGCTCTCATGGGCTATGACTTATAAAAAAAATGAGGAAGTGGCTGCCTTTTCCAAGAATCAAATCTCAATAATCGATTCCATTATCTGCCACTCATCTAATCACATGCGTCTCACCCTATGCACAACTCATTCCACACTCAAGAGTCACCTCTGTGTGAAGAAGAAAAAAAAAGTGTAAAGATCAATTAAACCAATTATTTATTCTATAATTTATTTCCATAATTCATATCTCAACAATATTGATTAATGGAAGGCGAGATCATTTTTTAAATTTTATTGACACACTGCATACAAGTGCATGAAAATTTATAGATATATATCATATTTTTTCTTATTTTAAAATTTAAATATATTTTATATAAGCGGGAGATAATGAATTCCATGACCAACGATCTCAGTTTCGAGCCTTCGAGTAATTAACTCAGATATGCGATAGAGATATCGTTTCACAGCCCATCCCACTCAGACGAGGATACCTGGAAATTTCATCCCGAGCTCATTTATGACACAATGAAAGGTGATACTTGTACCTATTGTGGTAAATTACTTGGATGAGTCAAATTTACGACTAAAAGCATCTTTTTAAAAATTTGAAGCAAGAAAAAGCGGAAAAAGGTTGCGTCTATAGCTAGCTTTCCATTTCATAGTCCAGTAAAATGACGTGACGACATGTACTAGATTTAGTTCTACCGAAATTCAATTCCAGCAGATGTTGGATTTTTGCACAACAAAATACCCATTCCGGGATGGTCCATCAATATCCTATCATCCGTTTTTATCCATTCCTTGTCCTGCTGAAGTAAATTAGCAATCAAAACATATAATAAAGGTTGGGAGGGTATATGTATGGCGATGATTGTAACGGAACCATCTTTGTTCCATCAGGATCACCAAGTTTGAACAAAAGCACGCTTATAGCATTAAACTATACTAAAAGTGGGGTCGGCAGCCTCAACATATATATGATCGAATTTGGAATCCATTTCCAATCAATCGTCCATATCGATTATAATATATGGTGGGTTATTGCGCCCAGCACCTAAGGTGCAATTTCAAGGAACACAACCAACATTTTTGGCATAGCATACATCCCAAATTAAAATACTTATAATATGAAAAACAAAAGAGTAGGTGGGGTCCTTTCAAAAAAAAAAAAAAAAAAAAAAAGTGTGGATGTGATAAGGTGCGAAGATCCAACAGGGAGAGAAGGCCAAACCCCAGATATTTAGGATAATGGAACTGGTCTTTGGGATGGTGGATCCTAAAGTTATGGGTTATTTACGTATATTATGGGTATGTGTTTAACTTTGTGTAGGGTGACTGGGTCTCAAAGCACTCGGCCACGCCTTTGTTAGTTTATTTTGGTTTGTACTGGTAGTTTAAAAGAGAAGAAGAAAGGATGAATGGAAAAAAGAAAAAGAAGTTTTATTCCTGTTCTTGGTGGTCTTGTTCTCACCCGAAGAGAACTATTTTCTGCCTTACAATTCTTGCTTCTGACTGGGACCTATCATTGGTATCAGAGCCAAGTTGATGGCAACCAACAAAGATCGCATTGAGGCACTTGAGAGAGAGCTGGGAGGAATTCATGAAGGAATGCAGCGTATCGAGCTTGGCTTTGGCAGTAAAATGCAAAAGCTGGAGGATACGATCCTGAGGTTATCTGAATCACTCTTGCCTAGCCAAGGATCACCTGGAAACCAAAGCCACGAGGGGCAGAGCCGATCACGCAAAGACTCCCGTGATGTTGACAGGTCATTTGTGTCAAAGTTAACTAAGCTAGAGTTTCCCAAATTCTTTGGGAATGACCCAACGGTCTAGATCAATCGAGTAAATCAGTTTTGTGATTTTAATGAAGTGGCGGATGATCAAAAAGTGAGACTTGCCGTGTATACCATTTGAAGGAGGCTAACCTTTGGTGGCAGTGGTTCAAAAAAGCTATGAGTGAAGAACAGAGGGAGATCAGTTGGGATTTATTTGAGGATGAAATTAGATCTCGATTTGGTCCAACCGATGCAGAAGATTTCGATGAAGCATTGTCAAGGATTAAACAAGTGGGATCGGTGAAAGACTATCAGAAGAAGTTCAAACAACTAGGGACTCGGGTTCGCGGATGGACACAGAAAGCCCTCATTGGAACTTTTATGGGGGGCCTTAAAATTGAAATTGTTGATGGAATCCGCCTGTTTAAACCAAAAACAATCAAAGAAGCGATGAACCTTGCACGGATGAAGGAGGAGCAGTCGGCTAGACAAAGAAGAACAAACCAGTTTGGCACTGCCCGAGCACCCGTTATTCAAACTGCAACGTCTAACACTAATAGCCAGGTGGGAGCCAAGCACTTATCTTGGGAGGAGATGCAGAAGCGTAGGGCACAAGGATTGTGCTTCAATTGTAACGAGAAATTCACAATGGGGCATAGGTGTCAAGGGCCAAAACTGATGGTGCTAGAGGGACCAAACTATGATGGAGATGCATCTTTAGTGCTGGAACCCGAGGAAGAAGAACCGGAAATAACTCTCCATGCTTTGACAGGATGGACAGGTCCGAAGGCAATGCGGATTGAGGCGATGATGGGTTCCCATAAAATGATTGCTTTGATTGACAGTGGAGCTACTCATAACTTTGTGAGTGATAGAGTTGCAAGCATCATGAATATGGCTATAAACCCAACTAAACCATTCACTGTTCGAGTCGCTAATGGAGATCAGTTGTGGTGCAAAGGCAAGTATAAACAAGTAGCAGTCAGATTACAAGGTATCCCATTCCTACTCGATTTCTTTCCTATACCACTGCATGGAATTGATTTGGTGCTAGAATTCAATGGTTGGAAACACTGGGTCCCGTAAATTGTGATTGGAAGGATTTAACTATGAAATTTATGTGGGATCAGAAATTGAGATGTTTGCAGGGTCTAAGGGCTCCACCTATCCAAGGCATGTCAGTTGACTGCATGGTTAAGGAAACCCGACAACAACAATTCATATTTGCTTTGTTCATGCAAGAACAACCAGGTCTAAGGAAGATACAACCAGAGATGGGGTCACTATTGAGGCAATTTCGAGAAGTGTTCCAAGAACCTACGGAATTACCTCCCTCACGTGAAATAGAGCACACAATACCATTGAAAGGTGGGACAGATGCAGTAAATGTGCGGCCCTATCGTTATGCCCATTTCCAAAAAGACGAAATTGAAAGACAAGTGCAAGCAATGTTGAGCTCAGGTTTGATTCGCTCAAGCACCAGTCCATTTTCTTCCCCAGTACTACTAGTTAAAAAAAAAGATGGATCTTGGCCTTTTTGCACTGATTATCGAGCCCTTAATTCGGTCACTATCAAAGACAGGTTTCCAATTCCCACTGTGGAAGATATGTTAGACGAATTATATGGAGCAAATTACTTCACTAAGTTGGACCTTCGAGCAGGATACCATCAGATTCGGGTGAGTCCAAATGATGTTCCCAAGACAGCCTTCAGAACCCACAACGGCCACTATGAATATTTGGTGATGCCATTTGGGCTATGCAATGTCCCATCTACCTTCCAATCGGTGATGAATTCCATTTTTCGTTCTCATTTAAGAAAATTCATTCTGGTTTTCTTTGATGATATTCTCATTTACAGTCCATCATGGAACAAGCACTTGGAGCATGTTCGACAAACTTTAGCCATCCTCCAACATCACAAATTCTATGCTAAACTTTCCAAGTGTGAATTTGGCCAAACTGAACTGGAGTATCTGGGACATGTGATTTCCGACCAAGGAGTCAAAGTAGATATGAAGAAAGTTGAGGCTATGTTAGCATGGCCCAAGCCAATCACAATCACTGATCTTCGCGAGTTCTGGGCTCAGGGCAGCCACCGCAAATTCTGCAGGATATGGTGCGATTTGATGCGCCTCAACAAATTTGCCGCGCAAAGATTTGTGTGGGATGATGCCGCGGAGAAAGCCTTCCAAACTCTTAAAAAGGCTATGACTACTACTCCTATATTGACTATGCCGAATTTTGACTAGCCTTTCACTATTGAAACAGATGCATCTGGGGAAGGCATTGGTGCAATTTTGACTCAACAGGGTAAACCACTAGCCTTTATGAGTCGAGCCTTGGGGATCACCAAACAAGCTTGGTCTATTTATGCCAAGGAGATGTTAGCTATTGTCGAAGCCATACGGTTGTGGAGGCCATATGTACTGGGACGCAAGTTCTTCATCAAAACTGATCAGAGGAGCTTGAAATTTTTCTTAGATCAATGTGTGGCAACACCTGAACAACAAAAATGGGTGGCAAAGTTGATGGGGTACGAGTATGAAATCATATATCGTCCCGGACATGACAATATTGTTGCAGACGCGTTGTCTAGGTGTCATAACAATTCATCTCTCAATGTGATTCATGTTGCTAGCATGGGAATTTGGGATGACATTCGGCAAGCATCCAAAAGTGATGCTTATGTCCAACATATAAAATCCCAAGTTAATTCACCGTCCAACATCAATTTTAGATGGAGAGATGAGCTTCTTTTCTACAAGGGACGTGTGGTGATTCCAAATAATGAGTCACTGAGGTCACAACTTCTATATGAGTTACACAACTCCAAAATGGGTGGACATTCAGGGGTAATCAGAACTTGTCAGCGATTGAGACAACAGTTTTACTGGCCAAGCATGATCAAAACTGTCCGAGAATATGTAAAAAAATGTGACGTATGTCAAAAAGCAAAGCATGACACCTCAGCTCCATCGGGCCTTTTACAACCATTGCCAATACCGGATAAGGTGTGGGAAGATATTTCAATGGATTTCATTGAAGGGTTGCCATGCTCATTTGGGAAGGACACTATAATGGTGGTTGTTGACAGGTTGAGTAAGTTTGCACATTTCACCCCTCTTACTCATCCTTTTACAACAAAATTAGTAGCAGAAAAATTTGTGGATAGCATTGTCCGACTCCATGGCATGCCGAGATCTATAGTAAGTGATCGTGACCCTATTTTTATTAGTCATTTCTGGCAGGAGTTTTTCAAACTATCGGGGTCTAAGCTCAATCTCAGTTCATCCTATCATCCACAAACCGATGGGCAAACGGAAGTTGTCAACCGTTGCCTAGAACAATACCTCCGTTGTTTCGTACATCAGTGGCCTCGAAAATGGAGCAAATATCTCGTGTGGGCAGAGTACTGGTACAATACAACTTACCATGAGTCTACAAAAATGACACCCTTTGAGGCTCTTTATGGTCGATCACCACCTACACTGACGCAATATCTACCAGGCGATTCTTATGTTCAAGAGGTGGATCATGTCTTAGCAACAAGGGATGATTTATTAAGACAACTGAAGTTAAATTTGGCAAATTCAATCAACAGGATGCGCCAACTCGCGGATGCTAAACGCAGGGAGCTCAACTTGGAAGTTGGAGACATGGTCCTTCTCAAACTTCAACCATATCGACAACAGACTATTTTCAAACGAGCATATCACAAACTGTCCAATCGGTTCTATGGCCCTTATGTCATCACGCAGAAGCTGGGACCAGTTGCGTACAAATTAGCCTTACCCTCTACAGCTAAAGTGCATCCAGTTTTTCATGTGTCATTACTCAAGCAATACCATGGAGATAACACCCAGCCTTCAACTGATGTTCCACCTATAAACGATGAAGGTGCACTTGTATTGCAACCTCAACGGATTCTTGATCAGAAGTGGACCACACGTGGAGGAAAAATGAGTTATGAAATCCTGGTACAGTGGAAAAATTTACCTCCAGAGGATGCAACATGGGAACTGGCAGAAATTGTGTTTCAACAATTTCCCGACATCGAGCTTGAGGACAAGCTCAATCTTGAGGTGGTGGGTATTGATAAGGTGCGAAGATCCAACAGGGGAGAGGAAGGCCTGAAACCCCAGAGATATTTGTGATACGGAACTGGTCTTTGGATGGGTGGATCCTAAAGTTATGGGTTATTTACGTATATTATGGGTATGTGTTTAACTTGTGGTAGTGGGTGACTGGGTTCCTAAAGACTCGGCCATTACCTTTGTTAGTTTTATTCAGTTTGTACTGGTAGTTTAAAAGAGAAGGAAGAAAAGGATGAATGGAAAAAAGAAAAAAGAAGTTTTATTCCTGTTCTGGTGGGTCTTGTTCTTCACCCGAAGAGAATCCAGTTTTCTACCTTACAATTCTTGCTTCTGACTGGGACCTATCAGGATGGGGCTGCTTTTCCAAGAATAAAATCTCAATAATAGGTTACATTGTACTCGTCTAATTACATGTCTCTCCCATGCACAACTCATTCCACACTTCAAAAGACAAAGATGTATCAAGAAGAAAAAAAAAAGTGTAAAAGATGAATGAAACAAATTATTTATTCTATAATTTCTTTGCATGATTTATATCTCAACCATATCGTCTTTGATTATGGAATAAGAATAATCATATTATAATTATAATTATATAATTATTCATATTAATTATGGATCATTTATGACGATTTAATATTAATCCAACCATGGGACTCATCTGCTCTATCCCTCGCTTGATCAAAGCTCATTAGATCAAGTTCCACCGGTTCTCATTCCTTATATATAAGTAAAGGAAATGCCAAAAGTTAATACATATATAACACTTTTATAATGAATATCCATCTTCAATCATACCATATTTCTCTTTGATCTCGCCTCTTGCGCATTTCTTTGAAGATAAATGATTGGGCCAATAATTCTCGATTGTTCCATATATGCTTTTCTATACACTATAAATCGATATATTCCTTGCTCACGAAAAGTTTGTATTTTGTAACACGCTCATCGGGTTTTGATTATTAATCAATTGTTTTGAACTTAATAAATGCTCTTCATCTCACAAAATAATTCAACAATGGGTATCAAAGCTACTTTAATTGACAATGAAGCTATCACTTATTTTTCTACACCAAAGAATGGGCCATTAAACCCTCCCGCTATAGGTGGTGGCCACAAATATTTCATCAATGCTAACGGATTTATTATTCATTATGGTTTTGTTGAACTTATTTAGAAGACCGAGAAATTCCAATTTTTGGAAAAATGGGCAAAATCGTATCTTTAGGAAATTGAAATTTCGGGTCGCAAAAATCCGAAATTTATTCTCTAGATTCGATGATGAAACGTATTTCACCGCTTGAATCGCCTCATTGGAATCTAACAAGACGTGCCGACTTCGTCGAATTCCGGCATAGCCTTAATTTGTACATCGCCAAGCACGTTGTTCGGGTGTCAGAAACGATATTCAACGTGACAAAGCCACATATAACACGCACTACGCGCCATGCTCGCACAGAAGAGAGAACGATTTAAAACGACTACCGGCATAACGCCGAATGTCAAAACCCAGCGCTACGATAAAAACGGCTATTTCGAATCATGGCTAAAAAAGACAAACTCAATAGCCATATTCCTCGATTCCGTGTGCCACTAAAAACAAAAACGCGCTTGGGGGAGGAAAGGGCTCACAGCCAAGCATGTTTTATTTTGCTGTATAATCCGGCTTCACCTCTCTCTTAGAATCAGGAGTATCGACCGTCTACAAATGTCAGGCAAAGGGAAGTTGGGCGAGTACCATTTTACATGTGAGAGACCCACGCGTGAGCTGCTTCTGATTGAGGAGTTTTGACAACTCCGCGGCGAGTGCTTTCTCCTACTTCTCGCTTTTATTCTTTTTATTTAAGATTTTGTTAATGTTTGAGCTAACGAGGCCGTGTACTTGATCTACGGTCCCAAATCTCGTGGACCGAATTGTTATAATTTTTGAAACTCAAATGGATGTACCTCATGCGCTCACTCGACCGCTTGTGATGGGTATGTTGGAAATTATGTATTAAATGGTGCTTTGCAGATGTATGCGTCGGTAATCGCCGCAAATTCGCTACAAATAACCGACGACGTGATTTTTTCTTTAATAGTAATCGAGGGTTTCACTATTCTCGAGAATTTGTTCATAAAATAAATTTTGTGAAAATGATGTGTTTGTCAGTAATTCAAATCAGTTGCTCGTGTTTGATTATTAGCCCACGTGGAGCTAATTTTGATGTAAATGGATGAAATTTACATAACACAAGCCATACATTTAAATTATGTGAATATATGCATGATTATATATTTGCATGTGTTATAGAATGATAATGGAATTGGCATCATGCATTCCATATGCACTGGGACACCTTAGGACGATAGGAGTGAGTGCATGAGGTAATTTTTGAGAGAATGGTCTTGAGGGTCATGCTCTAAAAAATAATAAATATCTGAGGGTAGTCCAAACATAATATCAATTGTCTGAGACTTACCAATTGATATACATCGGAGAGTAGTCCATACATAATATCAATCGTCGAGATGGCCCAATTGATATATACACATCTGAGGGGTCATTCCACAAACAACAAAAACTACAAAGTTTCACGTGGCTTCAAAAGCAGTGTGAGGGAGCTTCGGGGGATGACGATACGATCGGGCCAGACATTCAAGAGGATCACGCATTTTCTTGAATGCGTGTTTATTTCGGGAAAGATCAGATATGCACTCAAAGGGTGAGTAAACACTTGCACGATTCCACTACTCTGAAAGCATTGGCTCTCACCCTCACAAGGGATATTATTTTACGTACAGAGCGGTATAAGACTATCATGAGACTGAGTTTTTAGAAGAAGCCTAATGCCATGGTTTCACATGTATTAGAATTCTAGTATTTTAATATATGTCGTATGTTAATAACTCTCAACTCTAAACTATCGACATAGCTTGGTTTATATTGATGATGAGTATCACAAGCATGTGCCCAAGAGGTCGCTACCGATAAGTAGATATCATGCGATTGATGTCGATCGGGACAAAGAGACACAGCGATGTATCCTAGCAGAGTCTCCGCACAAAGGAGTATCGCCGATTTCATGAATGCCCGTAGGTTACCCGACATCCACTGAAGATTCACGGGCCGACAAGAATAACTGAACCCTCGATTAGTATGCCACAAATATGGTGAGAAGTCCATCTTTTGGACCTTCAAATCTTTCAAAAAGAAAATGAGCCTCCAACAAAGGAAGAATATCAAAGCTGTTCATTCCGACATACATGGTGAGTATTATGTGAGTAGATATGATAAGACGACGCTAGAACCCTCGGACCATCTCACGAGATACCTTCAGAATGTGGCATTGATTCTCAAAGATAGTTAATGCTTAAGACTTCAAATAATAGGTTCGAGGAGAAGGAATCGCACACTTCTTGATATACTGCGATGTATGCTTATTAATTCATAACTACCGATGGACATGGGTGGAAGGATTCGAAAACCACAATTATATTTTCAACCAAGTGCCTAGTAATTAACATGTGTGAGAAACGGGCCGGTCCGCCTTAAATGCCAAGCCCACACAGTGTCATGCAGCTAAATCTGGCCGCCCCACCTTCGGCCAATGTTTACTGCATCCGCTTTACAAATTTCACCCAACCCATGCTAAGTCATGGCCAAAAATGCGGTCCGAGATTAAATATTAAAATTAAAAAATAAATGTAACAATTTACAAATTTTATATTTCGTAAAATAAAGTTTCTTTGAAATATTTATCATTTATTCTTATATTTTTTAAAATATTATATAAAATAAATTTATGTCATGACTCCCAAAACCTCGGGAGGTCCTGGCTGTGTACAACCCGCTTCACCTTCAATGTAAACATGTGAATATCTGGGTGTCCTGGATATTACACCCATACGTCCTCATGTGTCGAGACTCACTCCTACTCATTTAATTCATAAATATATTGCGAATTACCTTATACACCAAAGAGTCCTAATTGATAACACTCTCACATATGGTACAAAAATATAAATCTAATAAAATCAAGTGTGTTCTCAATATACAAAACAGATATGTATTAAAACTACTCTCGCCTCCTCATACATATACAAAACATCAAGTCAAGGCCACAATCCGACCCGCTTCAAGATCCCGCCCTAAGGAGCGGCGCCGTCTCACCAAGCAACGTGTGTCCTGTACCTGAAAGGGGGGTCTCACGAAGGGGTGAGCTAAAGCGCCTAGTAGAGACAAAACTTACAAGGGCTACTCCCCACATAGTGCAATACGCAATCGACGTGTCACAGTCACACAAACATTCCAAACGGGACTATGTATCCAGGTTTGGAATCCTACATGCCATATATGAGAAGACACTCTACATGCCCCATGTACCGAGCCTTTCCGGGCTCCATCCCCCAATGTGCCACTGGGTAATAAATACCGAGTCAGCCGCCGACTGATACCACACACCCATGATTCTCGTGCATGATGCAAACCATTTTCCAAAACAAATCTTTTTGTTTTATTAATTTAAACCATCTAACAAATCTGATTGAACCGTTTTATTCAAAAGCATTGGACAGTCTCCGATAAACCGCTTTAATTCAAAAGCATTGGACATTCTCCGATAAACCGCTTTACTGAAAAGCATTGACGCTCCGATAAACCGGCGACCAAAGCATCGATGCTTCCGATAAAACCGCGATCTGTAAAAGCATTGATAGTTCCGATAAACCGCGCGACTCTCTTGGACTTTGTCCATTTCCCGAGCTCGCTAATTCATCAACACCATATGCTGTGTTAATCTCATAACCACGCACTCCACACCCATGAAATGCGATGTTTGCCGCGTGCTATGCAATGCAACAAAGCATATCAGACTTTATACCATGCCACATGCAAGATGACCTTTACATGGATAACATATACCGTACACCATCTCGTGTACCATGAACGACTATGTCTAAATGCACACAACAGTTCATATGTTTAGTCTAATATCATTACTCATGTTGTTATGCTAGCATTCCACACATTCATATTCAATGCATCACACAAGCATGCATCTCCACAGTTCCTAACTTCAATTAAGCAATTTAATGACATGCTTTGACCACACCTGTGCCGAGTCATGATATATCGGGCCCCACAACCGCAGCAAGACAAAGTGCCAAGACAAGTCTCATATTAGCAAACACATAACCCAATTATTTGGAACACACACCAAAGACATCATGTCATCTCTTAACCAAGAGATGGCAATTTAATCCACAATTCACAATGGCTTTAGATTCAAGCCTCATACCATCACAACCGGGTGTTATGATTAACCCTAGAAAGTCACAAAATTTATGAATTAAAACCACTACAAAAGCAAGGAGAACAGTGTTGGAAACACTGTTTTTAAACAAGAGTACTCAGTTTTCAAACAGGACCAGAAACTGTCTGAACATAGCTCCCCTATGAATTCATTTCTGAGTCCAAAGGAGTCAGAATTTGGATAGACCTATTTCAAGAAGATATGTTCTCCTATAATTCTAATTTACCAAGCAACTAGAATCACTCAATTCTGATAAGTGATGGCCAAGTAATGGCCAAAACACCTGGCCACGGGTCATGAAAAACTGACAAAGATCTCACCCAAAAAACATAGCAGCATGTACCATATACATAA